>WBNO01012026.1:52626-278955 GCA_013400575.1 Peucedramus taeniatus
CGGTGCCGAGCGCGCTCGGTGGTGTCGAAGTGCCGGGGCCGGCGATGGCGCTGCCCTGAGCGTCCCGCCGGGGACACCCCGGCTCTGGGGACGCCCGGCCGTTCCGGAGACTTTGGGGGTGTTCGCGGGTTTTGCCTTTTTTCTTCCTAATTTTTTTTCTTTTTTTTTTCCCCTAATTTTTTTCTCCTTCTCCCGGCGGCTCGTCCCCTGCGCCCGCCCGGCGGTCATCCCCTCGCCCGCGGCCCCGTCCCTCAGGGCATGTCCCGGTCCAACAGCGTCAGCCCCCCGGGCTTCGGCGGTCCCGCGCCCTGGGCAGGCACCGAGCAGCACCGCTCGGCCTGGGGCGAGGCGGAGGCCCGGGCCAATGGCTACTCCTACCCGCCGCCTCCCAACAGGTCCTCGGGCAAGAAGGCCTCCCGCATGTCGAGCAGGTGGAGGAGCGAGGAAGACTACGAGCCCCGGAACCGCGGGGAGAGCGGCTGCAGGATGATGAGCTTTAGGTCCAAATCCGCCTGGCAGGAGCACGGTGACGACAGCCGACGTCACCGGTCCCGCCACCCGCCCGGCAGTGATTCCCCCGCTGCCCCCAACAATGCCAGCCCCCGGCAGCTGGGGGAGCAGGGGGAGGTACGGCCCCGCTCTGTGGAGTTGGGGCTGGACGAGAAACGCATCAAGGCCAAGATTGAGGAGCTGGAGGAAGAGGACGGGGACGAGGGGGACTCCGAGGCGGCCTTCTCCATGGGCAGTTGTTGTAGTAGCCTGCTGCAAATCTTCAGGTCCAAGAAGTTCCAGTCCGAGAAACTGGAACGTCTCTATCAGCGCTACTTCTTTCGGCTAAACCAGAGCAGCCTCACCATGCTTATGGCCGTGCTGGTGCTGGTCTGTGTGGTCATGCTGATCTTCCATGCCGCACACGGCCGCTATGAGGTATCCTATGTCGTGGTGCTCTCCCTGGCCATCGTGCTGATGGTGGTGCTGTGCATGGTGTGCAACCGCAACAACTTCCACCAGGACCACATGTGGCTGGCGTGCTACTCTGTCATCCTGGTGATCCTGGCAGTGCAAGTGGTGGGGGTTCTGCTGGTGTGGCCCAGGAGCGCCTCAGAGGGCATCTGGTGGACCGTCTTCTTTATCTACAGCATCTACACGCTGCTGCCGGTGCGGATGAGAGCTGCGGTCATCAGCGGGGTGGTGCTCTCCGCCATCCACCTGGCCGTGTCCCTCAAGATCAACGCCGAGGATAAGTTCCTCCTGAAGCAGGTAGGCAAGCCCTGAGTGATTTGGATGTGTGCTCAGCATTGAAGGGCAAGGGAAGTGGGGTAGTCTGACTTCCATAGGCCAGCCTGGTGCTGGAAGGTTGACAGGACTTTCAGCTGAACTCCTAGGTTCTGGGTGGGATGGTGTGCAGTGTGGTGGCTAGCCTGTAAGTCTTGCTTTTTTTCATTGCTGTGGTGTTCCCTCATTTCTGCTCCACGTTAAGGCTCTAAACATACAAGAAGTGTGTCTAACTGGCTTCCCATGACGGCTGCTCCAGCACTGTCAGCCAGCCCTGCTAGTGCCCTTTAGGTGTAATTAATGTAAACAGACCTTTGCTAAGCACACCTGTGGAACGGTATCCAAGCATGCTGCTGTTTTACTGAGAAATGTGTAGAAAGTCTGGCTGTTTATACAAGGCAGAGGTTATCCTTGTGTGTCACTCTGGGTTCAATGTTAGCGCAGAGCTTAGGCATCTTAGCATGATCCATGGGAATGTGGGGCAGGCTTTTGGTTTAGCAGGAAGGTGTTTTGCTCTGAGATGTGCTGGAAATCTCTATGGTGAAAAAGCCCAGAGTTTCTGTACAGGCAGGATGAAAGTACGAAAAAAAAGTACAAATGCAGGTTGTTATTTAGCTGTGATATCATGTTTAACTAAAGCAGTTCAGTTCACGGGAACAATAAGACTATTATCAAATGCATTACAGTGCAATTTTTAATTACCATATCTGTATAAACAACAGCAGTACAAGGCTCCACTCTTCAAGTGAAGCAAGCAGCCTTGGGACTCGTGCTTTAAGCTTACCACACGTAAAACATTGAAGCTATGAGGCAGTTGTCATCCTTCTGATGTGCAGGACTCTGAGCAAGGATGAGCCTGTCACAGAGTCAGCCCTGATACCTGTGTGTTACCAGGGATTGTTTATTAAAATCAGGTGTTTGGTAGTTTTACAGCCGTAACACGTAATATAAAATAAAGCCTCGTGCTCAGTGCTTGCTTTGAGTCTTAGTTCTGAGTTGTTTTGAGTTCCGCCTATTGCAGTGGCAAGAAAAGTTGTAGGATTTACATAAAAGCTCATCAGGCTGAGGCTGTCACTGTTTTGCTATACAAAATAGCCCATGAAATTACTCTCTTCTCCCCACTGCCTGGTTAAGCCTACTTGGGGAGTTTCTGGCTTTGTTCTTAGTTTGTTACAGATTTTTTTTATAAACTGTACATGACATATTCTTCTTATGTTTGATATAAATGGCTTTTTGTGCATTTCCAGCAGAGCATACGCTGTGAGTGGGACAGTTGGTGTTTTTCTGCTTGACTTGAAAAAGTTTGCTAATGGCCTCAGCTCTTCTCCACTGGGGCTCTGGTCTTGCAAAGCCTCATGTGTGCTTTTTGCTTTATAAATGGAGACTTGTCCTTTTGAAATCAGTGTGTTTGGAGACTGTATCCTTACATGGCAAGGCAAATCCCATCATGATTGTGGCTAGAAGATTTAGCAGTCAGTTCTGAGCAGAGTTTGGAGCATACTAACAAATGAATAAAATATCATCATGTTGGAAAATGTTGGTAACTGTATTTTAGTAGGAAGGAGCCTAAATTACAAAGGCCAAATGATTGACTACCTCAGTAGAAAATTTGGAGCAATTACAGCTCCCTCCCGTTCCAAATAGCAGGTTGTTTGTAAGAGGTTGGCTTGTGTATGAATGTGCACTTGTCAAAGGTAGAAGCAGGGGCAGTAGGTGATGGTACAGTATGCACAAATCTGTGCTTTGCACGTTGCTTTTGCTTTCATAGTAATGCTGGGGTGTTCCTATGGTTTGGCAATAAATGTTCAGTTAATGAGGAATGTCCTAGGAGCACTCTTACTTTGTCTTCAAAGGCAGAGTGTCTCTCCACGTTGCCTGTTTATTTTTCCTACTAACACAGTCTCTATCTTGCTGTGGTCGACACTGGCGTAGCACGGGCAGAATTCAGTGGGGTTGTACAAGGCCAAGCATCAGATTCCTTACACGTTTGTGTATGGACACGAGCTGCTATCTCTGGCTGGCTGATAGAAAAATCTGTTCTGCTGAGCACATTGCCTTACAGCTATTAACAGGCCTCCTTCACTGGGGCTGTATCTCGTTGCCGTGGAAATCCGTTGTGTTCAGCTCTGCCCCCCTAATGCACACTAGCCCTATTTTCCTCCTTCAAACTACCAGAGGCAAAGGCAGGTGAAGACCAGATAAGTCAAGAAGAGTGAGTTAAGATGTCTTCTGTGACTTCATGCTGACAGTCACATCAGCCTGGGTTTTGCAGAGCAGGAGTGGATGTGAATGCATTTGTGACTTTGTGACCAGACGGTACTTTACATCCAGCAGTCACAGAAGAAGGGCTGGTTCGGATGTATATCACCTTTCCTCTCTTTTTCATGGCACTTTAAACTATAATACTTAAGCGAGTTTTACTTTGTGGGAGCTTTTTACTTTTAATTCTCTCAGAATTGTTTCCAAACCAGGAGAAATCATACACTCTTGTTATGATCCACCGACATTTAAAGCAGGGTGACTCTTGTGTTGACTCCTGAGCACTTTTATAAGGCTCTGGAGCCTGTTAAAAACTTCTCTTTCTCAAGAGAGTGAAATTCTTGGTAGTAGCTCCCTTTTGGGGGAGAGGCAGCTTGTTGTATTCCCTAGCAGAGGATGCATGAGTTTGTCTGAATTATCTCCTCCTATCATTGCTGAATTTTTCTGTCCCCACACTCTCTGGTCCAAGGCTATGCTAGTCAGACTTCATGGAAGGGTTAATGCAGTCTGCTGTTTCTGAATCCATAACGTGACAGGAGTAAAAGAAGTTGCCATTGTTTAGTCTTAACTGAGCTGCTTTTTTCTTCTGGAGTCACTGGATTTGGAAAGTAGGCTCTGACTTCTCTTTGCTACTTGGAGGAGTCTGTCTTTCCAAAAAAGCAGCCCTGTCAAAAAGATGAGTATAGTTGGTACCTCTGTGAGTCTGATCAGCTAGAGGCAACGATCTAGGCTTCTTGAATTGAGGTTTGATTGGAATAAAAAAGTGCTAATTATTGCAGTATATTACAAAATTAGTTAAAAGTGCTGAGGGAGGGGAGAAGAAGAAATCCTGAAATTCCTTTGGGAATTTACTTGTTTCCAAAGGCAGCAGGCTGCTGGAAGCAGAACACAGTGAACAGGTGATGCTCCACCAATTACAAATTCTGACTGCTTAAAAGGGGGTTTTTCACTTGTTTCTGTGATCAGTTAGCTCTAGAGGAACTGCTTTTGGATTTATTGGGGAGGGGATGACTGTATTTGTCTTCAGGTTTATGTTCTTGTGTTATTCTGGGACAGATTACAAGTATGTTTCACTGCATGGAAGTGTGTCGTCCTCTCTCTGTGTGTAAGTGTATCTCTGTTCAGGCCAGCCTTTTCCATGTGTTGGCTTTGATGCACTTTCAGTCTCTGAAAACACACTCAACTCTAGAATTCACGTAAGCATTACTTTACATGTGAATGAGGCTTTCTAATACTAAACTGAGAAAGAAGTGTACTGTTTATCAGTAATCTGCCTTGCATTCTCAGCAGAGATAACAGTGAGATTTATTCCCAGTCCCATCGGAGCGAGCTGCCCAGCTGACCCACAGGCCTGTATGGGCAATGGGAAGAGTTCAGCCTGTGGGCTGCAGATGCTTAACTGAAATCATGTGAGGAGACCAGCTGCCCTCAGCACAGATAGTCTTGAGTAAGCGCTGGCATTTTTGTAAGACTATGGGCTAAGGGACAGGGAATTTCACAAGAGAGTTTATTGGACTCTGAATCAGACTTAAAAAGGGATGGGAATTGTGTGTGGGAGTGAGTGGGGGACCAGGAGTAGGGGATAAGAATGCCATATACAAACATCAAACAAAGCCCGTGGACTGAGGTTAGATTTACTCCTGTTTTCCCATCCAAACCTGTTTTATTGTAACTTTTTGAGGTTCCTTGTTCAAGGATACAGTTAAGTCTTTGTAGTTTATTAACTCAGTGCGAGTGGGTGACTGTTAAGGTACCATGAAAAATAAATACCTTTTTTTGGTCTTGTGTCAGTAACCTCATTGGAATAGAAACTGAAATGCACTGATCTCTTTTCTCCCCAAATACCACTGCAAACCTTCTGCAACGGATCTCTGATGGGAAAGTTCTGAACTACCTCAGCACGTCTTTTTTTGGTCTCTCTGATTCAGGACTCCTTCTTGCTTGACCCTTTTCCATGTCTCCATCATAACAACATTATATTAGTACTCCTCATCCTTCACTTCTGAGAAGTGTGTATGTGCTGGCCTTCCTCTCTGTCAATGCATGTTAATGGTAGATGATTGATTTGCACCTGCATGGTGGCTCTCTTGAAAGTGTAGCATTTCAGTTTAACCGTTTCTCAGAAGATGTTGGTGTGAGAACCAGTCTCTCTCCTCTTCATAAATGAACTCACTTCAGCAGGGCTAAAAACAATTTCTTACTGTAACAGTGAATTAACTTGAATCTTGTGGAGATCTCCTAGCACCTCGTAGAGATGCTTTCTAGTTTGCAATTTGAATGGCATTCAAGAAGAATTTAGTCACACAGTAGAAGTAGTACTGTATGTTCCATCTCAGCCTCAGCATGCTTACCTGTATGTAAGTGATGACTGATTTAGAGACAGATTCTCAGCAGTGTGTTAATCAAGTCCTTGCATTGTGCTTTCATTGTCTTCAAGCAGCATTGTCTTTATTCATCAAGGAGAGATGAACTACCTGGAATGCAGATGGATCTGTGTGCCAGCTCTCCTATGGTTATGTGCTGCCTGTTTTACTTTGGCCACCTGGAAAATAGATTTGAGTAGTGTTTGTATAGGATGGGATTTTTAAGGTGCTCAGTCACATGAGGCCAGGTACTGGGTTCCCCAAACAGCACTTAATGCCTTGTTCTGCATAAACATTGATATCAGTGGGGCTCTTGTGCAGTAAGAAGAGCTCTAGCACTGCTCACTACTGAAGAATCTGCCTGAGCAGAAGTTGCACTGAAGTTAGTGAAAATTGATTTGTGGTCTTCTGTTCAGGGGAAAGAATGGCAACCTGAAATATTCAGTAGCTGTTGCATTGCTATTTGCCTCCCTAGGGTAATTCTGCAGTAGAAGTAATTAAGTAAATCCCTGAGGTATTGTGTATCAATTTAGTCATTTGTAAGAATATTGTCTTTATCTCTTGGGCATGTGTTGTTTGAGGTTTACAAAGGCGTGTCTGTTTTTCTTATCTCCTAAATTACCCTATGATCTTGACACCTCCTAATCTACCCCCTTGCTTTGTCCTCCTTCCCCCCACCATGAATTAGTTTAATATTTCACTGTAATGTTCACCAATATGAAAACTTGTTAGTATGATAGAGTGCTATGTGTCTAATTTCTCTGTGTTCCTGAATTCTTAAAAGGTTTGTTGTCTTGATAAACTGACCTATTTGAATAATTTCTCTCAGCCTCGTGGTAGTAATCACACTTTTATAGCTGGCTTGGATCTTGGTGAATTGAAGACAAAACCTAATAGGGATGATTGAGGTGCATAGCAAAAAGACTTGTCCTTCTAGGCATTTTTTTGACATGCTTGAAAAGGCAGGGTGTGCTAATTCTGGTTATTTCTGGAGAGGTGAAGATACTTCAGAGCAACATCAGGATTAATGGAGGTACTGGAGGCAGAAGGATAAATTTCCTTGCTCTAATCTTACAAAGCAGCCACTGACTTGTCCTTTGGTGTCCTGGGCAGGATGGCCTAGTTTGACACCAGTGTGACCCCTGTTCTCTGTCAGAGACCTGTCCAAGGCAGGACATCTTCTTTATGTTGTCTTTTGTGATTAACCTCATTCAGATGGTTTATAAATCTGAACAGCAGTGGATATAAAATGCTGATTTTCCTGGTGCCAAAGGCTCAGTGGAACTGGTTGTGCCCTCCTGGAGCCTGAATGGCCCAGTGCTTCCTAAATGCCCTTTTGCTCTGAGTCCACTGTTGTGTGGGCTGCGCTGCCAAGGTCTGGGGTGGAAGAGGACTGGGACTCAGCCCAGCTGGAATGTGAACTTTGGGCACCAGGCTGTTCTCCAAATGCATTCAATTTGTGTCTGATTAGCTAATCTTTCAGTCATGTACCATGGCTCCCTCTCCATCTTTAAAGAGAAGTAGAACAATCGCTAACTTTGTAGCCATTGCAGTAGTTGGGATAGTTACAGTCTTTCAGTAATAGCTGGTTTGGCCATCATAATTTGGTACTACTGGATATTTACTCTCATTTTCTAATCGAACTAAAAGAATTTGCCATCTGTCCTGGTAGAAGATGCAATGAAAAATTCTCAGCAACACCTGAAGAACTGAGAGGTAAAAACCAAAATTATTTTGACAGCAGATTCCGTGCATGTGGTAAAGTGATCCACCCTGTAGCTGGAAGTAGCTTCTGAGAAGCCATGCTTTGAAAGGCTCCTGTCTTTCTCTTTTCTTCTTTTCCTTCTCATCTCTTTTTTCCCCTCTTGTCTCATTTTAATTATCTTAATTTTTTCTATTATTTTTCTTTTCTTTTCCATCTTCTTGGGTTGTTTAAGGGTTTTTTTTTTTTTTTTAGGTTTTTTTCTTATTTAGGTTTTTTGTTTGTTTTGTTTTTTGGTTTTATCAGCCTTGGGCAAGGTTTGTCCTCCCATCTGCTCTATACTATAGGGTTTACATGGCACCTTGCACGGGTAATCCATACCCAGAAGAGGTAGTGCAGAGGGACCTGGAGCGCACCAAGATCTCCCTCGAGCCTTTCAGCTGCTACATGATTTCATGATGTGCTACATGTTGGTTTTTTATGGCCCAGAGGGGTAGGACAGTGACAAAGTGTGCGCAAGGAATGTGAAGATTTACAGCTTCTGGGAAATGGGTGGGGTTCCTGTCTAAATGCTGTGTGACTTTTTCATCTCTGCAAGTCCTGTGTTTTGATGTGGGATACGCTCAGTGTTAGTTCCTTCCCTCCCTCTGAAGTCTAGCCTAGTGATCTGAACTTGTGATATCTTTCATCCATGGGATGCCCTTTCTTCTTTTTGTTTTGACATTGGTGATACTTAAAAATTTTTTTTTTGTCTTTACCTGAGAGGTATCCTGCTGCTGCCAGAAACTTAATTTGATTCATTATTATGGAATCCTTAGGCTAGGTAAAAACCCAAGGGGAAATCTCATGTGAGTGAAAAAACACAACCCCAAAGATATTAAAAAGGATAATCTAGTTATGAGGGGGTGTGGGAAACAGACAAGAATTTTAATATTTGTCTCCTGAACTCCTAAATCTCCTCACCTTATCATAAGAAAGTTTGAAGTTTCTAGCACTTAATAAGGTCACACATAAAATGGCTGTCAGGCCAAGACAAGACTCAAAATGCTTTTTAGCACCTGCAGCTGGACCACTCCCAGTGAGACTCTGCGTGATGCTTTATGATGGTGCTGACTCTTGCTGGTTTCATCAGTGGCAGGTACAGGAATGGCAGCATTCAGCAGACCTGCAGTAGAATTTAGCATGAGATGGTCTTGCTCTGACACTCAGAGAAATGGACTGAACAGAGTTTAAAGCTCTGCCTTCTGCTTCCAGTCTTTCTCTTGAACATTTGGGAAGCTCTGTCCCACCAGGAGCCTGGTGGGTAGACAAGCTTGTGAACTACTTTAGCCAGACAGAGTTGGTTTTGCACCACAAAGATGATGTGTTTACAGATGGTAGGACCCCACACAGCTGAAGAATTAATGGGCAGCATTGGCATCACCAACAGTATTGCTTCTGGTGCCAGGCTGGCCTCTCTAATGCCGAGTAGGATTTTTGTTGCAGCACTCACTATAGAATGTTTCATTGTTTTGTCAGGCTTTGTTCTGCAAATAAAATATCATTGTGTTCTTTTTTCTCCATATTTATATGTCACTAATGTAATTGCCATGTATCTTTATTCCCTTCCCCAGACATCAGGAACACAAATCATATTTGTGTATTTAAGATGTTATCTGGACTGTCTGTAGCGTGCATTGTATAGTCATCATTTGTGGCTTCTCCTACTTCATAGCAGCAGAAATAGCAGAAGAGAAGTATATTTCAAAGCATCCTCAATCCTGCCTTGATTTTGTTTATAATTCCTTTACCTAGACTGCTTCTGCTGCAATTTGAGTGATGAGTTTCCAGATGAAATATTAAACTGCCTTTTATTTTCATGAAAAGTTTTACACACCCATCTAATACCCTTCAAATTTTTTGCTGTGAATTGGGTCTTTGTGGTATTGCCATGTTTGGCTATCATCCTGTGTTTTCCTGGGAAACTTTGCTTTTGGGAGGTTGAGTTTTGGGAATTAAAGCTGCTCTTCAAATTCAATATACACATTCCACTAGTATCAGAGTGCATCTTTGCAGACAGTAAACAAAGAACTGTGCTGATGCAACACAGAGGGAATAGAAATAAAGAAAGGTTTGTGTTTTGTCTTTCTTTTTCCCCCCAGACATTAGAAATTGATCTCTCAAAGAGGCAACTTACGCAAACTGTTTATTCTTCAAATATGTTTGCAGCTTGTATAAGACATTCTGTCTCACTTCATAGTCAGAAGAAAAGGCTATGACATTGCTTGCAAGAATCTGTCATAAAATGTTGCTGATGCAAACAGTTCCCTGGCTGTATCTTCCCTTCCAGAAAAAGCCTTGCCTCCTTCCCTTAACTCCCTGCTCTAGACTAAATGCTACAAGCACTGATCCCTTTGTCCCTCTCACTCTGTAAACTGAATTCTTAGAGCCAGCTATGTGGTAAGGGACTCCTCAAATCAGTATTTCTAAAAACAGTAGTTTGCTGGTCAGCCCACAGATGACAGAGCTCCTCAGACATGCTTGCTGAGTGATGAACTCTTTCCATTTGCTGGGAGGTACCCAATGGCAGCTTTCTCTCTGTATTCTTGCTTTTAATGTGTGGGTATTTATACACACAAATGGGGGGACCAAAGGACATGTTATTAATGAAGATGTTTCCATTTAAACGGGATTTCTCTTTTCTGGGCAGGTGGTTACTTGTAATCTCATAGGAAGAGGAAGAAATGCTCTGCAGTGCTAAGGAAGGAGGAGGCTGTGCAGTGTGGTGGGAGAATGTGTAATCACAGTGTCAGTCTCACTCATGCTGAAAGCTAAATGCAGTCTTTCAGGCCGTTGAGCATGAAGTAGGTTACTAGTGTGGGAACTGCTGTTGAGTGGTGAACTCTCTGGATCTTAGGGCCAGGATGGACTTCTGAGCTCATTTAATAGTACCCACTGAACAATTCTCCTACACTTTTAAATTTCTTCCATTCAGATGGTATGGAATAAAAAAAAAAAGTTTAAGTGCTGAATTGCACAGTAGTTGTCAGTTGAAACAGCAATCTGCAGTAATTTCTGAACTGAAGGTGAACTGAACCAATACTTATTTTTTCCTCTTTCCACTTGGTAAGACAGGATTTTAATACCCTGTGATAGAACATATTGGGGATATTTCTCTGCTCAAGTTGGTGGCATCGAAAATATAACACAGATGGACGTGTTAGTTGTGAAGGGGTTCTGACATCATGCCCAGATTTTGTACTGGGTAATTACATCCCTGCCTTCTTAATTGATGTTGAATATGGCATTTTTCTTTGCTCCGTGTCTATTCTGGACTTTTTAGCAGTACACCACCAAATAGATGCTGTGCATATGGGTTTACTATCATATCTGAGAAATTTGCAAGGCTGTTGACAGGCCAAGAAAATGAGGGACTGGAGCTCAGGCTGAAATCTTCTTAGCTGTGTTGGTGTGCTAGAACAAGTGCCACCCCCTTGATGTGACAGATGTACTGATAACTTTTGAAAGGTACAAAACCAGAAATGATATGATTGAAGGATACTTCCAGAGCTCAGCTGTGCCATCCTGCTGCACCAAGACAAGACCAAGTCAGCCTAAACCATTTGTGGCAGGTACTAGTCACAGACCCATCTGGAAAAGCCCTCCTTTGTTGTGTGTGTGCTCTCAGGGGTCACAAAATACTGATGTGCTTTCTAGTGTGTTTTTGTCGGTGTTTTGTTTTTTTTTTTAAGCAAACCAGCAAGCAGAGCCCTGGGTAGGAGCAGACAGTAAAGAAGAGCTGTGTGACTAGAGCTGTCTGGCTGCTCTCAGATGAAACTGGTGCTTAGTTTCCTTGTCTCACCTGGCTTTAGTTCCCACCCCACCCAGAGCCTGCCGTTCTCTAGTGTCACAAACAGGGCATTTGAATGACATCTGGCACAGCTGGGTCCAGTTCCTGAGGGGGGCCTTCCTGAAAGCCCTGCAGTACCAGCAGTAAGCTTGAAGGTTACATGTCCTTTCACAGGTGACCTCCTTTGTGGTGCCTGGCCCCTCTCAGCTGTTAGGGTAGCTGTACTTAGGTAACTCCTTAGAACTCCAGGCCTGCTCCAGGGACTCTTAAAAGTGTAAGCCTCTTGCACTGTGGTTGAAATGACTGTGAACAAATACTTAAGGAAGTATTTCCTGAAAATATTTTCATATCTCAAGAGAGAAAGTTGGGAAATTGCAATTTTGTTATTGTTTGTTTTCCTTCTTCCCTAATGCAGGAAATGAGTATCTGTCTGTGTCATGACACTGAAGGTTTGTCCAAGTAATGATGTCTAGGAAAGGTAACACTCTGTGGATTAGTTAAACCACAATGTAAAGCCCACTATACAGAAACTGTAGTCCACTGCTGAAACCACGTTGCTTGTCTATTTTAGATGCAAATAGACCTAGTTAATTTAATTCCAGAGGGAATGCAAACTAAATAAAGTCATGCTTGTTAAAAGAAGTGTTCTCACAGGTTTAAATAATTTTCTTCAATTTATTTTGATGAACTTTTCTGAACAAACCAATCTTTACCATAATATCTTCAGGCTAAGGCTGTAGCTTATGTAAGTGAGGAGTACTTTATACTATTTACTTAGTGCATTGCCCTTGTATGTCATTTTCTTTTAGAAGAGATAGTGTAACTCTGTGCTACCTGCTTTCCCCCTTGGCCTGGGTTGGGGCTGGTTGTGATAGGGAGAGTCAAGACAGGACTCTTCTGTCATGTTTAGCCAGCCCTTGGCCCCATTTCCAAAGCTGCTTTTCAGGAGCCTGGTCATGAGTGTCCTCTCTATGGCTGTTTCTGTGCAAGGGCTGACTGCTCACGACTCACCCTTCCCAGAGAAATGATCTGCTTTCAGAGCATGACTTCTTGCCTGGGGCTGAGACCAAACCTTTTCATTGCCAATTCCTTAACAGCTGTGACCAAGACAAAATACTGTATGTCTAAGATCCCAGGCTGCCACCTGGAATGCCACAGAAGTGGCAGGTGATGCTCTTCTGTGTCTTTCCTGAGAGAAACTCCTTTGGTTTCCAGCAGCTCTCCTTCTGTTTAAGCCATTTGCAATTCTCCATACGCTATCGAGGCAGTGCCTTGCTGCAACATGAGCAGATCTTCTGCGTGGCAAACTTCATGGGGAGATGCTGTGACAGCTCCCTGCCTGCCAAACCTCCTGCTGAAGCTTATTGGAGAAATATTGTGCTCCCTTCAAATGGGTGGCATTGTAACATTGGCTTGCTCATTGAAACAGCATTTGGGTCTGGGCAGAGTGAAAATGTTGATTTCCTTTCAATAGAAGGGAAAAAAAACCTGAAGGGTGCTTTCTGCACAAACAGTGGTCTTAGGCAGAGCTGCAATTTCCAGGACTGAGTCAACTAACTTTTGAATCTCAATGGCCATGATATTTACTTCTCTCTCTGCTATTCCCCGTCCCAATGAGTTCTGAAAGGAATGTTACCTCTCTTAGAACCATACCCTAAATTGTTGTTGCCTTGTCTAGTTTATATTTAGCACAGCAAGAAATGAGTTGGAATCTAAATGCCTCTTGCCTATCACCAAAAATACCTTTTTCCCTCTGGCTGCTTGCAAAATGCCTTTAACTCCCCTCAGGGCTTTTCTGTATGAAGGGACAGCTGGTGTAGAACAATAGTGACTGATTTACACTGATCAATCCTCACATTACTGAGAGGCATCTGTCTTGTACTAGGCACCCTGCAGTGTATCAGAGACACGCTGGTGGAAGATGTGTCTGCAGTGTCTCCTGTCTCTCTCCCCAGCCTGACTTCTCTGTAGGTCCTGGGGAAAAAAAAAATGGGAATACTGTAAAAATTATTTAGTAGTGAGAGGTGCATTTCCTCTTCTTCACTTATGTGGTAATGGATCATTGAGTCTGGTTTTCCAGGTTTTTTTTCAGCTGTGTGTGCTTCAGCAGCAATACCATTACTGCCAAACAGTCAAACTCAGTAACTGAAATGTTTTTTGCAGCCCAACTCACCCAAAGCTAGTTTAGCCCATATATTTGGATCGAAATAGTCTGGGAGGTGCACATGCACACCTGAGCAAGCAGTTTAGAGGGGTGGGTATCATCTAGTGAGAAAGGAGTGTTAATGAGCCAGGAGCAAATGCAGCTGAAGGACATTAAGGACATGTTAACACACTGATAGGGACATATGCTGCTTTCAGACTTTGCAGAAGGGAAGGACATAAACCCCTTTTTTCTAGAATCGTGAAGTTGGAAGGGACCTTAAAGATCATCCAGTTCCAACACCCCTGGCATGGACATCTACTAGACCAGGTTACTCAGACCCTCATCCATCCTGGCCTCAACACTTCTAGGGATGGGGCATCCACAGCTTCTCTGAACAGTCTGTCCCATTGTGTCACAATTCTGTTTTTCCAGGAAACCCTTAACAAAACTCAAGAGAGGATGGCCAAGCATGATCTGTCCACCTGCTGCAGTCCTCCCTCCCTCTGCTTTTTCCTTGCTTTCACCTCTTCAGTGATATAAACAGCCCCAGGAGAAGCCCCAGGCAGTGCAGCTCTGTGTTCCTGCCACCAGTGTTTATTTTTCTGTGCATTTTACCTGTGCAGGTAACTAGGATGAGCTCTGACAGCCGTCAGCTTTTACTGAGAGCAATCAAATAGTGTGCTATTACTGACAAAAGAAAAGACAGTCACAGAAGGTGGCTGCAGGATAGATCTCCATTGCCCTGTCCTCCAGAGTGACAGCAGGGAATGGTTTATTTCAGTGGCTCTTACCTTCTCTTACTTTGATAAGAAGCTCCAAAGTTTCGAATATCTCTGGTGGTCTGGTTAAAGTTTCCTTTTTGGTCTCTAAATAAGCTGCAGTGGATAACTATATGAAAAAACAAGACTGCACTGATTCCTTCCATTTTTCTTTGGTACAAGTGGAATGTGTGGTGAGAGCGTGATCCAACAAGTGTTGCTTTGGAAGGCTCACCTACTGCCTGGGATTCAAGTAGTGCCCAGTCCCTTGCACTTCATGTGAGGGCAATTAGTGCACGTGCATGGCAATTAGTTCTGCAAATGAAGTTGACACGGGTGTATTCTGCCTCTTTAATGGCTTGCTTTTCTCCTCTGCCAAAAGAGCAACCAAGCAGTCTCAAAGGAACCTGCTGCCTTCTGATATTTAATTTGCTTCAGGCTTACACTGGCATCCTGCCTCTTTTCTTCTCCTGGCCCACCTGCCTGCTCTGCTACCAGTGCTGCAGAGGAAATGATCCCTATTTCTGGCAGATCAGGCCATGACTTGCCCATGTGCTGCAGTTGGGCCTCACACACATCCAGCACCATCTCTCTCTCCCTGATGTGCTTTGTCACTCCTGGTTTCTGACCTCCTTTCAGCAGAGCATTGGGCTGGTTTCTGATGAGCTGCTCTGCAAGTGGCAGCACCTGGCAAAGGAAGCTGCTGGTGGGAAACTGCAGAGCAATTCTTCTGTTATCCATCTTCTTGATCTAGATATCACAGTGATGGGGGCCTTCAAATATCTGTGATACCCAGTGTGTATTTGTGACCAATGATGGCTCTGAAGTGTATGCTGGAGTATAGATGGCATGTGTTTAAGTCCCATATACAGAAGTGACATGATGTGATTCTTAACCAAAATTTTAACTGTTCCAGAATATTTTTTAAATTAAACCAAATAGGCAAAGTCTGGCAAAAAAAACCCTTGCAGTTGAATACTCAGTGATTATAGGAAAAGTAAGAGATTAAAATACTGAAAGAGACCTACAAGTCACTGACACTAGGAGGAGGGCACAGAAGTAAAGATGGAGCATGTTAAACAATTACGAAGTTTTGGTGCAGGCCTTCCTTGTAACTTTCCTCATTGCACTTGTACCATGAACCACACATCTAGGTTTGTTTTTGAATGCTTGAAAGGTGTGTTTTTAGAGTGTCTCTTCATAGGAAGCTGGTAGTTTAGGATTTATATTTTTGGAGTTGAATCTGGTTGTTTCCCCAGAAGCAGGACATGACTGCCCTGGGTGGGAGTATGTAGTAACCAGCTTTGCTTTGAGTGGATGCTGTAGGCAAGAAAAAGTTCAGCATTAGTCTCTGTAAAATTGTCTTAGAGAACCCATCCACTGGAGATAACACACTGGGTTAATGGTGTTACTTTGGGAGCCTTTTTTACACACCACTGATTACTGAGACAGTTCAAATGTGGGTCAGTTTTTCTTTCTTTCTAAGTAGAGTTTGCACAGAGTAACATGCAAGCTGTTGCTTTCTAGAAAATGTGGGTCAAGTGCTGTTCTGCTGAGGAAATCAGGAGGTTTTTTACTTAGCTAGCATTAATACTCAAGTGCTTCCTTACTTCCTTGCGCCAAGGTCCTGGGCTGTTGTGCTGATGAATAACACACTTTCTGGAACAGAAGTGTGCATTGAGCCGTGGTTTTGTGTCACCAGGAGCACTGGCTCATGTGATTCAGAGAGGTGGATGGAGTTCATGAAGGATGTGTGAGCCCTGTCATCCTGGCTGCCTTCAAGGCAGCTGCAAATCCATGGGAAGCAGCTGCCCCAGGAGCACTTGGTGACTTTTGGGAGGAGCAGGGGCAGACAGACAGAAACTGTGTGGGACAGGACTGCATATTCCTCCTTGTGAAGTAATGAGCATGTGGAACAGACTGTGGTTGAGGAGGTTGTGGGGGGTGGAATATTAACCATGGTGAAAATAACCCTGGAGGAGCACATTTATCCATGCTGGCACTTTGTACATGTGTCATGATGGAATTTTCAAAGAAGGCCCTAAACAAAACAGCTTTATGGAAGAACAAAACAGTATTGTCAGAAATGGCCAAGGAAGCTGTGCCAGCACCTCTTTCCCTATCTGTGCTCTGAACTGGTTCATGTTCTGGGGCTGTTGCATACACAAATGTGTGTTAGCATCTGCCTTCAAGGTACAGAAAAGGGTGGCTGGGCTTTGTTTTCACTTAGCTATGTTTTCTAAAAGTTACTTTTTTCATTTTTTTTTCAGACCAGAATAACTTGTTCTAAGGGAACAGTGTATGGTATAGCAAGATTTTTATTTTTATTTTCTTGCACAGCTGTGTTTGTGAGCATTCCCTTGCTTTGAGTCTGGGAGGCTGCATTAAAGCCCTCTGCAGTGATCATGTATCTAACCCAAGCTCTGGGGCTGGCTCAGCCCCTTGTGCTAGCAGAATCCCTCTCTGTGCTGGGGTGTTTGAGGAGTGTGATGAAGACAGTGGTCTGATCCTCCCGGAGGAGCATGCACAGAGTTTGTCTGTCTTGATCATGGTGAGGTCATGGTGTCAGAAGAAAGTGGGTTGGGTTATGTTGTGCAGCATCTCATATTTGCCACAGTGAATTCATGGGAGAGTTTCCTTGACCCACCTGCCTTGCAGTACAAAGGGAATGGTTATGGCTTCCTGAGGTCCTTGGTGTTCCAGCCTCAGTAATGAAGAAGCTTAGGAGAGGTCTGAGGAAGGAGTAAAACCTTCTTGCATCCTACTGGATTGGTTAAAATGTGAAATGAAGTTTCCAAAGCCATTCTTTCCTGTGGTGCCATGGCTCTCAGCATGGTATGCCTCAGGCATCTGAAAGTTCCCAAGTGGGTCTTGTGAATTTAGACATCTAAAATCTTCCTAAAGACCATTTTTCATTGACTAAACAGTGTGACTGCCTCCTCTTGCCTCTAGACATTTCTACAGAATAAATAATAAGCTTGTGGGCTTCTGTATTTCCTACTGTTCAGTCCAACTTTTGAATGTAGCTGCACTTGAACAGACATGAGCTGCCTGACCACTCCTGCATACCACAGCATGCTGATTACTGATGTGATCTGCAGTGGAAATTGGTGTGGCAGAGCAGAAAGGGTTCTCACAGCACCTTTGACTAAACTCTGAGCAGCAGACTTCTGCAAGGAATTAAAGAAAATACAGTAGACTCGGGGGCTTGGTGTCTGTTTGGTTTTGTTACTCGTGGGAATACAGGTTTAAATTTGAATGTGGGGGAGCAAAAGGGAAGAGGTTACTACTGACAATTCTTTGTGTGTTGGACTGAAGAGGAAGGGCAGGGTTTGAGGTGTGCAGGTAAAGGGCAAGCACTGAGAGGTGCTAATGGCTTCCCTACAGCTTCCTTGCTGAATTCTGTGCTTGCAGTCCTGTCTGCCTGTTTTCCTCTGCTCTCCACCCCTTCCGTGCCATCCATGGAAAGAGAAGGCAGTGGCAGCCCACTGTTGATAAGAATATGGGATGGTGGAGTAGGGTCTGTGGGACCCTGGGAAGGGTCAAACTGAAAATGGGCTGCAAAAGAGAGTGTGTGTGTGAGGAGACAGTAAATACCTTGCTGAGATGGAGGAGGCTTGTGAGCCTGTGGAGATGGCAAGGGCAACAGCCTGAGAGAGAAACCAGGAGGGTCAGTAGGATGGTGCATGGAGCTGAGGAGAGACAGCTGTGAGATGTCATTTGGAGTTGTTATTTTCAGAGTAAACTTGTCTTTTCTTTTGAAAGCAAGGATCAGTGTTATAATCTGGACTGGATCAAGCAATTTTTAAATTTTCTTCTCTCCCTTGAATAAAGGAAAACACTTCAAAGAAGTTGCAATTAAAATGAATTGTGAAGTGTTATCTGTTCCCAGCTGAGCAAAATCCCACAAGCTAGCTGAATTAGCAGTCTGGTAGTGCTCTGTGTAGGATGCAGGGAGTGCAGAGTCCTGGCTGTGGTACCAAAATGGGCCAAGTGTGCCCAAGACCTGCTGCTCTCTTGGAAGGGGGCTGTGGGTTTATGGCCACTCAGGCTGAGTGGGTAATGATTGTTCAATATTGTATGAAGGAAGAATCAAAGAAGAGGGTGAAGGGAGGAGAGGACAAGGGACTGAATGCAAGAAACGCTCTGAAAATGAGACCCACAATGTCTTGTGACAGATCTTATATTGGGACTAACACAGAAATTGCCTGGCGTGCACGTGCTTGTCCTTTTTTCACATGTGACTTCTCCATAACAAACATCTCTCAGCTGAGACTGACAATGGAAAAATTGTAGGAAACTTTCACTAAACAACTTGGTGGTAGGGCTACCTCCTGTTTTGAGCTTTTCTGTTTTAAAGGAACCATCTGCTGTATAAGTGTAAACACAGCAGACTGCTAGCAAGCTCAATCATCCAAGGGTCAGTATCCATCCAATGCACGCTGCTGGCAGGGCCCCGTGCCCTGACTTTGTGTTGCTGCCACCACCTCTCCTTCCAGGCTCCGAGCCTGTGGAATTGGACAGATTTAACTTTGCAGATCAGACCTTCCCACAATGTGGTGTCCCCTTGCACGTGCAGGATTGCCAGGAGCAGGCAGGCCCAGGAATAAGGGAAGCTGGAGTGTCACTGGAGCCGCAGTCACGCTGGATGTTGGTGTGGCTCTGAGTGAGTCAGCCCAGCAGCTGAGCAGGTGGATTGCAGTTTCTCTTTGCAAGATGTTTCACAGTGTCTAATCATGTCAGAAAACCTTCAGGAGGCAAAGCAGAGGACTCTGCAGAATATTTTCTCCTCTGCTTGCCCTTGCCCAGCAGCACTGATCAGTAGTTATGTGCAGAAGAGTTACTTGGAGGGCGCTGGATCTTGTGTTAAAGCAAATCCTGACTGTGGGGTCTTGAGGTTTTGCATAGGGTAGGCCTCACACGGCTTTTTTCCCATGCTTTTATTAAAATCATTTTTTACCTGTTGAGGCTTCTTGCAGAAGGGACAGGTGGAGGCTGCCAGGGCTAGAAGGAGGGGAGGAGAGCTGCTGAGCATGAAGGAGTGACAACTTAGTTCATTAAGACAGGGAACTCTGACGGGGTCTGTTGGAAGTGCTGGTCAGGGATGTGCCTACCAGATGTGATTTCTCCTCAGCAGAAGAGAAATCTCCTTGCCTGGTTTAATGCACACTATGAACCTGCATAGCCTGGCACAGCCACCAAAGAAGCACTTGCTGTGGCAGAACACATATTTTTGTGGCATGTGGAGACCCAAATCTGGGAACTGACTGGATCTGAAATTACCTGAGGAAGGGGGAGAAGGGTGGTTTGAGATGATACAGGGGAAGACAGGACACATAGCATGCTTGTTAGTGTTTGTGTGGGTGAAATTGTGTTTGAGTTCAGTGTGAGAGAAACTGGCCAGAACACAGCTCTTGAAGTGGTTATGTATGGTTTAATGCACCTAACTAATGGGATCTGACCTGGATTGCATCAGAGTAAAAGAGGAGAAAATAGGTAACACTTCCTCTGTTAACAGGTAGGCCAAAGAGGGCCCAAGTCCTCATGCATGTCTTTAATTTAAGCCCTACTCTCTAGCAACTCATTTTAATTTATCAATTTCATCTTTGTTAAACTGATGAGGAAATAAACACGTGTTTATAGAGTCCGTGCCACAACTGATATGAAGAGCAGCTGGTTAATGTTTTGCAGAGTCCTCCTGAAGATGAGGAGTGGTATACAAGTGCTGCTCTGACTGTACCATTACTCTTGAAAGAAAAATGCTGTTTTAAAGAATGCTTGTATCCCCTTCATCATTGTCCTTACAGTCACCTTAAATTATCTATATATTATCTATATATTCACCCATTGTATCAGCTGGTACAGAATTACAAAAGCAGAGGCATCTATCCCTACAACCTAAAGAGATGTATGTCAGGTGAATGAAGCCTGGAGAGAGCCAAGCTAAGAAGCATGCAGAGCAAAGTGACTCAGATGGCAGAATGCCCCAAAGGAAGCTTTCAACAACGGTGATTCATTAGCAGTCAAAGAGTCCTTTTTCTTTTCCTGCTCTGCTATATTTACATTTTGAAATGTGTGCACATCTCATGGAAAAAGCCTTCCTAGTTAAAAGTGTTGTTCTAAATGGAGAGGAGATTTGTGCTTTATGTTTGATAGGCTGTGAGGCCTCGAATACAAGCAAAGCTTTCTTTAGGGAGATACTTGCATGCAGTCTGTAAGGAGTTACTAAAATCTTGTGCTGATAGCATTGCAGTGATTTGGGCTGTGATTTCAATCTGCCTAAAGAAGACACCCAAATTCTAGGCCTGGAAGAGCCTGGAAAAAAAGAGAGACCTTGAATTTGTCAGGTAATCCGCACACATTCTGGCTTTTTCAGAGTGTGCTAAAGCATCATTATACCCGTGAATCTGTTTGCATCAAGAAATCCCACAGAAACCAGGGTGAATGTCCTACCATGGGGGATATGCATAGCTGTGTGAGCCACGTGAGCTACTGACACCCCCTCTCAGGTCCTGAAGAGTGTCTGTCCAGCAGCATCCAAAGTGAGTGTGATTTCTGCGTGGCACTCCCAGCTGTGTGCTGTGTCATGATTGCAAGGCTCCTGCTGTTAATGTGTGAATAGATGAGGTTTCCTGCATCGGTGTTGTGCTGGCAACAGCCGCCAGCTCCTGAATCAGTTAAAGCCAGGCACGATGTGGGCAGACTGGTAGCTGTGATTTACAGGGCTCTGTTGGATTAGAAAGCCTGTTGTCTATCAACACATTGTCCAGGCAGCACAATAGGGCAAGGTAAGCACTGGAAAATCAAGGTCAAAGAGCTGACAATACCATATTGTGTTGTGTGACCCTGAGCAAGTGGTTTACATGCCTTGCTTCTGCTATTCTGAGTGAAACCAGAATAGTGCTTGCTTTTAGAAAAAAATGCTTTATGTTCTGTGGGTGGAAAGCATTCATCTGAGTGTGAAGTATTTCTGTTGTAGAAAGAGATAGTCTCCCTTTCCGTAGTTTCTCCATTCCCAGACCTGGTTTTCAGGGAGATCAGATGCACTGGTTCCTTTTGAAGATGAAAATCTCTTTGTAGGTGTTCTGTACTTCATTCATCGCGATCCATCTAGAAATGCATTTTAGAACAATCCATTTTGTTTGTGGCTTTGGCTGGATTGGCATTCTCCAAATAGCAGAATGTGGTTTGGGCTTAATATGGGATATTTGGCCTCCTTGGCTTGGTTTCAACACAGGTTGGGGAGAACTTCTCCTTAGGTTTGTAAGGCACAAAAAAAAAGTGAGGTATCTAGAAGCAGAAGCTGACATGGCTGCTCACTTACAAGCAGCCACCTATGTCATATAATTTGGTGGTCTCAGGCAGCCAAAAAAAAAAAAGGAGAGTGCCTTGTAGAGGATCCCAGCAGATAAAAATGATTTGTAGTGAAGGATCAGTTACTGATTCAGGTTGCTCCTTGAAGTGGTCTCCCATTCAGTATTGGTACAGTGAGTGGATTGTCAGCCTTCGCAGCATTGTTTTCTTGCTCCTGCTAGTTCATGACCTTTCTCCAAATTCATAAGCTGTGGCCCAGTCTGCCAGTCTGTATGGAAATGGCACATGTACCTGCCAGGTGAGCCAGCACCTTGTCTTTCTAGGCAACCTGGTGCCTAGAAGAATTGCAAGAATTTAAGCCTGTTAAGCCACAAACTCTCATAGAAGGTTGGGGTTTTTTGCCCTTCAATGGGACTGGACCAGATATTATTATTAACCTCTCCACCTACCTCCCAGCTAGCTTTCCACTGAGTGTCTGCATTTTTAGATTCTGTCTGTCTGCGGTCCAGCCCCAAGACAGTTAATTTTAATAAATAAATAATGACAAAAATAGTCTCTGAGGACTTGGCAGGCAGCAGGCCAGGGAATCTGGGCAAGTCGCCAGCAGCTCTTCCACTTGAAATCTGATGTTAACTCAGACTGTGGCACTCACATCGGTCTGTTCAGATTCTTTGGAAAGTGCCTTTGCCTTCCCCACCTCAGATGGAAACTGTTCCTGCTCCCGGTGCTGTGGGCTCCAGGGCTTTGGTGGGAACATGGGACTCAGCCCAGTAGTGGGGGGAACCCGCAGTTGGGAGCAAAATGCTGTGGTGTTAATGCTCCCCTGAACAAAGGTTGGGGCATCAACTTGGGCAAAACTTTTGTAAGTGCCAAAACTGCAGAAAAGCCTCAGCTGGAGCAAGTGGGTCGGCCACAAGATGCAAGGAAGGAGGAGGAAACCAGCCTCTGTGCATTCTGGCACTTGCAGTGCCAACTGCTCAGTCTGCTCTGATTTTTCAGCCAATGCTGCAATGGGCTCCATTTTCATCCCCAGGGTTACTTAATCATTGTGTGATGTCCCAACAATCTACAAGTTATATCTTAGGATAGGAGCTGTCACACCTCATGCCTTTATATTCCCATTTCCTATCATGCCATATATTCACAGCATGTGGTACCAGGACCTGAAAGAAACCCATCTGAATCCTGGGCAGACAGTTACCTCTATCAAGAATGTCTGGGAAAGTATGTATCCAAGAAAGTGCATGCCCTCTGGTGAGAATTAGCCTGCCAGCAGGTGGGAAGTTTTAAGAGTAATAGAGTTTAGTTTTCCCCCTTGAAGGAAAAGTGAAGGGGTTTGGAAGAGCAAAGCTGTTTGGACATACCAGAACACAACAATCTGCACAGTTCTTGCACTATCATGCCTACAACAGAGAAGTCAAAAGTACAAATGCAAACTTGTGCCTTCTCAGCCAACCCTGCCAGAAACACTCCCCAAACCAGCCCTGCTTTTCTCAAGTTGGTTGAGAGCTATTTTAAACCCACCAAAACGTTCAGACTTGCTCCTCTGTAGGCATGTTCCTGAAAGAGTGTTCACAGTCGGAACGGGTGGCAACCAGGTTTAACTCTAGCTCCCACGGGCTTTAAAAATCCTCAGTGTGGGATAATCAAACATCCCCAGATAGGCACACACCTGCTGCACTGGTGTGGGCATGGAAATTCCAGCAAAGGCTGGTTTGGGGCATGGTATGTTTGTTTCACTGACAAGGCTGGGCACAGTATCTTTTTTTTTCCCCCCTTAGCGTTATTTTTTGTGTTAATAATGTTTGGCCTAGAGAACTGGCAAGGTAGCAAAGATAAATGCACTTTCCAGATTTCCTATCATGAAAGCCAGCCCCTGGGGATGTGTCTGTCAATGGTCTCACCTGGAGCTGGGAGTGTAAAATAAAGCTGTTTGCAGCTGTGGTTGGGCAGCAGACTGAAGAAGAAGAGAAGTATTCAAAGTACTTCTGCCTCCAACCCCAGGGACAGTCTCAGGTGATAGGGGATAATGAGGGAAAGGAAATTCCTTTGACTATCTGAGGTGTCTACTCCATTTTGGGCCATCTAGGGGTGTACATTGTATCTGAGGGAAGCAGTGTGGTAAATTGGGAGCTACCATGACACCAACCCACTTGTCCAGGGCTCTGGCTGCAGGAATGCTGGATGAGGGCTTGCACAGCTATGAGGGGTCAAAGGACCTGTAGAAGAAGGACACTGAGAACATCCATGGAAAACTGTGGTTCAGCACAGATTAGGATTACAGTTCTATTTATTTGTAGGTTTATTTTTTTTTCCCTAACCATGCATTAGGAAACCCATCATGTCCTCTTTCATTGATTCAGTCAGTGTTTTTATAAAAGCCTGCCAATCTATGGCAGTGAACTCTGGGTAAAACTGCAGGGCTTGATCTTTCTCAGGGAAGTCAATCACCCTGAAGCAGCCTTTAAGATTCAGCAATCTTAAGTCATGTGTGGGGAAAAGGTGGTAAGCACAAGGCCTCTGGGATGCCTGTACTGTCAGCTACCAGATTTAGGGAGGGAATTTGCTCTGGAAGCAACATTCCTGTGAGGAGAAGATGCAGAGAGAAAATCAATGGCCTTAGCTGCCTCCCTGGAGTCTTTCAGTTCTTGGGAATTCCATGCCCCTTTGCAGGGTGATAAAAAACAAGGGCCCTTTGTAAATGAATGCTCTTCTAGAGGGAGAGACCTCAGTTTCTATGACAGAACTGAAGTGACAGAACAGGGCTCTGTCCTTTCCCCTGGCACCAGGTGTGTGTACTACATCAGTGAAAAAGTGAGATGATCTTCAATGTTTGAGCATAGTATTGATGGTATGAGAAAATTGCAAGGAGCAAGCCCAGACAGCTCAGAGCTCTGACTGGGTCTCATCTCAGGGAGTCCTTTTCCACAGTAAAAAATTCCTTCTTGGTCTGTAGCATTATTTGACTGATTTATCTTATTTGTCATGGACATACATTACATTGAATAACTCTGGTCATGGCCTGTGACCATGCATAACCTGGAAGGTAATGGATTTCCTTTGGTTTATCAGACATCATAGAGGAAATATGTAAATACAAATTCTCAGAAGACTGAAGTACTTTTTGTAACTGTGTGCTGTAGCAGCTCACCTGGTATTAATGTGGACATAAGACAACCCTGCATTAAGACAGGCTGGTTCATCTCAGTTATTTAATAGTTAAGTACTCAGATCCTGCTGCAGTGACTGCTTGACTTAATAGTTCATTGACTTTGGAGGGTCTGGGATAATGCTGATAATATCTACTTACAGCTTCTATTCCCTGCATAGTTGGAATGAAATGCTTTGTGTAGGTGTGGGAAGAAGGGCTGGGTGAAATTTTAAACCCAAACATATTAGGCAGTTATGGAAGTAGGAATCATAGGAGTGGTTTTGCTGATTCTGTGAAGTCTGTCTTGTCTATGAGATACCCCTATTCTAGGAAAGGATGGAGAGGAGCTCTGCCAGGTCAGCATGTGGGGTGGTGACTCTGAGATCAGCAGTCTGTCAAGTTGAAGACAAAGCAGGCAAAATAATTACCTCTTGGCAAAAAAGTGTAATTAGGAAAGAAAGGCCATGGCTTAGATGGCTGAGCACCCCCTCCCCCTGCCATGTATCCCAGCCCTTTTGGATGGTGCTCCTTGGAGATTTCCACAGAGCAGCCCCCACTTGAGTTATCTCTTTACAAGGAGACACTTGCAAGAAGACAAAAAGTGAACAGCTTGTTCTGAGTTAAGCTCCCAATGCTCAGGGAAGCACAGCCTGCAGCTCACGGTGGTGGTGAAGGGCCAGTTAGCTCCTGGGATAACCCATCAAAACCAGTGCTGTGCTCTGGGGGCCTTTGCTGTTTCAGAAATGGTGGTGGTCAGCTACTTGTGCCACCTTTCCCAAGCCCCATCATTGCTGCCAAGAAATAAACTTCAAAGTCTTTGGCAAAGACTTTTCAGCTGTGACCAACAGCAACTGTGCATTTCCACTGACAGATCCCATGTTATTTTCTTTATGAAGTTGTGACCCCTTTCTCTCTTGATTCAGATAACTTTTTGTCTTATTTCTCTACTCTTTTTGCCACCTTTCTGTCCAAGAGACTGGTCTGTTCTTTCAGCCTCTGTCTCTTTGCCAGGTCATTGCTGCATACAGGGAGAAGGGATTGTGTTTGCTGTGTTCCATCACTAGTTATTGTTGATTTGTTTCCAGCAGCTCTGACTGCATCCCTCTGTCCAGATCTTTTTGGTTAGTGTTCATCACCTCTGCTTTCACTGTCAATTTTCCCTGGTTCTGTCTTTCCTATCCCAGTGTGTCATCCTGACACCTCTAGCCACCAAATTTTTGGATTCATCTCTCTTGACTCTCTCTCTCTCTCTTTCTCTATCTAAACTATCTTCTAAATGTCCACAGGAGTAGGGAAGACATTGGAGATTTCAGACAAATAGTTGTGGTTTGCAGGCCCAGAAGGAGAGCTGTGTCTTACAGTGGACAGGAATATGGGATAAGACACTGATTCCTGTGCTGGCTGTCACCAAACCTCTGATTTGCAGTGGATGCATCATTGCTGATAAATGTCCCTATCTGTAAAATGAGGGAAACTGTAGAACACTTTTCCTACAAGTAGTGAGTCCTACAAAATTTGGGAAAAGTGTGTTTTATCTCATGGAATGCCGGCAGCAGTGCTATTGTCTTGTTGAGCTTAGAAAAGCATGGACTTTGAAAAACATAAAATATTGGCATCATGTAAAAGGCAGCTAGGCTGCTGCAGCAGCTGAGCCTAGATCCTAGCACTACATTCCTAAATTAATGATATTGTACTAGTGAAATAATCTCAGAGTTGCTGAGAATCTCTGAAGATGTGCTTGAATGTTGCAATTAAAGCTGCTTACCTTTCATTTACTGTTTAAGTTGTGTGAAACATGAAAGAGCGTGTCTCTTACCTTTAGCTATGGGGTAATGTTTGAATGTTTAAAAATAAAGTAACTTTTAAAAATCATGTTGAGGTAAACAAAAAAAGTTCGAGTAGTCTGTTGCTGGTTTCTCTCTGTGTCAAATTTGCTGTTGTTTAAAATTCAACTTGGCTCACAAATTTTTGCTTTTTTTGCTCTCTGTTAAATATTTCCTTCTTCAATTCATCTTCCCATTGTGAAACAGTTGGGAAGTCCATGCTCCAAAGGAGTATGCTGCACAATGTTTCCATCTTGTGCCAGTGCTCATAATTGAATATTTGAGGTAGTGTTAGCTTTTCCAGAGAAATGAGATTCATTTTGGTAACCTAACCTTTGCATGGGAATTTCCTAAAACCACTTTTATAAACATTGTCAGTGTTTGGTGAAGTTTATGTACCTTCCCTCCAGTCAATTTGCTTTGCAAAGAACATGGAGGAAAATTGGATGAGGCTCTTCTGCCTATGGCCGTAACATTGGTTGAGTAACTTCCCATTTTTCCCTTATTTTCCATTGTTCCACTTTATTTTCCAAATTTACTTTCCGTGTTTGTAATCAAGTAACAATATTGACTGACTGAGGCACTGTTAATTTAAATTTAAATTACCCTTAAAGAGTAAATTAATTGAATAGTATTCTTAGATGCTCTGATAAGCAACGGAGTAGCAGGTTTCTCTAGAATGTCTGAAAGTCTTTTCCCTTTAATTTCTTCACTGTTGTTGACTTATAGCTATTTACCTTTCTGCTGTCAGATGGTGTGGTTGGTGGTGATACACAAACATTGCATCGAAGGGTCAGGAGGCTGCAGTCCTCCAAACCCATAATTGAGACCTAAATTTTAGCTGGCAGCACCTCACCTCTGTCAGTGGAAAGATAGGGAAGTACCTACATTTCCTTCTGGTTTACAGGATGGCTTGTTCATTCTTAGCCTTGCAGGAGAAAGTTAATAATAAACTACTTGATAGAGATTGTAGTATTCTGTGCAACTTTTACCTTCCAGAGCTCCTGTACTGGAAAAAAAAAAGAAATTTTGGATTATATCTATCAACATTGCTGTGTGACCTTTAATATAGCAATAGAAACATACACCAGGAAATAAATAAAGGCTAAGTTTGATCAGCCTAAAATAAATGGATGGGAGTCCCTGCTATCAGTATTGTTTCTGCAAATAAAAAGCGTCAGACATCCAAAGAAACCTTTCCTATGTCTAATCTGGATATATTTGTAGAGGTTATAGGCAGACGTGAGGCTCCACCTGGAACTAATAAACTTGCAGAGAGCTTTACACAGACAAGGCCTGTGCAGATGCTGTGCAGCCTCTTCCACTCTCTTAAGCCAGTGCATCTTGCATGGGCTGAGGAGCTAAACATCCATGGAGCTATTTCAGACTCACACAGATGCATTATGCAAATGTGGTCAAGTTCCCCCTTGAAACCATTAGGATCCTTTCCATTGCCTTTGTAGGAAGTTGGGCTACTCTGCAGAGCAGAATAGCTGCTGTTGACAGTTCCCTGTTTCTGAGGTTCATTAGCTTTCCCAAAGGAGTGGTGTGCTTAAATGGAGATGGAAATTTGGAACTCTGCTGAATACCGCAGGTGCCATTTCCCAGTTTAGAGCTCCTGGGCTTGGCCGTGTCTCTGAATCATTGCACATGGATCTAAGTCTACCTCAACTGTCCATTCTATAATAATCTCCACCAAAGTAGGCTGATGAAAAACTACCTATTTAATAAGGTTTTTTTTCAGAAGAACAGCATTTATCAGTAGTGAAGAACTGTGTATAGAACTGAATTTACAGGCTTTGGGTAGTGTCTAGTGTGTTTTATTGCCTTTATGTTATAACTGAAAAATACTGTTGTCGTGGATTGTGCCATTTTAACTACTAAGGTTAGGAATAGGAATAATTTAAACTCAAAGTATGAAAATAAATGAGAAAATTTGGGCTTAACAGAAGTATTTTTTATGGAAACCTCTCAATATCATATCGGAATCTGTCCTTAAAGCAAGGTATTCTAATACAGTTGCATTTTTTCAGGAAAAAGAGTGATGCAAAGGTGGAAGTGTTTGTTCAAGATTAAATTGGATGAAAGTCCTGGGAACTAACATGATTACACCCCAGAATGGAATCAGAAGCCCAAATGTAGGCAACTGGGGCTCCTTCTTCAAGGGAAGTTGCAGTACAATGCAGACAAGCAATAGCGTGCTGAGAAGAAGCTTACAGAATTTTCTTGTATTTAAATATGTAATTAAGGGGATGCATTTAGGCCCTTGCCCCAGTTGGAACCCTGTGAAGGGATTTGAAACTACTGATAGTGGGCTTGTGGTTCCAAGCTCTTTTCTGTAGATAAAGCAAGGCTGCCAAAGAGCCAAAGCAACATGAGGTTTCTTGGAATACTGACATTTCCTCTTCACTGACTTTTTGCAAGTCTTTCAGAATAGCTTGTTGTTTGTGTAAGTGGTTTTGTACCAGGCACTTTTCCTCAAACTTTGCTTGTTGATTATCTCTAATTACCAGGGAAACCATCTAGGTTGTCATCATCCTAAGGTGTTCTCAATGAGCACATGATAACTTGTGTACAAAACAATATTTTCATCTTCTAATTCTGTTCCCTAGGACCAACTCCCAAATGCATGTACAGAACTTCATGAACTCTTTGAGACAAATATTTTTAAACTTTCTCTGCTGAAGGAGGAGTAGTTCCTAAATATTATAGTTGGCAAATTGCTATTCTTCTGACAGCAAGATTAGGTGTGAATTTTCTGCGAGTACCTCACTGCCGTTTGAGAAGTTGTTTTTTTTTGTTTTTTGGTTTTTTTTTAATAGATATGAAATTGGACACAATATATCTATCCATTTTGAATTGAAGTGTTTAGAAAATTTTGGAAGTCTGTGGTCACATTAAAAGAGAAAGTTGCTTTTGGCTGTGAGACATGTTAGACTTGGCTTATACCTGGGATTTCTAGCAGCTGAGTATTTATTTTGAAGTATGATGATGGTTTATATCAACACGACTCTTAGCTTGTATTCAGTGGTGTGACAGCATGCAGTACCGTTTACAAAGACTTGTGGTTTTATACATAAATAAAATGTTTTAAGTGTTCTTATGGTCATGTATTTTCATCCATGCTAAGGAAGTTTCACTGTTTTCCCTGAGGGTGGTTGAGCTAGATGTATGCCACATCAGGATGTTAGCAAAGCTTTTGTTTCAGGCTGTTAGGTTTTCAGAGTTTTTGTTTCAGGAGCAACTATGTGAGTCTGTTACATTCAAACCCCTGGTGACCCTCTCATGTGATAAGAGAAGTGATTGATGAAACTGCCAGAAAATTGTTTGTCATGCCCTGGGGCTGTCATGCTCTGGGCATTGGAGCAGGGGTGCTGCTCTCAGTGTTGGTAGAAGCCATTTTCTTAAAAGCCCCATTTGCTGTCAGGAGAAGGCCTGCTGGAACACTTAAAGAAGTGGCTGAAACCCCCTTCTTACTGTGTTAGTTATATTTGAGAGGTCATTGAGGTAACAGAATGATGGAAAGTATCAAACATAATGCCTGCCTTTTAAAAAAGGAGAGAGGGGAGTGGGAAATACTGGGGAATTGTAGATCCATCAAGCTTCGGTTCCTGGAAAAATCTGAGAGAAGTAATAGCACAGCGTGCAAGCAGCTGGGTCATAACACACAGAGGAGGAACAGCCAGAGTAGCTTTGCTGAGAACAAATGGCATCCAGTCACATTTCCTTCTGCAAATGCAGTAAAAGAAATTATAATAATAGTAAAGTTTTCTGTCTTGTGGGTCAGCTTCTCACTCTGTCTCATACAATAATCTTGGAAGTAAACATTATCTAGAGTATATTTTCGCAGTTGGGGTCAAACAGGAGAGACGAAAATTATTGTCTATCCCAGCAGAGTTGAAAAGGAGTCGCTACTGACAAATGCACTGGGTGAGATTCTGTAGGTATGTCTCATTTTTTTTTCTTCCTGGAACTGCTTCTACTCAGTGCTTAGCAGAAGAGATAAAGCTATCAAATGCGTAGGTGACCAAATCCCTGGAAGAACTGTAAGTCCATCAATACTGATGGTGAGACAGCAAACCTCTCCTTGAACCTGAGCTGTTTCCTCTGGCCCCTATCTGTAAGGCTACAAATAAAATCCAAACTGGTTGTAGTCAGTGAGTTGTAGTCAGTGATGAATATCTGTTGATCTTGTCCCAGGAGCGGAGTGGAAATTTAAAGCTGAGGTTAGCCAGACCTGCTTTCTGATAAAAACTAAGGTGACCTGAAGATTACAGAGCTTTTCAGTCACCCCATGCCTTCCCCATATCACCCCACCAGGCTGTAGTGTTTCTTCTAACCCAGCAGACATCCCATGTCATGAGAAAAGGCACATTAAATAAGCCACCCCAGCAGACACAGAAATAAAATTCAGGCACAGATTTGGTCCTTAAATTTTTTTGGTTTTGTTTTTGTTTGGTTTTGTGTTTTTATTTTTTGTTTGGTTTTTTGTTTGTTTGTTTTTGTTTAGTTTTCTTTAAGTCTGCAGCTGGGCTGGACAGTATGCCTTAGTTAAAGTGATTTAAGCATCATTGCATGGGCTGTTGGAAGTAATTACCATTTACAGTCAGAGACAGTCACCCTTTCTGACAGCTTGATGCTTAAAGCCATAAATTCAGTAGGGACAGGAGAAACCAGTCAAATGCCATGTATTTCTTCACACCTTGTATGACAGGCTAGAAACAGCTCTTTGACATGCTGACTTTGTCAATTTCCTTCAGCATTTGGGGAAAACTTGGAACAGCAAATATAGATGGGTAAATTAATTTTGTTCTAATTGCTTCCTCTCTAATTAGCATATTGGAAACAAGATGCTGAAAAAAATGAAAAACAGCATGGATTTCTACAGCATTCTTAAAGGATGCTGTTGAGATTCAGAGGACTAGCTTACAGATCAGGAGGTGGTATAAAACATAAAATGTTAATATGAATAGTTTTGTGATACTTTTGGCTTGGCTTCCAAAGAAAATCATGCTTTTTATTTCTCTTCCCTTCTTCTTCATTGTAACTTTCAAAGTTCTAGAAGTAACTTCCATTATTTTGATCCAAATAGGACCCTGATACAGTCGCAATTTCAGATAAAATATAATGTATTTAGGCAGGTGGAGGACAAGACTCCTCATGCATTAGTGGCCATTCAGACAGATGGTAACACTGAAAGATTGACCTCTGCCATTTTGAATCCTCAGAGAATAAAAAGATTATAAATATCCCAACTGTAGAATAAAAACTTTAATCAACAATTAAAGTAAATCTCAGCAAACCTGTTGATGGGGAGATGGTGTGGGCTGAGGCTCTCCTTTCAGCATTTGCAGGGCTGGAACTTGAGAACCAGAACCTGAACAGCTCTGGAACAACTCTGCAAGTACCACCAGGCTCCCAGCAGGCAGTTTCCTGCCTCCTGAGGATTTGCAGAAAACCACTGTCTGAGATGTGTTTATGACCTGGCCCTGCTCCTTTTCAGCCATGTAGAAGGAAAAAGAGCAGAAGTGGCAGACTCTCTGCAAGGCCGATCAAATTCAGTTGTTTTTAACTGGACTTTCAGGTGCTGCCTTTACTGCTGAATGCTTAAGCAGTATTTCTCAATTATTTAAATCATGCTTTGGTTGTTTCTTTTGAATTTAGTGGTGAGAATGGAGTAGTCCAGGGGCAGCTCAGCTCCTGTGTTAGAAATTAAATGTAAGCGCGTTACTTTTTGTCCTGTACGATGAGACAAACAGTACAGCAACTCCATAACCTGTGAGCAGGCCCCCAGTCTTGCTTTTAGCAGTGTCCCTAGAGACACTGTGTTAATAATATCTATGTTTTAGTGATAAAGTTACCTTTGAAGAAAACATTGCAAAGATATTGGAGGGATTTTTATGTGAATCACTTGTTTTCCCTGTGTTTGTACTGCCTGTTTTGGTTTTTTTTTCTGTCCAGTCTATAAAAATTTGAGGGCATGCTGCTGCAAGTAATTTAAAGGTATTTCCCTGAGCCCTTAATGTAAAATGCTCTACTGTTGTGTTAAAATTGTTCCCATTTCTGCTGTGTATGAAAGGGGATATCTTAGTGTGGTCTAGCCTAGGGATGTCCAGCAGTTGCTAACAAAGCTGAAAGCTTCAGCTCTGGTTCCCCTCTAGTCAAACTCTGGCAGGTCACTTCTTGGAGCACACATCTCTTAGGTATTCTGTGCTGAAGGTCTTTGTCCCAAAATCCATGAAGCTTTCCTGTTTGAGCTGAAAGATTTGGTTTGCCAGGTTTTACCTCTGGAACAGGCATTGCTAGATGGGGGCAGGACACAGGGGGTGTGCAGTGTCTCTTTTTCCTCTCTGTTGGCCAACCCAAGGGCATTTTACAGTTTATTTTGCCTTGGGTACCATAATCAAAAGCTCCCTTTCCTTCTCCCAGGGAAAGGCTGGGGCAAACTATGCAAAGGAGGAGAAGAACCAGCAGTAGAATGGTTCTCTCTTCAGCCTTTCTTCATGCAGTTTTAGGTGGTTGAATGTGTTGCTATTACCTAGAATGGAATAAGCTTTCAACTTTGCCATCTGTAGTTGTTCAGACTACATTTGCTGCAGCTGAAAGTTTCTTTTCCTCTGATGGCTGTTTGTGGACTTAGACAACTTTTAGCAGATAACAATTCACACTGAAGACCAATGGCAATAATGAAACTAATTGTTCACACTAAAGTCCAAAAAGCTGTGGACCATGACTTGTGGTGATAGAGGGAGAAAGTAGAGCATTGGTGAAATGTGAGGATGTACTTACTATAGGGTGTAAGATTTGAGTTTAAAACAGAGTTGAGTTTAAAACCTCTGTTTACATATGAAGAAAATGGTGACTGAGATAGAGAAGAAAGTAAATTTTATCCACATTTTCTCTAAATCTTGCTAAATTGCTTCCCTAGCTATTCAAATTAAAAATGTGGGTATTTGTCATTGGAACAAAACCAGGTACTGGGGGGTCTGAAGTACATAATTCTCTTGCTCTCCCATATGTGGTGTCTTCATGCACCCATTTGGCAATACAAACTGAGAGAATGAATATTGCAAAATTTAAGCTCTGTTTATGAAGTAGGGAAAAACAGATCCACTTTCTGGGGACAAGCAGAAGAAGAGCTAGCAGTGTTTCTACTAATCTACAAAGAGATCTTTCCTTTGTATTAAAGTGGCAAAAATGAGTAATTCATACTGATGCTGTCTTAATGATGCTGCCTTGGCACTCAGACTGTTTCATACTTCCAGTCAGTGGCAGAGCTGGAAATAGTCCATCATTTCTGGACTCAGTTGCATATTGCTGCTATTAGTGGCTGCTAGCTCCTCTTATTAAGATTTCTAAATGTTGTGTTAGTGGAATCTCGATAAATCATCCCTGAGTTCCAGCCACACCAGTTAAACTGGAGCTTTCACATGTTTACTTTAAAATGTTTTCCTGAATGTCTCTTTCTTCACCTTATATCAAGAAGACTCCCTTTTTTATTTCAGGAGGATTCAGACTCAGAGACAGTGCAATGTGACTCTGCTAGTCAAGCAAAAAGTCTTTAATGGAGAATAAATCTGTGTTTCCCTCTTTTGTCACCATGGCATTCAGATCTTTCACATGTGGACAAAGTTTTCATCTCTTAAACTTTTTGCTTTGGAAAATAATTTAGTTGACAAATGCTGCTTCTTTCAGGATGCTGAATTCCCACTTGCATTTAGTCTTGTTTTTCTCTGGATAAGGAACTGGGAAATTCTCATAGGGAAGCTCTGAGCTTAAGCAGCTTTGATAGAACTAAGAATTGAGCCTTCATGTTTGAATGCTGATCATACAGGTTCAGCTCTGTGTAAAATCCTTCTGAAGCAAAAACTTTGTTCCTTTAGCAGCAGTTTGTTTTCAAGTTGGAATGTAAATCCCACCTGGTAGAAAGGTGTATTTCTGCAGTAATAACTCGTTGCCAACCTTGAATTTCTTTGGATGGGGTCAGTGAGACTCCTGTCTCTAAGGCACAAATGTGCTTTGTGTTTGAGGGCTCAGTTACCAGGAAATTCATTATTTCTCCCTATCTTGCTTCCAGAATTAAGTAATGTAAAGCAGGAAACAAAGTAGCTGAAAAAACCTCATTGAGGAGCTGTGTTCTTTCACCTACCAAGGCAACAAGAATTGGTAAATTGCACCTTGCTAAACAGTAGTGATTCTGACTTAATCTTATCCAAGGCATTTTGATGTGCTAAACAGAAACAGTTGAAGAATGCATGTTAGGCAAGCTGGGAAAAAAGCATCCTTCCCCTTTGAAATAGATCTTATCATAAGATTAAAGTAGGGTAGGTAATTTCTTTCACTTTCTTCATTTTATGATTGACTTTTATGTCCTAATGATCTGTCATTTTGTAAGGGTGAGGAATCCAGTAACGGGAACCTCTGAGCTTCCCACATGGACAGACAGGCCCATCTGTGGTGCAGTTGAGATAGGCACTCCTCTATGCATGGGTGCTTACACTTTCCTTTGAAATCCAGAAGAAACACCAGCTCTAGTCCTTGATTTGAGGTCAATGAAAGCATGATTAGTGTTGTTATCCTTAAGTGCACCCACCTTTTTCATTAGTTTTTAGCTTTGATGGTAGCTTCAGCAAACTCTGCCTTTGTAATGACTCTTGTTGTATAAGCAAATGAAGGATATTTCTGGCTTTCATATGGAGAATTAGTGGCAGTCCTTAAGTTATAAAGTGTTCCACTAAAATACACTGTTGTTGCACATCAAAATGTCCATGTATTTTACACTTGCTTTGTATAAAATTGTAGAATTTGATTTGTAATGCAGCGCATCAGCTAAAGACCTTTCCTTGCCCTTTGTGGGTCATCAGTTATTATGGTTTTTTTTTTAGGAATTCTTTGCTGTACTTTCAGAATGTTCTCCTGAACATTTCAAATGAGGACAGAACAATCTCCACCAGTTGGCTAAGCAGTGCTCTTTTTCCAAGGTCCCTTCTAATATCTTCCTGATAACAGCACTTTCTCTGCCTTTGTGAGGAAAAGGTCACAGTGGTGGAAACTGTGTTTGTTCTCTTGTCTCTAAGCTGTGCTATTCTTTTTTTCTTGTTGTTGCTGCTGACAAGATGGTTGCCAAGCCACTTTGTCATCACTCCTGCATCTTGACAGAACACAGGAGCTGTCCCAGATAACAGGAGGATACCTCCTTCCAGCAAAACCTGAGTGACTTTATCCCGTCCCAGATTTAAACAGACCTGACATATTCTGTCCCTGTTTACAAACTGGATGCTTCAACAGGACTCTGTCACAGAAGTAGCTATGTTTCTCTTGCTAGAAAACAAATGTTTCATTTTGGAAAAAACAGAGCTTAATGCTGATGGCATAATCAGTGATGAATCTTGGTAAGGAGCCCATGCTGTTTATTGCTATCTGTCTTAAGCCTCTGATATTGCATTGTGCTGCATGTTGAAAGACAACAAACTAAACAGAAACTGTCTGCTGGGACTGGTATACTGAATTTGGGCAATATAATTTTACATTAAATTACGTGCATAGTTGCTCTAATTGCGTGAGGAGAAGGAAGAACAAAGAGTGAATATAACAAACTACTGGCATCATTATCTTTTGTCTACATCCCTGTGCTACAGCCAGTTACATTAATGCAAATGGCAAGAGCCTCCTTTGATGCTCTTATCAGTCTGCCTGCAGTTCCTGTGCCCTGATGACTCCCAGCAGTCCATCAAGAGGCACACTGTGTGTAGCTTATCATTCGGTGAAGTCATGGTATCCTTCACAGCTCCTTCCTTCATGCATATACATTAGTAAAGAATATCTATTTTACTTACACGTGGATTCTGGGATTTGCTGGTTTGGTGTTTATTTTTCACTTAATGCTCAGTGAAAAAGGCATTTCATAAACCTCCCTGTGTACCTGGATCAGGATGACACATCTGAGATGCTGCTTCCATGCTAAACAGCCATGCAGCATTACTGATGCTCTACCAGGTGATTTTATATTTTCTCAGTCTCTCAGAGATGCTGCCTCCTTATGTACAGTTTCCAATCTCAAAGTTAAAAGGTGCTTTTAATGACACGCTTGATCTCAGAGATTCATTTCTCTGGGAAACTATGGCAAGATGTGGTGTTTATCATCAGACATGAGGCTTACACTTATTTTCTTCTGCTGCTACTAACAAGGGAGCAGCTGTCTCTGAGGGAAGACAGACGGGCTTAAAAAGTCTGAAGAAAATCTAGGTTGGTTTTTTACAGAGAAAATCTTTTTAAAATTGAAATATCTGAGACTACCTTTTTAAATCACAAAGCATAACTCTTTTTCTCAAAAACTTGTCAAAATTCAACATTCAGTTGACTCAGGTTTCTAAAATTGTTTCAGAAGATTTTAGAGAGTATATCAAATAAGACTTTCACTGGCAAAATGATGAGATAAATATAAATTGAAGGAGAGGAGAGAGGAGAAAATAGTATTCAGTAATGCTTTTGCAGTGTTTTTTATCTTGCCATCTCTTCAAAGTAATGTAAAGATCCATAGCACTAGAGATGAGTGGAGAGAGCTGCCTTTAAAAGATGAAGACTCATCACATGCTAATTTATTGCCATCATTCATCAGAATTGCATGCTGCAGTCCTGATTTTTCAACAGCCTATGCTATTGCAATAACCACATCCGTAGGGAGGAGAGCTGGGTGAACCTAGATGCAGTTCCAGGCACTTCAGATGTTTAATGTTGCTTGGAATGATACCTCGCACTGAGCTCTCCCACATCCATGGAAGTGTTTTAACCATGGGGCTGTGATGTCATGTTTTCCTTCTGCTCCCATGGCGTTTGCTCTCTGACTGCATTCAGGGAGTGCCTTCATCTAGATCAGTCAGATAGTGCAGGAAGGTGGGTACCATAATTGTAAATGTTCTTTAACTGAGTAGGACATCTTTCATTTTTCCTGGCTGAATAAACTGTTAATTAAAGCTGAGCAGGGACAGCATGACCTCCTTCTTGCTTGACACATATGCCAAAGGAATCTTTGAGTGAACCTCATGTTCAGTGCTCAGCTGGGTGTCTCTCAGTCAGGGTCTCATGTCCAGCTACATGAAGACATCCACTGCTTAGCCCTCATTCCATGCATCCTAGGGAGAAATGGGGACTTGGAGACATTCATGTACAAAACTAAAGGTGGGATATGGGTGACTCTCTGTTATGGCATGTGAGTCTGGAGCACCACTTTTCTGAAATATCCAGCTCTCCCTAAGTGACCATGTTGGGAACCCAAACATCTGGTTCTGTACTTCAAAGTGCCTGAGCTGGGCTAAGACTTATCAAATATACTGGTCCCCTCTAACATAAGAGAAGACAGATAAAGGAAACCCCTGCTAGTGATTACTTACTTGACTCCACTACTTTATGCTGTCAGTCCTGAGGGACTTGGAAATCATGTGAAATAACCTAATAATACTTAGCATTAGGTGGGGAGGATCAGAAAGGGCAGAGGCTGGCATGGTATTTCAGGAAGTTTGGGTTTCCAGGTATGAGTTTGCAGGTAACTGAGCATTCCACAGCAGACTGGCAGTGTGCAGCCTGAATGTCAGCTCTCTCCCTCTGAATGTTTTAGCACCTTGGCTTGTTTGCATCCATGCCTGGGGGAAAACCTGCTCCATCGCAGAGCTGAGTCCTCTCTAGCAGTGGTGTGGGTGGTGTGAGCTAGTGAGTAAGTGACACCACAGAAAGATGACACCTTCCTGTTACATGACATGGAAACTCTGGCTTCATATTTCCCAACGGGCAGCAGCAAGGGACCTGTTGTTTGTCTCAAAATCACCTGGGGAAAAGGAAGTTACTTTTGTTATGATGTGTGCTTTAGAATCAATAATTGATTGTCCTCTACACTCAGGTATTTTAAGTGGACTGTCCTACTCCTGTCCTAAACTATATTCTGAGTTATCAAGTCTTGATGGCTGCAATAAAGACATTGCCTTTGGCTTACCTCTCTCTGTTACCAGTTGAGTTAGTGGATTGCTCTTAAAAACTGTGTTTTGCTGGGCAAAGAAATTAATTTTGTGCAGATCTTCATTTTCTCTGGCTAAATGAAAACCTACTTACTATAAAAGCTACAGAGATCCTTGGTAAAATGCTAGAATAAATTAGGATTAGCCAAATGTCTGTGCATTTTCATAATATGGCTGTCTCCAAACAGGCTTGATCTTTAGGGACAGTTGTGTGAATATGTGATTTGCTATTTCAATTTCTATTACAGGAACAGAAGGCCCTGTGTAATTAATTAATTGGCAGTGTTTGTGTGTCAGAATGGTGTCCTTTAACTTTCCAAGGGGGTTATTAAGACAAGGTCTTGAATAACTATTGATTGTGGGTAGGTCAAATTCGTCTTTCAATAAGTACAGCACAGTCTGATGATAAGGAATCTGAAATTTTAAAAAAGGGCCAACAAGGAGTGTTTTTTCTGACCAACAACCAGAAGATGGATTGTTCCATGCCCATGAAATCTTTAATAAAGAGGTTGGAGTACTCCAGGAAATGTGATGGCAGAACTGGCTGTAGGGGGGGGCATCAGTGTTTTGCAGTGGAAAATGTTATGCTTGTATCTCAGTGGTACTGGGGTGAAGCTTGGAAGAAAGACAGTGACGTGGCATTGCCCAGTAGCTGGCTGAGTGAAGGTCATGATTTCCCTCCGAGCAGTGCCAAAGAGCAGCCTTTCTTTTCATGTGCTGGGAACTGTGTGTTGAGGGCCAATGCTGCAAGTTCCTTTTTTCAGAGGATTTTGCAACCCTGTTAGAGAACTGAAAGGCTGTTGTTCTTGGATAAGATTTCTTTTGTGACAAAGCGATTCCATGCAAGCTGAAGGTTGTTTTATCTGTCTAGTGGCAGATCCCAGAGTCTGCTCTCTGAAAAAAGCCACCAGCAAAGCTGCCTTGTTGGGCCCCAAGGAAACAAGCAGTAGACAGTGGTCTCTATCTTCAGCAGATGAGCAGGTGAGTGGTAAATCTGGAAAAGACACTTGCTAAGCCAGTAAGGAATTTGACTAAAATCAGACTGAGAGTCTTTTAAATACTTTGCGTATTCTGCTATTGATTCACCTAGAAAGGCTTTTCTTTTAGATAATGTACAAGGTGCTTGAGCCTTTAGTGTTTAGCTTGGCTATCTGCCTAGTGAAGTTGGTGTCTTTCTGCATGTGGGTAATTTAGATGGTTCCTTGTGGGTGCTGAAGAACAGAAGTTATTCTGCAAAGCTGCCTCCCTAAAAGTAAGTTATATTTACTTGATGATTCAGAGCTTTACATGGCACTAAGAGCAAGTGACTTAGAATGGGCTTGGAAAATAATTCCTTGCTGCTGTATTGGAATGTGTCTGGCTAACTTAGAATGTTCATCTTGACATTAAAAGAGGAGTCACTCTACAGAGAAGAGAAAAGAGAATGGATGCTTGGAAATGCAAAGGCGTTTTGAGCTTTTTCTGTTCTTCAGTAGCTCTGAGATCTGTATATACAGGCAAATGGCAACACTTGGCAAGCTTAAATGCACGGATTGCTGTGTATTTTCTTTTTACCCTCCCTTTATGTGTACTATGCATTGTTTATATATGGCAACCATGTCAGTGAGGAGCAAGCTCCATGAATTGTGCGCAGATGTGATAATAAAAAGAGTGCAGACCATCTAGTTAGCCATCATTAATGTGGCTCTTTAGGAGCCTTTCAGTGTTGGAGTATCTCTGTGCTAACCGTGTGCTCAAAATCTACTGATATCTGCTCACTCTCCTTTCTTCCTTCCCTCCTTCCCCACTGCACTGCCATAATGTGATGCATCATGAAAAACAAATCAGTGAAATTATTGCTGACACTCTTGCTTAAGACAGTGAAGGGCATATACTTTCTGCTGCTTGAAGTTTCTCTGTCATCTTATGCTCTGAAACAGAACTGGCACTAAATTGAGTGTTCATTTCATAATTTGTTGGGCTTAGCCTTGTTTCCATAGGAAACGAGCACACAAGATGAGGCTCCTTCTGCATGTATTTTCCTTCCTTCTTCTTTTCCGCTCACTTTTTTAACCCATTGGCCAATCACAGCCAAATTTTACAGGCTGGTGGAAGTCTCAGGAATAACTGTGTTACTACAGATATGCTTCTTCCTGTGAGCACTGAGAAATCTGCCCAGGGCACAGCCTTGCACCACGGTCCCAGCCACAGGAAGGGCTTTGCTGGAAGCTTGTGCTGTGAGCTATCACTGAGCTGGAGTTGCAGATTCTCAGGAAAACACCTCCTTGATTCCAGGACTCAAGAAATTGCATCTTCCCTATCAACTGGCAGCAATACCTGTGTTTGTAGCTTAACTTACATTAGGATTGTGTTTATGTGCAGTATTCTGCATTGTGAGGACCTCCTGTTGGAGACTAGACTGGAAGCCAGTTAACCCCAAGGCTGGGATCTCAGAAAGGCCTCCTGGGTATGTGTGTGCTGTCTGTCTCATTCAAACAAACAAATAAATCCTCCTTCAGTTGTTCTTACTGTTTAAAAATCTCTAATTTTTGTTATGACATCTTTATTCTTTGCAAAATAGAAATACTGCTGAACAGTTTTTCAAAGCAGAAGCAATCCTAGTTATACTCCTGGGCTTTACAGTCTCATCTCCATGATGCATAGCCTCCAAGTGATTTTTTTTTGTCCCATTTCTGCTCTTCCCCTCTCTTGATATTTTAAATAATTCCTGTGATCTTGAGGTTTGCAACCAGATATTTTCTCCAGGTTTTTCCTTAATCTCTCTTTAATTATTTCAAGTACTTTGAGAGCTGTTTTCACTGTACTCTGCTTCAGGCCTAAAATGCTATGTAAAACTAAGAGTTTGTGATGAGAAAGCTGGTTTCAGTGGCAGTGTCTGGAGGGATTTCCATTTTAACAGTGTTGATAGTACACTGGGATGCTGGTGAGAGCAGCTCTAAGCCAGTGTTTAGTGTCTACCAAATACAGTAGAGTTGGGTCTTCAATTAAAAACCCTGTTCATATTTACTAAGACCCAAGTTTATTTCTTTAGCCTTCCTTCCTTGTATTTGTTTCACACTCACCACTGTGACACCTGGAAATCATACAGACCTAAGCCCATCCTAGTGCATCACAGCCTCAATCCTCCCTTCTGCACCAGTGAGGAAAAAGCAGCATCTTCTTTCAGCTGATGAAATCCCAGTTCTTTTTTGATCTCTGCTTCATCTTGGCTCACGGTGCACATTGATCAAATACATTTTAGTTTATTTTTTCCATTCTGACTTCAGTTTCCTTATGTACTCTTCATGTGATCCATAGAACTGTCTCAGGATGTCCTGGCTGTGACAGAATTAAACAGTTTCTGTAAAAATGAAAGCCTCAATAATAGGAAGTTGAATTATGACAGATGAAATTGGGATATCAGGATTGTCTTAAATTTGAGTCTTGCAAAAGGCTGGTCTGTATTAGGATTACTCATCAGGGAGATTTTTCATAGCCTGTTGCACTGTTGCTACAAAACATCCTTAGTTTTTACCTTCCCCATTAAGAGAAGGAAGTTGAAGGAAAGCACTCAGAATATCAATAACAGTTAGTTAAGTACTTTTCTTATGGTGATTTACCTCCCTCCCCCAGCTGATAATTGTATTGAAGACAGGCAAAGTTTCTCAGTCTTGCACTACTTTAAATGAGATGAGATACCATTCTGCTACTCGGGGCAAGGTAAATGAAATTCCCTGAACCTCACATTTTTAAAAGTTATCCCCACAGAGCAGTGAATGGGAGACCAGATTCTGAATAACCAAAACAACCTTTCCTCTTCCTGCTTGGACACCACCAGCCTTGCATAGCTTTATTCACTGCATCCCTTGTTTTGTAAGGCTGTGCTGATCTCTGCTGATGGAGAATCACAGTGTTTTGGACGAGTCATGTGGTCATGTTCTTCTCTTAGTCATCACAGGAGAACAGATGGGTTTCTTCCTCTGGGCCTCTCTGGCAAGCTCCCTCGCAAAGCTCAGTCTCACTTTCTCTCTGTCCCCCAGTTATATTCTTGTGTGTGCTCCTCTGTAGATCAGCAGAGATGTCCTGAAATCAGAGTGACAGAACTGGTGTTTCTGCCCAGGCACATGGAAAACAAGCTGTGGAAGTTGCTCAGCTTTGTATCACTGTACAAATATGAGCCATTTCTGTCCCAGAAAAGAAGAAAAAAAAATCTTGAGATGCTTTTTCTCTGTCTTCCATTGGCAAGACACTGTGACTTGGGGAGCTTCTGTGATTCCTGTGTTTTTGTGACAGAACAGCAGCAGGAGAAAGAAAAGCTAAGTCTTCTGGCTTGCAGTTTCTCTCTTTGCTTAGTGGTGAGAGCTGCTATATGTTGTCAAATTGCATGTCCTCACTTGAAGTTTTATCTAGATGGTGCCTGGAGAACAGCCTTACATAAGGACCTACGTGCAATTCAGTCTTTGTCACACCTTGTTGGCTGCCTATTCTCTTTTTCATAACTACTGTCTGCTCTTAGTTCACATGAAGACATTTATTTCTCTGGCTCTGCATCATTCTTCAGCTGTTATGAGCATAGAGCTCAGAACAAGGTGCACAGTAAAGTGTTGTGTAGTGTATTTAAGCATGAGAAATTATCAAATGCAATGTTCTTAGGCTGAAAGAGCTGGATGTTTCTTCTCTACATTTTTTTAATGACTACATCTCTCGAAGTTTTAATGGGGAATTGGTTCCATATAACAATTACACTGAAGTTTTAGAGGCATAAGGTCAATGTTTACTTCAAATGTCAACATCTAAAATACACTGACATTCTGCTTTAGTTTTTGATGAGCATCACTCTGTGTTTCAGCTTTCAGGAATCTTTCCATTTGAGTGTCACTGGCTGGCTTTCAGCCAGCTTTCACAATTTTGAAGGAATTAGTAAGGAGAACATCCTGAAGATAATAGCATTTATGAGATAAATTAATAATGATGTGGTATAAAGCTTGTATTGCAGATAGTTTAAGAGTAGTGCATTATTTGCTAGCAGAAAAATCACTTCAGTGTAGGTATTCTGAATGACTGCTAATAAAAGGAATCTGCACTCCTCTATGACATGTTTAGGCTCTAGAGGCTCTAAGCTGAAGTCTTCAAATCTGGGCTTTCTGTTGGTGTAAAATTGGCATTTGTTACTTCAAAATTTTAGATGTTCTGACTGCAGGATGTTGATGGTGTAGAGGTCATAGTCCTCACCTTCAGAAACGTAAGAGCTCTCCATTTGACCTTCTACCAGGTGACATGGGTGTGCTTAGTAAATGAGTGTAGAAAACAGGGAGAAAAAATGGGTTTTATTCTGTAAAATGGGGATATTCTAGAAACCTGTATGACTTTGTATGGATAACATCAAACTGAGCATGTATGGGTAGCAGTGCAGGGAGAGAGAACCCTGAGTTGCCCTGGGCATGGCACTGGAGGAGCCATAAGGACTCCATGAGAGAGGAACTGTGCCTTCAGTTCCCCTCATTCCCTGCATTGCCAGTATCCAGCCTTGCTCAGGAGCCATCCCTTCCACAGTGAAGGGAATGTGCCTGTGCTTAATAACTGTTTGCATAGCTGAACAAAAGGACATGGATTGAACTGCTGCAAACTCCCAGCTGGGAAAGCCCTGCAAAGAGTAAATCATCATCTACCACAGTTGTGTTCAAACTTACAGCTTTAACTCTTAAATGACACATTGTGTGAGTCCCAAGTAATTTTTGCTTTAAGCTGGGACATGTACTGATGAATTAGGGAATCTTCATGTGAAATACTCAGTTTAGATTAAAATGGGTCCCAAATGATTGTTAATTACTGTTGTCCTCTCTAAGCCATCACAATAAGAGACTACCTGTGTGGTAAAAATGTGCCTTCTGTTTCCAGCCTGAATATCCTCTTTCTAAAATTCTGATGATTGGGATGCTTCAATGGAAAACATTCTGATGGTGTTCTGCCTTTAGCTGCATGACTCAAAGCTCTGTGGCATCAGTGTCCTGATGAATAACTGTCTCTCCATCTTGCTTTCATTGAGCTGGGCAAATGAGCTCCTTATGATCAGTTCTCAAGATCAGATCATTCTTGTAATTTTTCCTTGAAACCTTTTCAGGCTTTGTCTTTTTTTGTGCAGGCTGGGCTTTAGAGTAGGAGGGGACTTTTAGTAAAAGGCATGCCAGGACAGTCCTTCTACAGTGCCACAGCAACGAGGGGCCACTGGGCCAGATACAGGACCTAGACTTCCCCAAATTGTAGTTTATTGCATTGATGAACACAGGACTATTGTCAGGGTTGAGATCCTCAGCACAGAGAGGGGAAAATTCCCAGTAAAGTTTGTATGAATTTTGTGGTGGTTTTTGGTTTGGTTTTGGGCTTTTTAACTTGTTTTGGTAGGGGATTTGTTTGTTTGTTTGGATTATTTGGTTTGGTTTTTTAGTTTTGTTGTTGTTGTTGGGGTTTTTTTGGGTTTTTGTTTTTTTTTTCTTTTTAAAGAAATGTGGAATATGCCTTATAAGTTCAGCATACAAATAGGTGTAATGTTGTTTCTTCAGCTGACTGCAGGTTTCCAGACAGTACATGTTACTCATAATGATAACAAGTTGATTGATTGAGCTGTTGCAGCTTGGAGAAGATGCCTGATTTCTAAGCAGCATTATCTCCAGACCCTTTTCATGCAAAATTCTCATTCACAGATCAAAACCTTGCTTGAGACAGGTCTTAAAAGGCACATTACTGATCTTAGGGAATTTGTGAAACTGTTTTATATTAAGCTTGTGTGTAATTATGAGCCCTATTTATACTTTCCCATAGCTCTTTAGGTTTACTGAGGAATAAAAACCAGTTTAATGTTAGTTTCAAGCCTCTTGTCACAAACACACAGCTTGAAAAACCTTGTGTTAGGGTTTGTTTTTTTTTATATTTCTCCCCTCCTCCCATCCCCTCTCTTTGCTGGCAGGTGGTCATTTGCCCTATGGTCTTTATCAAGTATGGAAATGTGTGGGTGATTTCATTTCCAAATGGATTCAGAAGAGAGCTTCCACCCACTCAGAAATGACAGTCACATGGTTTTATTAGCCTTCAATTTTCACAAACCTGCAACTCCTAGTGGCTTAGAGAATTGCTCTTTGAAACAGAAAGGCATTAGGATGCTTGGCTAACTAAGTGATTCGAGCAATTGAAGGTGTTTTTGTGCTTCTCCTTCCCCTCTCGGCTCTCTCCCTAAATAAAGGAGCAACTTATCCCACAACTGCATTCTAGGCTTTTAAAAATCTCTGTGGGGTAATAAGAGCCATTGCTGCTTTTTATGTGTGAAAATAACACAGCAAACAATTGATTCTAAATTAAAGTTTGGAAAAATGAGTCAAATCCCTGTAGAAAAATAACATGAGTCTGAAAAAGCTTCTTTTGTAACAAGGTAATGTCAGATTTCAGAGTTCTGAGTCAACGAAATTGTCATTGAGTCAACAAAATGTGCCAGACAAATGTGTAGTTTTACTGCTTTTCTGCCCTGATGTGATTTGAGATGCATTTTTTTAATATAACCTTCTTCCCTCCTGCCTTTCATTCCAAGTGATCTGCCAGGCCTGCTAATTGAAATTAGTTTCCTAAAGCGCTGATATAATTTGTAAAGATGGTAATGTTCAGGAAGAGGCGACTCTTTGGCAACTCTTGCAACTCTGCTTCTTACTTTGACAGCAAGGAGAAAGGTGTTTTGTGTCAAGACTAGGTTAGTAGGATGTTGAACAGATGGCAGCGCATTTTAACAGTTCTGCAAATGAAGATCTAATACTGGTTTTACAGGTGAGGGGAGACAGAGACATGAACAAATGAAGCCCTGCAGCAACTCAAGGTTACATCTGAGATTCCAGATCTGTCTTTTGCTTGTAGACTGTTTTGCTGACCATATGTTTCAATGCTTTTCCCCAAAGAAAATCTTTCTCTGAGTAGGATATTCTTTTCCCTTCTCTTTCGCCTCAGTTTTCTTTGAATGAATGTATCACTGCTTGCAGTTGCTAACCAACAATGTTCTTCCAAATCACAATGGGAAGGGCAGCAATAAAGTTAAAATTATTAGCCATGTTTGTGCAATGTGTCACTGATGCTTTGTGACTATATTTTGTGTGCATTTCTCTCAGGTGATGGTAGGACTTCAATTATACAAATAACTGATATCCTAAAGCTATAAAACATGTGTTGCTGGTAATTCTGCTTATCAGCACAGGACAGTTATGCCTTGATTTATTACTTTAACTCAAGTTGTTTGGCAGCAATGCTGAAAGATACTGTATGCACTTGCCAAGGTCTCCTAAATTATGAGTATCATAAAACAAATCTTTTCAGTTATTGAGAGAAATAATTGAAAAATTAAAAGGTCAAAATTATGGTATGAAAAACCATGAACAAATTTTTTATCTGTTTCTTGTGACAGGTCATCCTGATATTTGCTTGTAAGCCATAAAACAGGGCTGATCCTGTTTGTTGAATAATTCACTGTAGTCATTTTGGGAGAAGCTGGTGTATCTCAGGCTTTTCATATGTTAAAGCTTTAAAGAAATCCAACGGTGGTTATGGCACTGGGAACATATGCTTCACTGTAATTCTGAATACAGAGAAGGGAGAATGATGGGTAGGAAGAAAAACACTCTCTGTTATCAAAGAAAATGGAACTATGTCTGTTTCTATACGTTTTGTCATAACATGTATAGATTGGTTAAAATAGTCTCTAAATTTTCTGCAGCATGGCCTTAAAAAGAACAGCTTGTAAAGAAAGACTTCTCTAAGGTACAGTTAGCTCCTATTGTTTCTTTTCAAAAGATTAGGAATACAGTTCCTGCACAAATGCCTGGATGGTCTGCGTTGGTTGTGATGGAAGGCTGTGAAATGGAATTTCTGGTGAACAGTGGAGGAGTTATTCCCACAGGAGAGTGGAGAAGTACTGCAGACTTCCCTGTGATGTTCAGCAGCATATTCTGCTGCAAGTTTTACTTCTCAGGAGAGAAGGTTGTAAGATCAAACTACTGTGGCAGGCAGGGAGTGTACCCGAGTGCTCCTCTTAAAAATTATGTTGAATTCATGAAGTTGAGTAGATTTGCTTGAAAGTGACTTAAGATTTAGTTACTATCATATAGACCATCAACAGTGTTAAAATGACAACAATTCTGGATACTGAGACAATGTTGAGGATAATATATCCATTTTGGGGGGTTACTAAACTATAGTTGTGAACCTTTGGGAGTGTGCATGCAGCTGTACAGTGCTACAGTTAGAATATGTGACACAGGGAACTGTCAAATACAATCTGCCATGATCTCTCCATGTTTTGTATGTTATTTGTCCATTGGTTTTCCTGTTTCCATCTGGTTTAGAGTTGTTGAAGAGTGTTTCTAGAGAGGTAAACCAAAACACACAACTTCTCATAATTTTTCAGTAAATGAACTGTCTTCCATGCATGATCAGTCTTAGTTGGTAACTTTTTAGATACCAAATCACCTGGTAGGATGGAAGGGACTGAAGTGATAATAGTAGAAGGGAGTCAATTTTTCTTGAAGATGCTCTTTTAGCTGGAGAAGCAGAGAGCTAAATCATTTGACAATACTTCAGTGAAGCTTGAGGTATTTGGTTTCCTATTAATTTCTACTATGTTTAGCTGAAAGCTGAAGATGCTGATGAATCTGAAAGGACTGAATAAGTCCTGGGAACTTTCTTGGATCAGTTAGTCACTGTGTGTGTACACATGCCAGTGTGTAAAGTTGTATTGGGCTATTTTTAACAAAATGAGTCAGGGAACCTGTTATCAGATAATTGAGTACATTCAATGATTAAGCTTTGGTAGGTGAAAAAACAAAGGAATATACTGTTCCTTGAGACTACTTGTACTTTTGTGTTGCTGTGATGGAGATAAGTGTCTCCTATCTGATTGATACAGATAGAAACACATATGTAAGTCTTATTCCAATTAAATATGTAAGATTCAGAAGGTGGAGAAGTTTTCAGCTTTCTCCCCTGATATTTCTTTTGTAAGTAAAATTCACATGAAATAGAGAAAACTGACAGTAAGGTACTGGTACAGAGAAAGTCTTATAATGGACTCCTCTGTCTCACTTGGCAGTTTAATCAGTGCAGCAAGTCTTTTTTAATCCCTGGTTTTTGTTGGGGTTTTTTGTTTGGTTGGTTTGGCTTGATTTTTGGGAATTGTTTTGACAGTGTTTCACTGGGTCTGTATCTGCCATTTTCTACCTGGGGAAGTGTCTCAAAAGCTCTTCCTAACATCGTGTTTACATGGGCTCCCTTGGAGGCACAGGAATGTTGGCAGCAGGAAAACAAGCCAGAAACACGTCTGTTTCTGGAAACACACAAAACCTGAGCGTCTGCCAGCACACAAGCCCACTGGATTTATTGCTTAAGAAAGGAGGATCTTGAACAGGAACAAGCATCCGAGGAATGGATTGGCACATTGTTACAAGGGAAGACACAAACTCTCTTGGGTATAAATACAGTAGATTTATGTTCTTAACTGCAATATGGGACTTGGTGATTAAACTCTTTCCTCTTTTGCAAAGCTATCCTTTGAAGACTTTGGATGGAACAAAACTGTGTCCCTATAAATTTCTTTTCTTGCTGCCAATTTTTTTTCATTAGGAGCTTCTCTTGTTTCCACCACCAAAGAAGTTAAGTGGGTTTTTTTTCCCTTGTTTATTTCCTTGTGTATTATCTGTGAATGTAGTTTTGGGAGTGAAGCTGAGCTAACTGAGCCTGTGTGGGTGAGGTGGAGCATCGAAGGATCTGATACAGGGCTGTCATTCACATACATAGTCCTGACTGCCCAAGCTTGATGGTTTTATAGCTTAATAGCTATAAAGCTATGGCTTGATAGCTTATGGGGTGTGTCTGTGTAGACCAGTGTGGGTCCCCCAAGCTTTTATCAGATTGATTTTCTGCCTTGGTGCCAAAACTCCTTTCTGGAAGGAGCTTTCCTAGTTTTTACCAGGAAAAAATGTGAAGCTATTGTTAACATTTTTATCAAAGCAGAGAGCATGAAATGCTGATGGAAGTGGAACACAGCAGGACTGAATATGGTTCTACAGCACTGAAGGAATCTGTGGTGGTAGTTCTGCCACAGGCTTCTTCTGCCATTTTGGACAATTTGCATGAAAATCTTCACCTTTTCTGCTTATTTAGATAGTGAATCCCACAGGCCATGAACATCTCATTGTAATGATATATTAGACAGGAAAAGTTCTTGATGTTGTATCTATGGAAAAATCTTTCAGAAACACTCATTTTGGACCCCATTCTGCTCCCACCAGAAGTCAATAAGGGAGTTGCCTCTTATCTATAGAAGAATTAGGCTCAAGGGGAATGAACTTTAAAACAAGAAAGAGTCCTGATGGCTCACCTTGTGCCTGGAAGACTGCTCTGTGGTGATATACTGATGTGCTGGCATCCTTTTTATCCCCCCTTAATTTATCTGTTTTTACCCCACCCATCTAACTGCAACTCAGACAAGTATTCACTATGTTATAAAAAAAAAAAATAGTACTTGCATTAGGAATACAGCTTCTATAAAAGCTAACTCTCCTGTCATTTTAAAATGCTTTTCTACCAGTGACAAACAACAGACTGCTTAAATTATTCCTAAATGCTTAAATTTATTCATTATGCTTAAATTTATTAGTCGCAATATCTAATAAAGTTATAACCTTTATTGATCTTATGTGTTGCAAACTTACTATCTTATTTACAGCAGGTGGGAGTACAAGTGCTGTGCGTAGCAGCGTGTGTCTTGTGTGTGGTGGGTGTGCTACAAGAGCAAACAGAAAATCCTTGGTATTCATGAATGTGTGTGTGTTTAAACATGGCAGAGATTAACAGGAAAAAGTATGTGTTTCTTTGGAAACTGCAATTTCTTCACACCATTTAAAACAAAAATGAGGTGGGACAGGATACTTTTTTAGGGTGTGTGTGATAATCTAGTTTCTGATAGAGTTTTGACAGCATTGCACAATTATCAGTTACAGCTATGCAAAGCTTTTTCCAGTTGGCAGCTGTGGTTGTAATTCATAACAATGACGACTTCTTAATGTTTGTGACTTGCATTGGACCAACCCCTCTGGCAAGTGAAGTTTAACTTTATTTATGCAGCATGAGCGGCACAGGCAGGAGCAAGGAGGCCCATCTGCAGGTGTCTGCTCCTTGACCTGGAACAACGAGCCCTGCAGCTTCACTTTCCACACCCACCCAGGCCTTGGCCAGCCATGCTAATAAGAATGCCAGTTATTTTTATGGAAAAATTGCCAGGCAGAAATCTGTCACCAGACCAATGTCAGAGATCTGTCTGAGCCGTGCTGCAGCTGGCTGCACAGAGGGATTGTCCTGGGCTCTTCTGCTGCACGAGGCAGCCCTAAACCACTCGCTGGGATTCGATATCCTTTTCCTATGTTGTGGGATCATTTTCTTTCAGAGGAAAATGTAGGATAAACACACTTGAAGGAAAGTGCAAGACATTGTTTGTTTTAAGAGTGTTGCCAGCAGTAATACAAGCCTATCCATTTCTCTTGACAAAATGCAGTCTCCCATGAGCTTAGTGGGTTTAAAGAACATATTGTGCTACACAAGGTATTAAAGGTTTCCATGGAAATATCAAAATGCGAAATATATTTGGTACTTTTTAAAAAGTTTTCTTGATGACCTTTTCCTATGAAACTTTTTGATTGGGAACATGGGGAGAAAAAGTTTAAAAGTAGGATTATTGGAGCTTCTGTAGCTCTCTGGGTTGTTAATTTGCAAGGGCGCACTGCAAATAACTGTTTGCTATATTGACCAGACTCTCATTTGATAGAACTCTACTTATGCCTGTGGAGTTCAGCCAAACTCCTCCTTTGTGTGTTTTTTCGTTAATCTGTGCTAAAAGCATCCTTTTCTGTGGATTGCACTGGGGCTGACAGCCAGTGTCCTGCTGTGCTGTTTCATCTACCCCTCTAATGAGATCTTGATCCACAGAACAGTGTTTGTTATGTGGCACAAGGGTCCTCAGCTCCTTGACTCAGCCACTGTTACATGAACTGGTTGCCCAGTGTTAAGATCACAGAAAGCTTCAGGATGGATTCAGAAGTGCTGATTCAAATCTTGCTATGACACAAAAGGTACCCAGCTAGTTCAGTAGGCCTGACTTTGAGTAAAGCTTTTAGATTGCCCTGATGAGCAATGCACGGCACAGTGAGGCTGGTCTCTGAAGAATTCATCCTTTGCTTCCCCACTTTCCTTTGCCTTTACCTTCCTGTAGCTGGTAAACAAATATCTGTAACTTAATTTCTGTGCAGTGTAAGGATGATATGGGATGATGACTGCAGGTGGGAAACAGAGCCAGCTCCTAGGACCAACATCCAAGGTGAGTGAGCTGTCTGCCATAAGAGTCTTCAAATGATACAGTGATTTGAAATGAAAACAAATTTAGTAAGTTTAAACTTGTGCTAGTACTGAAGCATCACTTTGATCCCTCTTGCCCACTAACCTCTCTTCTGTTAGTCATGTAGCCATAGATATTAAACTATAATTTACTTCAGTTAGACATGGTTATTATTTTACAATCCTGAAGTGTACAGTAAGATCCCGACCTGGCTAATGGCTTCTCTGCAAAACACTGATTCACATTTCACTTGTGGGTAGTGTTAAGGATCCTCGAAAATTAGGCCATATAACATCTGGCTAAATGTCTTATTTAGATATGGTCTTGCATATCATAAGACTTGTCTCTTGCTCAGTCTATCTTGTGTCATGATGCTTTATCATCTAATTTTTGCAGAAGTGTTTCTAATCAAGAGTTTGCCTGGGCTGTGTGAGGGGCAGGTCTCTGCTGACGGCAGGAGGGAGGGCAGGAGAGCGGGCAGGGATTGCGCAGCGCCCGCAGACGATAACGCAGCCGCCGTAAACCTGACCAGCTCCTTACATCAGCAGTGCCACAACCCCACCTCATGAAGATAGTGTGGGAACAAACAGTCCCCTGCCCTGGAAAGTGCTGGAGGGATGTGGAGTGATTACTGATGGCTTTAATCTGTGGGGAAGTCAAAATGAACACGGTGACAAAGCAGTTAATTTTGCCTGGGAAGCGACCGAAATAATAAGCGCAGCAGGAGCAGCTCGGCTTTGCTGTACAGATGTTTCATAGACCATGTGATAAAGAGGCTGCTGGACTGCTCAAGGCAGGGGCGATACTTTGTCAGATGAAATGAATTGTCTGCTTCAAACTGGTGAGCTATTGGAAGGTTCTTTAGCACAGACTCCTTTCTGAGACATGTTTAATTTCACAAGACAGAGCTAGCAGGAAATACATTAACAGGCAGGAAAAAATGCTGCTCAGGCCAACTCTTTACTATTTTTACCCAGTGATGAGTTCCAGAAAATGCTGAGGAAAAATGAACTTTGTCAAACTTAAGAAGCCCAGAGTAGAGTGGTTTGCCTCAAAGAATGATATGAGCTTGAAACAGCACTCTTCACAGCTGAAGTTAAAGCAGTACTCTCTGGTAATGTGATGATTGTGATTTTAAAGTATGGAAGGGGAGGGCAAAGGTTAAGGGTGGATTCAAGCTCCATCATTATTATTTTATCCTTTCCAAGGGAAAGATAGTGGATTAGAATCTACTCCCAGAATTTTGCATTAGCCACTGTCCAAAACATCATCTGTTTACAAATGTATTGATATTGTGGTTTTCAGCTTCTGTGAGCTTCTGAGGTTTTAGCAGCTTTTCAGTCAGCTGTGCTTCTCATGGAAATATCTTATGTACTGGTACTGCTGGCATAAGGAAGTGAAAAAGTAAGAAGAAAAGGTTATGAAGAAAGGGCAGACAACTGAAAAAGGACATTTGAAGATGGGACAAGCAGAAACTAAACTTAGTCCAGAGAAATGGGGAAACTAGGGAAAAAGATGAGGAGGGGAGAGAGTTATCTGAGCACCCAGTAAAAAGAAGTATCTTACTACTGGGTATAATTACCATAAATCTTGTAATGTAATGTTCTGTATTCAAATTCACAAAATGGAGTAATGCCTTTTAAGCTTCTTTTCATGTTCATTCAAAGAAATATTTCCTAAATAAATAACAGTATTAATTGACATATCTCCTTTAAAACCTCAAACTAGCAAGTAGGAATTTAACACTGCAGTTCCCATTTTACTGAAAGATCCACCCTGCCTTAAAATAAACAGAACAGTTGAGATTTCACAGGTCTTCAGAAAGCCTACCATGTATTTCAGCACAGATTAATCTTCATTTTCATCTCTAATATCTTGAAGCAACTTTTTACCTCTGCAGAAAAAATACTAATCCTCTTGTGGTGGCCTACAGAGTTGGTTGGAACTTTTAAATGTATAAAACCTTTAGAAGAATGATGATTTTTTTTTTGTATATGTTGCTTGCTGTATCAAGTTGCATTATTTATATAGGGAGAACTACTTACAGTGATGTTCTGGGAGTGAATTTCTTAGACACTAAAACAACCTGGAAGTCACAAATTCTTAAAACTCTGAAGTTTTAAAAAATAAATATTGTTCATAAAAATTTATTGGAGCCTCACTCCATTTGCACTTTGGTCAGTTTTATATATCTTAAAGTAGATTGACTTAATGCATTCAGATATTAGGAGTCTTGTAGCTGCTTGTCACTTTAAATGAACATGGAAACTTAACCACCTTGGAAAAGTCCCACAGCTGAGACTTCTTATGGTTTCTCATGGGTCTGTGGTTTTAAAAGGAAACTTAAAAATGCTGTCATTTTTTGACAGATCCATGCTGCTGAGGTCAGACATCATCAATCAACTTTTGAACACTTGAAAAATCCCTCTATCTCCCTCATAAATGTCATTTTCTCTCTCAGTTGTGTTTATGATCTTTGGAGATGAAAGCTGTGGTCTTCATATTGTTTAGAAACTGCTGTTTGATATCTTCGAGAAATTTGTTTGACTTTGAATAAGTTGATGCTCTAGTGATCTAATTAGCTATATCTATGCCAGAGTGGGCAAAAACCAGTGATTAGATGTTTGCATGTGTCTATCCTTTTGAACAGAGAATTGAAATTGTTTGATAGTCAGGGAAAACGTGTAGTTGAAGTTTTAATAAATGACTACTTGTTTGAATAAAGAACACCTAAGAAAAAGTTAGGGTTAGAAATCATTTACTGTATTTAGAAAAGATGCCACAGTATTTGAAGTAGACTCTGAGATACATTTCTAATACAAATGAAACCCTTAATACCAATCTTGTTAATTTCAAACCTTTCAGCTGATCAAGATAGCAAAGATTCATAGACAATCCATGAATCTGAAATAACTCAGGGATGGTAACAATTTTGGACAGGTAAACTCACTGAGCATGTGGAAGTCTTGTTAAGGGCTCACTGGGATAGAAACTATCACTGTTGTGCTTCAAGGATGATTTCTAAACACCATGCTATTGTCTCTTGAGTGCCTCAAGTCCCTAACTGAAATCCAGGCTCTGAATCTTCACTGTCAGCAACAAATTAAATTTAAAATTAGAGAGAAGGTGTGTATGTTCTGTCATTGTTACACTTGAAATAGAGGAGAGTATGATCAGCAGAGTGATTTGCCTGGAGTTGTAGGCAGAGCTGCTTTTCAGTAGTACCTGTTCAGTGACCAGTCCAGTGCCTTACTGGACTCTTTAATCCATTGGTGCTTGTGAGGGCCAGAGCCAGCTCAGTCCTGGTACACCTCTGAAGACCTTTTTCACCATCGGCTCCTCCTTTGTCAGAGCTGCTTCTTGTGGACACAGGAGAAGGTTGTGCTTGTATTTCTCTCCAGGATGCAGATGGCAGCCACTGGTATAACAAAAACCTTGGTGACAGTGAAATGCATTCAGATGTGCCAGTTCTAGATGCCTGTCTAATGTATTTAGGCATAACCTGTTTTGATTTTTTTTCTTGTTCTGCTGAAGGTGCAACTTGCAAGTTCTGGTGACAACCAGTTTTGGTGCAGTAGACTTGAAACCTGCTGATTTCAGGCTCTCCAAATTTTGTATTGACTCAGAATGAGAATTGAGCATATGCCTGTCACAGGAGACAAGATCTTCTGGGGCTGCTCTTATTTTTAACCACATTAACAATAAATTTAATTAAGTATCTAGGCCAGAAGGGCTGTGGTTGTGTACATGCAGCTTGCATACATGTCAGCTTTGCATAGATAGGGATAGGTATGAATGTACTCCCTAATGCATAGTTATCAGCTTTTAACTGTAGCCTCATGTTGTTCTTTGAGTGGCAGACTGCCTGAGCCTGAGCACTCTGCATGGTGTGTTTGAGTGCCATTTTGCTGGCTCTTTTGGGTGAAATCCTTGCCCTTTGACACTCCTCCAGTCTTAACTGCCAGCAGGGACTGTAAATGCTCTAATTCCTTGTGTGGCTGCAGCAGGATCCCTCCAGCCTAAAAGCTTCAAGAGGGCAGTGATTTTCTAGGCAGGGCTGATGTGATTAGACACATCTGCAATCCCTAATGCAGCACAGCCTCTGAGCAGTGCTGTGCCCGTGGGACATCCTCACACGATTACCATAACTCAGAAAGGTCCAAAGGTCAGAGCAGCCAAAGGAGCACAAGCAGGAGTGCCAACAGGTGACACAAAGCCTCTCTAGTTTGTCCTACCCCTAGGCTCTGAATTCTGAACTGCTCCTCTGTATGGATGTAGGATGAAATCTTGCCCTTATTTCACTCCAAGAATAATGCATTATGCTGCAAAATTACATCAATTTCTTTCTAAAGCTGTTGCAAAAACCTTATCAGTGATAACAGCTAGAGAGAGCACCATTAAAACATTCATCCTGTGCACCCAGCAAAGCTGGGGTTCATCTTAGCAGCTTAAAAGTAACTTGTATGACTTATTACTATTTCATTAACTTAGTGTTTAAGTACATGTGAGAATTTAAGATACTTTTCTCTGGCACAGGGGGGGGTTCCCCCCTTAAGAGCTGGAATATTATTCATGTGATAAGCTGCAACAGATCTGTAATGAGAAAGATGAATACAGAACAGTTCATTAGTTTTCTTTTAGAGTATGATACTGTAGATCTATGTTAATTTAGAGTGGAACATGAGCTTTGAGGTCTGTGCAGAGGAGAATGTAACCAGTTTTGTGCCTTTGTGTAGGGCATTCCTTTCAAAGGCAGCAGAGTGCAGGATCCAGCTATTCTATAGCCATAGCTATATTTTTTGCTTCTTCTCAGGTGTTAGTGGCATCCCCTGGAAAAGCTTCTCTATTCAGTGCATGTGCTGCTTCTTGGAAAGACCATTCCAGCTTTTGATTAAAACAATCTTTTCATGTGCAAACGGTGATCAGATTTGGTATCAGGGACAGGTTCAAAGCCCACACCCTATAAAACTTCAAATCTAAACAATTGTGATTTCCAGAAGGCTCAGAAGTGTGTTTTTCCCCATGGGAGACTATGACTGCCATTAAATAATAAAGGATAATGTTAGAGACCCACAGCTAATCTTGACAATATGGGGCTTTTTTTTCTTCATGCTCTGTGAGCAATTTGAATGCCATTCCTTTCTCCTCTTTAAAAATTGTTTTCATTAGCATTTCCAAAATATACATTACAGGAAACTGTAAACATTATGGGATAGCAATCTAGCTGTGATTTGATACAAACTAAAATTACCACTGTCAGCAATAAGCAGAGACACCATAAAAGGGAAACGAAGCAGCGCTGCATATTTGTGCAGGGACAAGGTCAAACGTGAGAGACATCCCAGCCTCTCTGCTGAGGAGGAAGAGGTGATTGAAAGGGTGAAGGCCTGGGATTTCATCAGGCTCCAAAGAATGTTTGGAGGGAAATAAAAAGGGCAAAATACCAGCTTTGCATAAATGGGAGCATAACACAGGTGGGATGAATGGCCAAGGTGTTGTGTCAGAAAAACTAAATAGTTTGATTTCTGAAGAGGACAGCGTGACTTAATGTACAGGGGAAAGGCCTGTGGGAAGCACAAAAACTTTGCCAGGGGTCATCTTTGTTTTTTCCATTCACTGACTCCCCGGGCAGCCTTGTGATGCTGCTTTGCAGGGCAGGATGTGTGCAGTGTGCTCTGTGGATGGACAGTACCTTGGGCTAACACCCGATGGCACCACCTGAACCCACAGTGCTGCAGCACTGGGAAGGGCTGGAGCTCATGGGCAGCACTGGGAGAGGGTGGAGCTCATGGGCAGCACTGAGAGGGGCTGGAGCTCAGGGACAGCACTGAGAGGGGCTGGAGCTCATGGACAGCACTGAGAGGGCTGGAGCTCATGGGCAGCACTGAGAGGGGCTGGAGCTCATGGGCAGCACTGGGAGGGCTGGAGCTCATGGGCAGCACTGAGAGGGGCTGGAGCTCATGGGCAGCACTGGGGGGGGCTGGAGCTCATGGACAGCACTGGGAGGGCTGGAGCTCATGGACAGCACTGAGAGGGGCTGGAGCTCATGGGCAGCACTGAGAGGGGCTGGAGCTCATGGACAGCATTGCTCTGCCCATGCAGTTCTCCTGCCTTGAGACTAGGGAATGCACCCTCAGGGAAGGCACAGCAGCAACCCCTGCAGCTCTCTAGTGCTGTACATTAGGGGCTGGACTGCTCGCGCTGCTGGCAGCATCCAAACAGTTTAAAGGCAATATGCAGGACATTTCCCACCTGTGCATTTGCCACCTTTGCCATGGAGGGTGTGGAAAACATCTACGTGGGCTCCACGTCCTGTTGGCTAAGGGAAGATGGGGTACCTGCTGCCCTACTGTTGCCCTACTGCTCCCAGGTTTTTCTCCTGTGGTACCCAGAAAAGGCCTGGTGACAGGTAGATATGGATGGTGATGCTTCTCATTGCAACAAGCAGATTCTAAGAGTTGATATGTCTTCACAGACAAAGTTTTGTGACACTTGAAATTGAACTAATTTGAACTGGGGTGTAAGAAATCTGTTCTGGCACAGGGAAGGGATGCTTTCCTTCATCTTGTTCTTTCCTATACAACCACAGCAAGTTCTTCTGCAGGAAGCTGACCCAAGCAGTTATTGTACAATAAAGTACTTTGTAAGAGCAACATTTTATTTCATTTTCTGAAATGGGTGTTGCACTTTAAAGCTATGCCTCATTCCAGAATCAAGCTTGCTGTAGATAAACCTTCTGAGGGAGAATAACCTTAGAAATACTGAAACTGGAATAACCAAAAAGACAGAAAGTCAAGCTGGGAACACAAATGAAACAGACTGGGAGAGTAGTCCCTGGCACTGGAAGCCTAGTGCTCAGTGGGACATATTCCAGTTTCTGTGCTTATTAGTTTGCACTTAGAAGTTTCTCAAGTGTTCTGTCACACAGTGATGAGAGAGGGCCACAACAGTCAATAATGCAGTTCAGTCTGTGATAGGTAAGTCACCTTAAACTGCAATTTCATCTTTGTGTGAAGGTGTGCTTGCAGATCCTGCTCATTGGAGGACCTGTGTGCACTTTTCATAGAATCACAGCATGGGTAGGGTTGGAAGGGACCACGCTGGGTCAAGCAAGGTCATCCCATATGGCACAGGATTGTGTCCAGACAGTTCTGGAATATCTCCAGTAAGGGAGGCTCCACACCCTCTCTGGGCAATCTGTCCAGTGCTCAGTCACCCATACAGTAAAGAAGTTCTTATATTCAGGTGGAACTTCCTGTGCATCAGTTTCTGCCCATTGCCTTTTGTCTTATTTCCACTTCTATCTCATGAATGTGCACTCACTATTTATTTGCTCACTGGAAAGCTTGATGATCTTGGGACAGTGGATTTAAGGTCTTCCTTTTCAGAATAGGGGGTAAGAAAAATATTGAGAGAAGCGTAGATAAAATGGAATGCAAGAGATGTTTCCAGGTCATCTGTTTAAGGCTGATTGATTGTCAGTGTTCTTGAGAAATATGGCCACCTGAAGGCCTTTCTTATTTATGGGCAACCTCATCACTGCATAGTTTGTGGCTTTGTTATACTGCACCTGTCATCCCCTCGCCCACACCTCCTCCCACATGCAATTGCTGATACAAAATGGTTCTGTTACAGAGACCCAGATTGCATTGCAAACAAATAGGCTAAAATTACAGTTCAGCGTGGTGCAGATGATTTGTAGCTACAGTGCAGTGGTCTGTCATTTCAAATTACTGAAACCTGTGTGTTGCCTGAGAGGATTTTAATCAGGGAGCTCCTAGGCACAACTTTGCTGCCTGTAGGGACTGTGTGCATGCTGAGCTCTGTGACCCAAAAGAAGGATGGGCCTGGGTTTCAGATACCTGATCTGATTGCCCTTTTAGCATCATAGGCTAAAAGAGTGTGAGAAGAGGGCAGAATGGCACCCAAGCAGCTACACCTGAGTTACACAGTATAACTCACCTTTCACAGGAAGAACCCCACTGTCAGACTCTGCAAAGATTGTTTCTTATCTCCTAGGAAATAGGCTGGAAAATGCATGGCAGCCAGTCTGGCTTTATGTCTGGTGTGCTCAGATGGTTTTGGGTGGGAGGATCAAACCCAAAGATGCATTACAGAGAGGTTAGAGACTGGGCTTTTCACTCACACACGTGTTCTGTGTTCCTGATGGGTTTCCAAGGTCAATTGGTTAAGTTAATATATTTTTCAAAGACCTAGAAGGAATTATGTATTGAAAATTTATTCACTGTCAGTTGCAAACTCGAGGTAGCCTAGGGGAGGTTTTAAAACTGCTCCTGCTTGTGATGGACAATGCAAGTTTATTTTGTAGACCTGTCAGTATCTTACATTAATTTGTTCTGTCGCAAACAATGCCGACAAAAGATAAAAAGTAGAACTTTGAGATTTTTGTTAAATGGGTTGATATTCAGGGGTCTGGAGAAGATGGTTGTTGGTTCAGTTGTTTTCTTTCACTTGTTTTCTAGGTTAAATCTGGGGTTTTTATGCTCAACTAGTGTGCTATAGTAATAATTTATTAACTATACTGACAGTGAAGACAGGTGACTGATGCTGCCAGCTTCTGTTGGATTTCTTATAGACATCTGCACAAGATTTGTGTTGTTGATGGCTTCCTAATGGGAATAGCTTTTCTTTAAACACTATAAAACTTTCTAATTAGGTTGTAAATAGGGCACTACATTTTGAATAAGAGAAGTGTTAAATAAACCATAATATTTAAACCAGATTTCATTTCTGGCAATTACTCGGACTCTAAAGTTAAATTCCCCTTCATTAAATCACAGTGAGGGCCTATTGTTGCTAGCCTTTGTGTAAATATATCCTTACCTGTAGTCAGGGAAAGATGGGCAGGACAAACATGAAAAGAGAGAAGTGTTGTGTGTAAGGGGACCCTTACGCAGGACTCATAGGGGACCCTTCTGAAAGAGATATTTCACTTCAGCAGTAATAATCCTTGATGTTTGCACTGCTGCTTTGCACTGAATTCACCTTATGTTTTCAATTGTCTTTTTGCAGAATTAATTCCCCTTCTTCCCAGATGAAGGTGGCTTCACAAGCAGAATAGCTTAGATAACCCTAATTCTTCCAGACCAGGTCTAGCAGCTGCAGTGTGTTGGCAACAGGTTTGCATCTGCTTCTGTCTTGGAGGAAGCTGGTGCACCACCAGTCCTTCCAGCAGAGATCACAGTACCTCTGCTCCTTACAGTTCCTGAGGAACCTGCTCACATAGGACATATGGAATGTTAGATAGGAAAGATGGGACAGGGTGTAAAATGTACAGGTGGTTCCATCACACGCTTGCAGTACCTCCATTGTCTCTCTCTTAGAGGTCAGAAATACATTAATTGGGAGAAAATAGAAGTGCACACTTCAGAGCCAATCTTCATTTCCTCCCCGCTCCTTAGGAAGGATGAAATGTCAGAATTTGTGGGATGTGGAATTTTTCACAGCTGTGTCACATACAAAGTATTAAGTAGGGTTAAGAAGGGAAAGCCTTTGTGCAATTGTGTAATTCCAATTTGCAGCTCTTCTTAGATCTCTGAGAAGCTGCTGTCCCTGATATGCCTCTCCACACTCATACAGAACCATGGAGGTGCATGAGTCTGTGGGTGGAAATGTGGAGAAGGGAACCTGACACTTTCCAAGTTTACCTGATCCTAAATAGTGCCTTTGGAATACCTGTAGTTTCATTAGCTTTTTTCATCAGAAAAGGTTATCCTTGAAAATAATTTCCAAACATATTTTTAAGACATCATATATCTGGACGTAGGATTATTATCTGTTTTATGTAGAGTTAAGTGAACTCAGCCTATTGTACATAAAAGTAGTCCAACCCTCAAATATAAATATATTTTTAAAACACCAGGATAAAATATTGGAGAAACTGAATAGGGCAGCTTCAAGTAAAACATGTAGAAAATCTTCCCATTTTAGAAAATAGTGGTTTAGAATCTGGGTTGCCACAGGAGGAAAAAAAAAGATAAACACTTCTGGGATTTTTTTTTTTTGTTTGTTTGTTTGTCTTGGGGGGTTTTGTTGGCTTGTTTGTTTGTTTGTTGTATCATGGAATTTTCACTGAAATCAGTAAAAGTTTGCTTTAAAGTTGCCTTGTCAGAAATGCAGACTAGCCACGTCTCTTCAAACTCTCCGTAATTTTCTGTTATGTTTGTGGAAGTACCTGCCAACTATTCCACCACGAGTTTTGCAGTTCATTTAAATAAATCCATACTTTGCTGTATCCTGTATGGGCTAAGCCAATGCTATTTTAACTGGGCAGTCCCTTTGCAAAATTTTGCACATTCACAACTCAGCACTTCTGGCTCCCGTAGGTAACACTGTCACAGACTTGCATGTCTAAATGCTTGATTTTTCAGTGGAGTAAATACTGACTTCATCTCTGTTTCAGACAACTCTTGCTTACTCTAATGCAGAATAATTTAGGGTTAATATTGCCTGTTTGATTTGAGAATGAAGCAGTTGTTGAAGGTAGGGTGAATAATTCATTTTTCAGAGTTCTAAAGGGTACATGTTAATATTGTGAAGCTGCAGCTGATGCTACTAAAGCCATTCATGTTAAGAGAACAAATTGCCATTTGGCATGCTGAAAAATTAACCCAATTTACAGCATGGGTGAAGATGAACTCTCTCTGGTGAAAGCTATATTTAAACCACCAATGAGATAATTACATCTTGGCCTTCTAACACATCTTATGTAGCACAGATGTGACTGCTTTTTCTTTATAAGTGAATACATCTAACAACTTCTAAAAAAATGTGCTTGTTTTTCTAGATTTTATGCATTTTTGCTGGGAAAGTCTGGAATATAAACAATGTAAAACATCCATGCATAATGTGTCAGCTAAGGATTAAGCTACAAAATAGACAAAGCCAAGCCAGTGGATGCTGTTTGTACATGACCAAAAAACTTTGGAAGAATTAGTGCAAGTCCCCTTTCCAAGAAGGATGAATATCTGTTCTGGGTGCAGCATCTTGTGAACACAGTTAATGACTGTAAAGTTAATCTAAAGGGAAGCTTTGTCTTTTCATGTTTATTATTTTACATGAAAAAGTTGCACAAGCAAAGCAGGGTCACTTCTCTGTGATGATAAAAATAAGACCTATGATATTTGAACAGGGGTTTTTTAGCTTTATCTGTTCAAATCATCTGCAGGACCTCACAGCAATTGCTACTCCTGCAGTTGAGCTGAGCTTTCCTGAGCAAACAAATTGTCCACCAAAACAATGTCTTTGTGTTTCTAACAGAACTGGAACAAACACATCTCTTTTGTTCCCTTGTTTGTGCATGATTTGTGTAGAAGATGACAGTGCAGAGCAGGGAATGGCTTTCATCTGCTAAAATCTCTCCACTCATCAGGCTACAGGAAGATCCTGGAAGCACCTGCTACCCTGCACATCCTTCTGCCTCCCTCCTGTCATGCCTTTCTCTAATTTGGGGGAAATGACAGCCCAGGTTTGATGTCTTGTGCCAGTTGAGAGTAGTGGGGAGGCATTTGAACCTTGTGGTGTGGTGTCACCAGGTTAAGGTGAGCAGTCACTGGTGGTCACAGGATTAAAAAAAAATTGAGAAGGGGTAGGACAGTGTGGAGTGTCCCCAAGGGAACTGGAAGTTGTTTAGTGTAATGAGTTTTTCTCTCACCTTTCTTTCCTCAAATCACTGGTCTCACAGCTGTTCTTCCCTGGGTGTTGATAAGCTTCCACAAAGTTGTTGATGATGTTGTTGTTGATGGCTTCCACAAAGTCCTGAGCCTCTTTACCAAGAGAGAGGCTGTCACTGTGCTTGTAAAAAGGTTTTGTTCAAGCCTTGCCCCTTTCTGACACTTTCTTCTCTGGGTGAAACTGGCTGGTATTTACACCATCAATTTGTATGTTTGTTGAGGAGAAGTTATAATCCACAGCCAGTTACAGAATTTAAGCAGGCTAAATAAACAGATCATCTTCCCATGCAAGTCCTGTTGGTTAAGCAACCTGAGATGCAGTTGCAAGGAAAAAAAAGAAGGTGCTCTGTTCTTATATAGTAGTTGCCAGTCCTCCCTCCAATGTGTCAATCAAAGAGCACTTTCTGCACTCTGCATATCTGCAAATGTGCCCCAGATCCTGTTGTTTAGTCAGTCCTTACAGGCAGTATTTGGGTTTGTAGCATGTCATGTATTTACAATTACAAAATGTCAGCAACTAAGGCTTTCTGAGAGGGCTTGGGGTAGCTGGGATGCATTAAAATATTCTTAATCTCCACATGGTGCAACTACATAATAGCTCTTGCATCACATGTACCTAAAAAAGATTGGACATGGCACTCACTGCCATGGTTTAGAGTAGTTGAAGTGTTAGGGCATGGGTTGGACTCAATGATCTTAAAGATCTCTTCCAACCTAGTGATTCTGTGATTCTGTAATGAAATACTGATTTGTTTTCTTTGAAAGTAGACAGGTTAAATTAGACAAATTGATACTTAGCTTCTTGAGCTCAAAAAGGAGAAATAAAAATGCTGGTTTTGAGATGAGATGATGAACTCATTCACTCAGATTTGTCTAAGAAAAAAAAGAAGTTGAGAGGAGAGGTAAATTGCATTTACTGTTTTGTTTTGAACCTGTGTCTTTACCTTTAAATTGATCTGAACCTTAAAAAGAGATCTGGATATCTGAAGATAATAATAATAATAATAATAATAATAATAATAATAATAATAATAATAATAATTAAAAAACAGTCAGTTTATGAACCTCAACAAAAAAACCCTACCAAACAACAAAAAAAAAATCCCCAAACAAGCAAAAATAACATCTTTGGGTAAGATTTTTGCTTATTTGGTTACAGCTTTTTCAAAAAAAAAAAGCCACCTTTGATCCATGCAGCTTCATACATATTGAGTGGCTGAATGTCCAGGGAACTTATCTCCCAAACTTAAAAGCAGAGGAGGCTGAATTTGGCAAAATAGTTGATTTCTCAGTTTTTTATTAAAGAAGGAACAAACACAAGGGTGAAGTATCATGCCAAAAGTCCCAGCACAAGTTGGTGACAGAACTGAACACATGACTCATCTCAGTGCCTTGATCACTGCTCCCTCTCAGCTCTGCAGGAGAGGATAACACGTGCCTGTGGCTGATAGACTGAGCAGATCTCCTCCTTGTGCCTGTGCCACACTTTAGCAGAAGTGTGGTATTAAGGCTCGTTCCTCGTGCTGTGGTAACACCCCTGCTCCTCTCAGCCATAGTTCAGTGACAATAATTTATGAAAATTGAGTTTTGCAGTGATGTTGAGTGGTTATTGTCTCTCAGTTCTAGTCAGTGGTTGCAGGTGAGGGAGGGAATGAATGCACTGTGGTATCTGTATGGTATTAGAGGTGTAGTTTAGTATTTAATTTCCATTAAATACTGACTTCATTTATGGGAAAAACAAGACTTCTAAGGCTCCCAATGCTGGTTCTGAGATTTGCCATTCAGTGGGATGTTGGTGTAGATTTAGACTGTGGGGAATGCTTTGCAGTTCCTGGCTGTCTACTTGTGGGAAATATCATATCCTTGAAACTACACTCATATTGTCCACTCAAGCATGGGAACTGATCTAATAAATAGGGGTTAAGTTATTACTAGTGGAGTGAGTTGCTGGATGGATTTGGTGGCTGGATACTGGAACTCTCCTTTGACCTCATGGGTGCCACTTAACTGCTGTGTGCCCATAAAGTGGACATAATTGCTCAGTGCTCATAAAATGAGTGTCAGAGCTATCTCACAAGGCTAATTAATGTTGTTAAAGTGCTCTGAGGCCCAGAGATAAAAGGGGTCATAGACTATTGGTATTAAATCCAACATCTATTTGTTGATAAAGTAACTTTCCTCAGTCATTGGATTCCTGTCCTATTGTCTAGGGTCAGACTGATTCCTGCTTTATAATTTGAGTGTTTGTAGGTCTGGAGATAGATAGCTAATCAACTATATATCACTACAATTACTGATATGGAATCATCATTTTCTGTAAGGATTCCCCAAAATTGCTTCCTTTTAAGTTTGCATTGTCCATGCGCTTCATTACCATTGGTCATGAAAAAGTTTTGGGAAAAGTTTCACTGTGATGAATAACTGGAAGCATAGGCCATCTCTTGTGTCTCACCACTTGACATAATCACATGTGTGATGTACAGTCCTAAATGGACTGCATCCAGCATGCCATGGATTACCTCTCCTCTCCACTTCCAGCAGGCATTTCCAAGCTTCCAGGTAAACCCTGCTTGTTACAAATAGAGTTTGATGTGTATTTAAAGCAGGAAATTGTATGGATTTAAACACTTCACATATTCTTGCTGTAATATGTCACATCTCAGAGGAAGGTTGCTGCTCCCAAATGCACTAGGGTAACTTTTATTAAATTAACTAGGGTAAATTTATTAATTTACCCTAGTTGTCTAGAGATTAACAAAAATTAATCATATTCTTATGGTGATGGTCAGTTGAGAAATTTTCCGGCTCCTTTGCAAGAACAAGGTTGGCATGTGTAAAAAAGCCTATCAAGCTGCATTTCCTTAGCTAGCATCCCTTGATTTCCTTTGGAGAAGCTGTGGTTGAGGTGACCTTAGGTTGACATCAGATGGTGCAAATATAAAGCATTTTCCTTGAGCTCTTCCCTCACTTAGTGCATAGTTCTGGCTCTGTTGTACTTGTGCATCCCAGCCAGCAGCAGCATGGAGCCATTCTGTGCCTGTGTGTGCATGCATGCTTCTGTGTGCCTGTACAAGAGGAGAGGGGGAACTGTTCAAAGCAGGGGTTGTTGTGGGGTGCTGGATTGCACTCATCATGGTAGATGGGAGATTATGGTACTGTGGGAAGACGTGTTCCCATGGTAACTGAGCTGTTTTACCCAGAGATGGAGTGGAAGCTGAAGCTGTACCTTTCCTATGGTCCCTTGTTACAAGTTTTTCATCCAGCATTAAGGGCTCATTATGTTTGAATCACATTGGTCTGGATAAGAGATTTTTCAGCATGAGGCAGAACCTGGTTTTTCTTAGCTGTAAAGATGCTGCAGGAAACCCCAAGATGGTTTGTGGGCATTGGGAGTTTTAGCAATAGGACCATATTGCCAGTGCAGCTGTGGGGCTTCCAGTTCTCCCCTGCATGTAACTCTGGGAAGTGCAGCCTCTGAGAATGAGCTCTACACCATTATCAGAGTGAGTATAGGGCATCTATCTGCTATCTATAGAAAACCTACAGTATTGTGTCAGAGTAGCATCTGCCTCTGGAGGATGGGAGCTGATTGCCCCAATGCTCCCCTTTGCTCCTCTTGATAAATCCGAGTGTACAATCATCCCTTCAAAGACCTTTTACTCCAGGTAAAAGAACCAGAGAAGGTGGAGTTGGGGTTAAGCTGTGCCTTTTATATCCAATAGCTCATTATTACAGCTTATTTTAGGGACTTGCTTTAGAAGCCAACCACGTTAAGTCTTTTGAATGTGAATCTTGAATTTAAGAGCTATCCCTTTAGGGTGATATAAACATTTTCCTTTGTTTAACATTTTTGTCTGTATGTACTTTTCCCCAGAAAATGTTTTGTGGAATGCATGAGAACAGGGCCCTCTCCAGCCTGTTTTGTGAGGAGTGTCTAAAAGATAAGTGGAATGGACACTTTTCAAATATTGAAAACTCTTAGAAAGTTGTAGAAGGTTTAGTGCAAATCGCTCTCACTTCAAACCTGTCCACCCACCTGAATCTCATCTTCCCTGTTTTTTGAAAATGCAGAGGAGGAACAAATCTCACTTTGATAAAATTGCTTCATCTTTTTCCTTAAGCACCTGAATAACTCAGTATTCTAAAACTATGCTAGGGAAACATTAAAGCAGAAACAGACAAAGAGCTGCAGAAGCTGACAGTGATTTGTATTGCTTCGTGCATGTGCATTTCTGCATAGCCCTGAATTATTGATTAGCTGTTATTTCAGTAATTGATTTTTCTGCATATTTGCACTGCCCTTAGAGAAACCTGCAAGAATGCAATTGTCAATTTGTATTGTTGAGACAATCTAGCATGTCTTTAATGGCTTTTATGAGGTGATCCTGACCTTCTATGGCACTGCTGATCTATGGAAATTCATTGTGCTGGATTTAGTTTATATTGATATATATGAGAGAAGATGGGCCCTTTCATTGCTTTGATACATTTCTGTTCCTCCAAGCAATAACTGTTGTGCATTTAGCAAGATGTTTTTCTGGTTTCAACACGGAATCATTATTGTAGTGGCATAGAAACCTTTTGTCATGGACATTAAATTTCATGCAGCAGTAGGTTTAGCTGAAGTGGCTTTTAAGTCATGTAGCAATGCCCAGATAAAAGAAAATCTAAAAGTATGAAGTATAGGTAATCACATTACTTTAAATAATTGCTTTTTGTAATATTTCTATTCATTTGTGATATGAGGAAGGAATTAAATTTGGATATTAATAAGCATCAGATTATCAAAGACAAATTAGTCCATTTCAGAAGAGCATTGAAAAAGCTACACTGGGTCACAGAAAAGACCTTCTGTCACTCAGACCAGAGCTCGGCCCTTCACTTTCTTTTCCCAAAGCATCTGCTGCTGGCCAGTGTAGAGCAGCAGCAGCAGCAGTATTCTCTCCCAGCTTCTGGCAGCCAGCCATTTGGGTTCTGCTTCAGCCAGAGGTTGTATCTGCATCATTGTATTTAATAGCCCATGGTGGACCTTTCTTCCATGAATTTCTCTAATTGCTTTTCTTTTAATCCATTTATGCTTTTGGCTTTCAAAACATCCTGTGGCAATAAGTTCCACAACTTAATTATGTAGTGTATAATAAAAAAAAATAAAATTGGCCCCTCTTGTTTAAAGCAAACTGTCTGACCATTTCATTTGGTGCCCCCTATTTCTTGCATCATGAGAACAGTTGTTCCTGCTCACTGTCTCTGTGCTATTCCTGATACTAGACCATAATCATATTCTTCTCCACAGTGATCTCTCTTGCAGGCTGCAAAGTCCTCATCTGGGTAATCTCTCCTTGTAAAAAAGGCTGTTTTGTACCTCTGCTATTTATGTCTTCCTTCTCCCTGTCTTTTTCTAATTATCCCAAATCTATTTCAGAACAGTACCCATTAATGAAAATGTGGGCAAAACTCAGTTTATATGCAGAGAAAGATGTTCTCTGTTTCTTCTGTAATCATCCCTGACACTATTCTTCCCTTTTACCATCCCCAAGCATTCAATTTGGCACTTTTCAGAGAATTCTATGTTGCAGTTTCAAGATCTCTCTTCTGAGTATGAAAGGGTAACTTAGATCACATAACTGTGTATGCAGAAACTCTCTGGGTTTTATCCATGTATAGCCCATTGCATTTAGTGACACTGTAATTCCCAGTATCCCAAAGCAGCCTTCTTCCTTCCTGCTGTTTATAGAGCGTACCTTTGCCTAATGGGTAGAACTGAGCAAATAATGTATGTGAAGATTTTTGCCTCAGTTGTTGCCTGTTTCAGTTGAATTGCAATTTCTTCAAATTTAGGTTTTTCCACTGCTGTACAAAGCAACCCTGAGTGGTGAGGGGAAAATGAGCCATTTGCTCCAGCAAAAACCACACTGATCTGTTTGTGCTTCTCCTGGGATCCAGGCTAGCTCTGGAGTTTTAACACAGCCCTGCACTGTGCTAGAGTGTCTCTGCCTGCACAGAAACTGGTCCAAGAGGAAAGCTGTCTCTCAGTAACACTTTTCTCTCTGAGTGATAAAAACTGCAGTTAACAATACATTTTTAAAAAATTAACATTAAAGATTATCTGGTATATGTAGGACCAGAGTATGACTATGTAAATTCATTCATAAACAGATGAAAAATGGATGAAGGCTTCTTCATGCTGTCCCTCGCAAAGGCAAGGCAGGAAATGCCACCTGGGCAGGAAAAGAGGGGTCTAAGCAAAGGACAAAGGGTGCAGCAAGGGACCCTGCTTTCCTCCAGCTCCTTCCTTACCTCCTGGTGCACAGCCATGACTCGGGTCAAGGTCTGCTTTGTTCTGCAAACCCTTTCTTTCTCCTGTTTCTGCATGAGTGCTAAACCAGTGCAGAACTAAAGGCAAAGGTAAAAATCCATTTTACTTGCATTTGACATGCTAAAAGGCACAGTATTTCTGGAAACAGAAAACTTGTGTGCTGTGACTGGCTGTTTGATGGAAAATGTAAAGCTGAATAGCTTGCTAAAAAATCCAAATAATCTATTTCCTCTCAAGCTCTGGCTTTCCAAGTAGCAAAGCAGTAACCAAATTTGGTTCCTCAGAGGCTTGCATGGTCATTAGGTATTTAGTATTGAGTAAATATTAGCTTTCCTGGTCTGGTGGATTTGTGGTACTGTGTGTGATTACTGTGTTTTATTAAGAGGCATCTTTAAACATCTGTGTGATAAATAACTGCAGCATTATGTCAGCTTGTATCTGTCATGTGAGTTCAGACACAACCAGAAAGGCAGTATTTCTTCTATGGCAAATGCACATTTTGATGTTTTTTTTTCTTCCCCAGAGAAACAAGAAGACTTTTGTTCCCTGCAGCTCTGTGTTTATTGTCCTTCTGCTGCTTTACAGTAGGGGATGAAAGTGGAGGGAGTGTTTTTTAAATTATTGTTGCTGTCTATTAAATTTTTTTTCACCTGCACCTATTATTATCCAGAAATAGAAGTTATCATTTCTTGGGTATGAGTAGAGGGTATAAGAGAGCCATTAAGTGCTATTGATATGAGGTGGCAGCAACTGCAGCTGGGCTTGCTCAGGAACCAAAATTAAAACTGCTGAATACATAACTAGACCTGAGATAAGCCACAAAGGAAAGCAGGGAAAAAGTCAGTTAATAAATACAGTAGATGCAATATCTGGCAGAGAGCCTTCCCTTTTACATACCCGCCCCCCATCATTCCCAGAGTATCCACTGAATATAAATTTAGAATCCCTGAATCTATTTATTGCCTGATTTTTGTGTGTGTAAGTTGATGCTGAGGAAAAATGGGAATGCTTCCATTTCCAGGTTTTGGATTGCTGGAGGAGGAAAGGAGGAGCATGGTTAGGCATAACTGCACATGAGAACCAAAACAGTTTGCTGAACCCAGGAGTCTTTCAATAGCATATGAGCCAACTAATCCTTTGTGGTTATAGCTTGTATTGATCTCATTAATGGACCTCTAACAATGAAACTTCCCATCTGCAGATGGTTTACAGACAAGTGGAGAATATACAAAAGAGATTTACCTTGTTGACTGGATTCTATTATATTCTAATGTACTACTATATATAAACATAGATGGATTTTTTTTTTAAATCCTGTAACCCTTGAACAACTAAACTGGACCTGACAAACTCGTAGAGGAAATTATTTGTCAGGGAATGCTCTTCTTAGATTACTTCTGAATCACAAAGATTTCACAATAAAGATGAGAAACTTTTAAAATCTACATTTATGAGGAATGGCACAGTTAACTTGTATTTCAGTCTCATAAATATTCAGCATACTGTTTCAATAACATAATAATCAGAAATGGAAAAGCATATGTTGAGAAAAACTAGAAGGAAAAAAAAACAGCAGCATTTTGTACTTCAACAAGTCTATATATAGAAAATGAGTCATTGCACACACCTCGGAAAAGGAATGTGGCCACTTACTAGAAGAGTGTTGCACCACTGTGTGATAGTTCAGGGCAGGTAACAACAGAGATGTATCCCAGGCCACAGCTACAATTTGGGGGCAAAGAGGCGTCCTCCTGTCCTGTGCCTGCTCTGATAAGGAAAGTTTGCCCTCTGCCAACAGAGCATGGGCTGCAAACTTCTGCAGAGGTTTCCTTTCCATTGCCCTGCAACATCAAAAGCTTCCCAATCTAAAGCTCAAAGTAGATATGCATTTCTTTAAACAAAAACCAGGAGATGAAAGAAATTCTTCAGCTTTTGTTGGCTGCTTTGTCTCTGATTGCTAGGCCAAGGTTTAATTTTGCATGCTGCGCTGACTGCCATGTATTTTCTCTGAGTTGAAGTAAATTAGAAAGCAGAGAAAAACGTTGCCATTACAAACAGGTCAGATTTGCACCTCCTCATGCTAATGGAACTATTGAGCACATTTTAATATCTGTGCTTTTCTGGTCTAGGGCAGATTCACGACTCTTGATCATTTTCCAAGATTAGGAAGAAGATAGACTGATAGCATCAGAGTTAATGAGGGGATATGCTCTCCTGAATTCCATATGGAAGAAGGTCCTTAAGAAAGGTTCTGGGCAATCCTTCAGCTGTGAAGAAAGCTGTATTGGACCCAAAGGTGATTAGCTGCTGCCCTGGGTCCTCCCACTTTCATGTTCCTGTGTATATTGTAATCCAACAAACACATGGAAAAGCATCACTAGGGCAGCACTGTGGGGCATTGAAGGGAAAGTTAATGGGATGAAATGTGGCTGTGCCATGGTGTGAGAGTGAGTGAGGGCTGATTATTTCAATCCCAGTCATGGATTTGTAAGGAAGATTTCTGCCCAAGTGAATTATGTGAAATTATTCGTAAAGCTGACAGTTATTAGTAGCAGATCTAATTGGAACATCATGGGAGGACTGGAAATTTTTGCAAAAGGGGCTGAGTGGTTCTGTCAGTTGCATGAATGCCAGTGAAATTGCTGACAGTTTAAGGATTCGAGGCTGAATATGCTTAAACAACAAATGAAGCCCCGCCAGCGTGGCTGTATTTCTGTGAACAGTCCGTGAACGCCTGGAGCTTCTCCCTGTTTTACTTGTGAGGTTTTTTCTAGTAAATTTGGGTACTACTAGCAACAAATCAGCATTGTGCCTTGTGTTTAGTCCTGTCTGGAGTGCAGGTGCACAGTGCCAGTGTTTGGGGTTCACCTGGATCCTGGGGATTTTCCTGTTACTTTTTAATGCCAAGGGTGGACACGTGTGAGGGGGAGGTGACCCTGCAGAGGGGGACTGTGGAGGGCTGGGGAAAGCAGAACTGGAAACCCCTCAGCCTTCTGGATTGCAGGGTCCTGATGGGCTTTGTTCTGAATTTCATTTTTAAAAAGGCAAAGTCTGTTATTTATATTGGGGAAAAAGCCCAACCCTGACTGTAGAGAACACTGTGGGTTTTGGGTTTGAAGGAATGTGATATTTGTACCTCAGGAAGGGCCTGGTTAACTTCCCTCACTGTGTCTGCTTGCTTTCTTTGTAAGGCTTGTTCTCCTGTGGACATGAACCCCTCTGGTTCAGGGGGTTCCCCTCCCCTCTGGGCCAGGCCAAGGGGGTGCACAGTGCTGGTGAGGGGCACCTTCAGCCATACCCCTGCGTGTGGGATGGGGGGAAGCAGGCCAGCTCCTGGAGCTCCTCCCCATAACCCACACTCTCATTCCAGCAGATCTTAGAAACAACCTTTGACAGCCTTTTCTGTTTCTGTTTGGGATTTTCAGCCTGATTTTCCAAGCAAATAAGACTGTGTGATCACACTGTCTGTGAATTCACCTCGTTCCCTCAGCAGGATAGATTTAAACCAGCTTGCTGGTTTTCTACCATGTTTGACAATGCACAAGAGGTCTCAAAAGTGACTGACGCTCCCAGAAATTGCATAAAATAACATCTGGGGACAGGGAGGCAACCCACGTTCATGCCTGCTGAGGAAACAGGCAAAACTTGGGAGCAGAAGCAGCAGCTGGGTGCCCAGTGTGAAGGGGGTGGTGGCTCAGTGGCCACTGCTGTGAACCAGCCCTGGACAGCCCTTCCTAGCCAGGGGGCAGGGCAATGGGGTACCACAGTAAGAGCAGAGAGTGTGTAGGATGTGTAAACCAACCCCTCCTTGTCTCCTGAACTTTGGCTGTCTCCCTTCCTTTTTCAGCTGACATGCTTAGTGTCTGCTCTCACTTTGCTTTCCTTTTACACAGAGCTTCTAAGGAGTTTGCTGAAAAATCAGGGTTTGGCACTTAGGTCATGCGAGGCATGGCCTCATGAGGGAAGGAGATGGTGGACAGTGGGATTTGGAATCCTGCTCTGCCACCTCAGGGCCTCTCCAGTCACAGTTTAATTCACATAACCAGAGCCTTTGAGGCAGGAAATGCATTGGAATGATGGAAATGGCCACGATCCCAGCTAGCCTGTGACCAGCCTCTGTGTTCATGAGCTACAAATCCTCCTTGGAGCAGTGAGGTCCCTGTGTCACCTCACTGCCCCATTCCCTACTGCTGTTTTATAAGGTACATGCTTATAATTCCTTTTTTTCCTTTTAACCAACCCACAGGCTGAAGAGCTTCCCCAGACAGCTTTGCTAAGTGTTTGTGTTTCAGGACAACTATAGGAACATGCAGAGCTGCTGATGGCAATGGAAGTACACTGAGCATCTGTTCTGTTTGTAATAACTGTAGAATAGTACAGTGAAAATCCAGGGATGTAGCTTAAGTGATCCAAAATAAGATACAGATCTCAAGTCAGCCTGTAATTCAGGGTTTTTTCAGTTCATTGTGTTTCACAAGAATAGTCAGAAGAAAAGGAACACAAAGCAGGTTTACTCATTGCTTGATGTTCCATCTGCATACAAACTAAACATGTTAAACTTTGCACACAGTCTGTATTTACCATGCTGGGTTGTAGCTGTGTGGCTTTATAGAAGAGTATTTACAATACATGGTTAGCATTAAACTTACCAAAGGCTCATTTATCTGGAACGTGTTCTTCTTTCCACAAAAACAATCCTGAAGTGAAATTTCCCAAAATATTTTTGTTTGTATGCCTTACTAATTTCATGAGCAGCAAACTATTGGAGGACTTCTTTTAACTGCTTGCTTAAAAATACCTTTATATCAGCCTCCCAATCTCACAGCAATTCTTACTGAGCCAGTTTCACTGTATCACTAGATCATGTTTCTCCAACATTTTAATGCGTATAACGACTATAAATGTTATGGCAGACAGCAACTTCCCTCTATACTAGAGGTTCTTTTAGCTATAATTAGAAACATTTGCTAGTCCAGGGTAGAGGAAAGATGATCCCTAAGTCCTGCAGGGTATGCAGACAGGAGCTGGTAGTGTTCTTTACTCAGGTAGAAGAAGCCTCACTTGTGGAAGATAATTTTATGGTAATAGTATAAGGTATGATGTCTGGCATAGATGTGCCTCCTCCTGTTGTAGGAACCTGCCCCTGCAAAAAACACTTGTGTTTTTTTGCTTTTTAAAAAAGCAAGAGAAAAGTTTATTTTCACCTGAGTGACATTTTTATCTTGGGAAGGGAAAGAAATGTTCATTTTTGAGTTCATTCACCAAAGACTCTTTCAGTAAATTTTGTTGTCCAGTAGATAATAATAAGCAGCACATCTCTGTTGAGAGAGCCTTCCTGCTTAGTTGTTCTCACCCCAATGGCACAGAAACTTCTGGTTGCAGTCATTGTGCAAATTCTTTTCTTCACACCAGTGATGTCGCTTCAGCGATGCTCAGGCAAAGGAAATGTTTTCCCAGCTCCAGTAGTTGACTAAATGCAAGGCTCTGTGAGCTGCTGGCAGCTTAGAGAAAGAGAATTTGGTCCAGTCCATGTCTATTTTGGGTCACATACATTACTCCTCATTGCAAACAGGATTTTGCCTGTTTTTCAAGTGAGGAAGTTACCATTCTAAGATGTGTCATTGTTGTCAAGAGCAGTGAACAGTGTTCAGGAGGGTTGGTTTATGTGAAGGCTGTTTTCTCAGCCTAAAGAGCCAACTAGGAGGCTTTTCTGGGAGCAGTTCAGAGCACCCATAGCACAGCTTCAGGTTTGAATCACTGTCCAAAAAAAGATACATTCTTCTGAATCCTTTTGCAAAGTCAGTTCAGCTTTTCTAAAAGAACCAGAAGTTGTGAGACGAGCAGCTACCTGCAGGTGGGCTTTGCTTTCTGCTGCTTTGTTCTTTTCTTTCCCCCCTTCTCCGCCTCCCAGTATCAGCTCAGGTTTGTTCCTGAAGCCTTTGGGAATCAGAAATTTAATCTACCCCTGGAAGGGACTTCAAGAAACTACACAGCTTCATTTTTCATGACTCACTCCCCTTTTTTGTGGCACAACTATCCCAAGATGTTCCTGAATACTGGTTTTTTATTCATAAGCATTTTAAGTGAACGCAGGTCAACAAGGATTCCTGGGACATGTTCCCATCCTTAACTGTCCATATTTAGGGAAAAATACCCTAGAGTCTGACCTTAATAAGCCTTCTCTTCTGCAAATAGAGCCAACTACTTGTCTTTTACTCTATAAATGTGAAGAATGATTAATTGCTGTCTTTTTAAATATTGCTAAAATATATGAAGTTACTGTGGCCTCTCACATTCCTTCTTCTTAAACTAATCCAGATCTTTCACCGTCTGCTTCTAATTATTCCCCAAAGCCTTCATTTTCTAGAGAGAATTGCAACATTTTACTTTCCCATTTTGCTGAGTGTTTAATGTTAATGGAGGATTCTTGAAGATGATTGGCAATGATTCACAAGTTTGTGTTTTTCTGATTAAATTCAGTATTGGATTTCACCAGTACTGCAGGCTTGACTGCACTTACCCTATCTTACATTTTTTGCTGCTTCCTTCACTATTCTTGTTTGTGTTTTTGACTGATTTTTAGAATTGTGTGAAGTTTCTGGCCATAGTTAAGCTCTTTTAGACATGGAAGCAATGAAAGCATGGATTACTTTCGTCTCTCTCAATCATTTATTCCTTCCTTCTGATATATTTATAGAATATTCTCTTTTCATCTTTCATATCCCTCAGTACATGCTTTGCTCTTGTGATGTAGGTTCTGATTTTGGGGAGGGAAGGTTTGCTGTTATTTCATATTCATACTGAGCCGCAAGAAGTTGTTTCTGTGTTGGATTTTCAAAACTTGTGAATCTGAGCAGCTAATACCTTCTCGTCTACTGTCCTGCTTCCATCCTGCTTCTATCCTTTCCCTCTGGCAGCTTTTCAGTGTTTTCTTTTTGAAGCTAGTTCCTTGAATTTAGTGAAGCCTTTTTAAGTCCCATTATCCTCATTTTGTTGCTTTTATTCTTTGTCTGTACACTCAGAAGTTTCAGTCACCTTTCCCGTCTGAACCCTGAGAAGGTTCTTCCCTGTAAACCAGAACTGCATCAAAAACACCTCTATTTTAACTTCCTGCAGGTTTGAAAAAGAGTTAGTCCCATTATAAGTGAGTCTCCTTTAAATAAATTGTCCCATGTTTGAGATTAATATTATTTAAATTTAGATGTAAATCCCTAAAACCTTGATGCAATCTTGGCAGCATTTCTGGGTGATCTAGACAATGGTAAGTACCAGGTACCAGTAGGGCAGTTCATCTCATTAGAGGAAGAAATTTTGTTGGAGGTGGGATGGTTCAAGGGCAGGGGCAGAAGAAGTGAAGAAAACAGTTTATGTGTCTCAAAGTTGCTTTTTCTGCTATGTCAGTTCAGCAAAACATTTTCCCTCAATTTACAAGCCTTGTTTTATCCTAGAGGATGGGCTTACTTCATCCCACCTCAGTAGAAACCTGTTATTTCTGGGCAGGTGGTAAGGAGGGGGAAGGCATGGACATGTCCACTGATCCTGTGGTGTGCCTCTGCAACACCTGAGAAGAAAATTCCTAGTGGACATCATGGCCAATTCCATTTGAGGCATTGTTTTAAGCAAAATAGTTAATATAAACCACCAGAGTGAAAAATCTGGACAAAGCAACTTCTGCCACTGTCCAGACTAGGAAAATGTCCAGTGTTTACCAACTGCTTTAGCTAAACTGTTTACCTAAAGTAGGAGCTAAGTGGTGTTTAAAACGTTAGCTAACACCTTTCCTGAACATGCCTCATCTGGTTTGTTTAGACAAGGCTGGCCAATATCTCCTTTCACTGGGAACATTAGTCACAACCCAGAAAAACTGTTTGTCAAGGATTTCTCAGGTTTGAGAGTGTGGAGACACAAACCTCAGCCCCACAAACTGGTGGATGGAGCTTGCAGTTACCCTCTTAGTCTTTCCATGCCAGTTTGTGGCTTTTGCTTAAGTACAAATTGTGTTTTTTCATTGCTGGTTTGCAGCTGGTCTGAAGGGAAAACATGAAAAGAGTAAAGTGCTCACAAAACTTACTTTAGAAAAGGCTCCATTAACAAGTGACTTATTTACAGTGATGGTTCTTCCAAGTCAGCATCAGAAGTTGACTGAAATTTTCTTAAGTCAGAATCCCCATGTAGTGAAGAACTCACCACCTTTTAGTCATTTCTTGCCGGACTTAAACTTTTAGTTGGCAACAGAAATGTAAATTTCAGTAGGAATGGGGAAAGCGGTGTTTCCTAGGCCTCTACCTTCCGATTGTCCATGGATGTGGATGTGTTTGTGGATTGTTGATGAGAATGTTTTAATGATTTGCTGAACATCCCAAGTCATGCCAAATCCAAATGCCTCTCCCTAAATTTTCCCTGCAGCTGCCTCAGTAGGATTATGCCTCCTTTTCATCCATCTTTCAGTAAGTGTATTGTGCAAGAGCATGTAAATATCTGTACTGAGAGGGCAGCTCAAACTGTGCACATGGTACTGTTTAGGCAACTCAGACAGATGGTGTGACTGTAGTTACAATGAAAACAATTCCTTCAACATGGGTGGAGGAACGTTTCATGAATCTTTGGCTGTGTGGAAGCTCTAGCAGGATCTGAGCCCGGGTACAGAGTAATTCCTCAGCTCAGGGCTTTTGCTGGAAGAAAATTGCTTCATGCTATTCCAAGTAGCTTGCATCCTATAATAGTTCTCACTTCAGCAAAGGTGCAGGATGAAGGGGTAATGCTGGTTCAGCTGCTTTTTGTTCTAATCCTTCCTATTGTTTGACTTCCAAGAAGCATTTTTATTTACCCTTCTGTGAAAGAAAACATAAAACAATAGTGGGATTGGTTTTTCAGGGCTTCACATCCTCTGTTAGTCATTTACACTGCTGCAAAACATTTCCTGTGGTGCCAGACCCATCTTGCATTCCCATTCCCTCACACACAGGTGAGGTGGTTGGAGAAAACAGAAAAGTAACCAAGAATTCCTTTTGGAAATAAGAACCAGCAGCAAAGCTCACCAAATCAGACTCCCCATATGCAGTGGAATGTGCGTGTTCCTTCCATCCTTCCTTCCTACCATCCATCCATCCATCCATCCANCTCCTTTTGGAATTAAGAACCAGCAGCAAAGCTCGCCAAATCAGACTCTCCATATGCAGTGGAATGTGCATGTTCCTTCCATCCATCCATCCATCCATCCATCCATCCATCCATCCATCCATCCATCCCTCCATCCCTCCATCCCTGCCTGACTCATTCCCTTGCTCATTATTCACCATTTGGCTGCATTCCTTTTAAAACAGCGATTTGGCAATGGGGGAAAAAAAAACTGGGGTGAGAGGAAGATGGGAGAATATGCACACGGGGCGGGAAGGGCAGTAAATCTGTGCTCAGCCTTTTCCTTGAGAACTGTCCCTGCCATTTCTCTTCCTCTGGCAGGGTGCCTTTGCTGCTCCCCCCACACCCCTCCGCCTCCTCCCCTTCCTGTCTTGGCCATGCAGGAGCACCATTCCCTGTCCCCACAGCTGCTTTTTGCTGGAGCTCCGGGGTGACTCGGATGCAGAGATGTGTGTGACAGACAGGACCTTGATCAGGAGAGCAGCTGTTGCTAGGGAGGGATGTGCCATTTAGTGCTAGTGCAAAGGGTCAATTAGATAAGGGCCCTAAAGATAATTCCTGTAATACGGGGTTTGGTGATTTAGCATGGGGGAGACAGCAGTAAGAATTATGCAGCTACTAGTGATCTGGATTGTTTTGGGTTTTTTTAACCTTGCCCCAGAGAGATCCCAATTTCAAGCAGACAGGTGTTATCACCTTCAGATATTAAAGACATGCTTAATCTGTATGGAGACATTTGCTTCACCTAATGAAATGTGCTGCAGCAATCAATTTTATTCTGCACCTATTGATCATATCTGTTTTAGGGAGACAAATACAAGACAACCTTAATTAAGAGGATCTATCTCTTCTTTTAGCAGTGCTTTCCGGCAGGAAGCTTTCGCATCTCATGTTGTACTTTTTGATAGAAAGTATCTCTTCTATTTGTATCAAGATGAAATGGAAATCAAATGCTTTCATTTCTATACCCTGCACTGATTTTATAGGAACAAAGTAGTTTGTCTTTTTAAAGTGCCTAATTCAATTTATTCAGATTTATTGTACCACAGGAATTTGAAAATCAATAACTTTCGCTGCCAGGTGCACTCCATTTATTTATATATTTTTAAGATTGTGAATGTGGGTGACATCTGTCTTTTCTAAATTGAGCTGCTTCATTGTAAATAAATAAAAAGCATAGGATTACTTTTTCTTTAGCATTTATGTTTGAGGATATTCTCCCTTAGATTCTTTTCTTCTCTTCCTGGCTCTATTTCACATATAATACATGCTGTTTGCAAACTAGTTTGCCTTTAGCAGAGTCCTCAAAGAGAGGAGCTCCAGGCAATCTAATGGGTATTGTGAGTGTTGTGGAGGGACATCTAACTCAACAGCTGCCCTATATATTAAATGAGATAGTGGTGCCACTGATGTACAACATGCTTCTTTTGTGTCTGAGGTCTAAATGTCACTTAAAATACTGTGGTGAGGTTTCTGAGAGAGTTAGTTCTGGACACAGATTTTAGAAGGTATTTGCAGTCAAATCTGTGAAGTGTTTGTGGCTGGTATCTGGCAGTGTTGTGTGGAGCTGGCTTGTTCAGCCAACACTGAGCAGTTTTTTGCAGGAAAGAGGGAAAAGATGGTAGTGTGATGGCTTTGTAGCAGGAATAATGTTCTGCATCATTTCCCTGCCAAAGAAAAGTGCTCCTGAGTGGAGGAATGTTTTCTCTGCTCACAAGGCAGCTGTGGAAAATGCACACAGAAATTATATTTAAGGAAATATTTGCTTTTGTGAGGGCAGTAGCATAAAAATAGTTAAGCAGTGGCATTAGATAGCTCATGGTAACTCATCCTGGTAGTGTGGCTCAGTATGGAGCAATGAATGTCCCAAACTCTATCAGCAGGGAGCAGGTGTGGTGCTCAGTATGTGCTGTGTTTCTCACCATCCCAAAGCACACACCATCCTCCTCAGGAGCGAGGGCTATTCCAGTGCATAGCATGATAAATTTGGGCACAGTGAAGTGCCCAAGCAAAGTGTTGTATGGCAAAACTGGGAAGGCTACAAGAGGAACTTTGCTGTTCATCCCCTGAACCTCCAGGTGTTCAAAACAAGGAACACTTTGTGGTCTTGTCCGATAGCTGGTAGCTCAGCATTAATAGGGTTTCTTGATTCCCTTGTTTCAAACTGGTTTAAGCTGGGTGCAGCATAGAAGTCTCTGGCACATGGTGGAGAGTATCAGTAGGGTTCATTGGTCCTGACTCCGTTGGGGATGCTGAAGATGTAGCAGTCACTCTGTGCCTTGAAGTCTCTTGGATCCAATAAGTCTCTGTGTGGGTGGTGTTAATCCTGGAATGGTTTTGTAATAGCAGTGCATTCACCCAAGTTCTCTTAGTTGAAAACTCCTCTTTGTGCCTCAGCCCACCATGTCCCATCATGCAGAGAACATTAGGTCTCATAGTGAAATTTCTTCTTTCATTCTTTAAAAGTTTTGCTGCAGGTACTTCTCAGGTCAGGGTCAAAAAGACTTTTTTACTTCTGAACTCATGTTAGCCAAAGTAGTTTCCTTTTATGGGAAAGCTATGTATAGCAGCTGGGGAAAATTGGGAGTTTAGCAAGTTGCTCTAAACAAAGGGAATAATTTAATTCTTCAGTCTTTTAATCCCCACCTTTTGTGAAGCTGATAACTCTGTTTTTAGAGAATAGTGCTTGAAATAATTACACATAAAAAGTATCTACTCAAAGCAGTGTTTTTGCTGAATTGACACTGAGAACTTCTTTGTGAACAATGATGGACTTACATAAGCTCATCTTTATTTACATAAAGTTCAATAAAATAAGCTATTTCAATCTATGGATATTTTCTTCCTCCTCCTCCTCCTTTCTAGGATATAAATTTGATTTCATATGACTTTCTTAGACATTTTTTGCCCCTATAAGGAAGTTCAGCATCTCACAGCAGTACTCTTTGCTTTGTTTTAGTTCTCTGCTGGGTCTCTGAGTGAAGTTTGGTGTTCTTTAGATGCTACTCAAGAATTCCACACTCAAGTTTGTTTATTTGTAGGAAAACAGTTGTTGCTGGACATCTGCTGCTTGTGGTATTTCATGCTAGAGTTAATACTGTTGCACTGCTCAGCCTGAATTAGTAATAAGTACAGTTTGACTTATATGACTTTGAGAGATGGGACTTATCCAGGGCCTTACTGAGAGTGGGATGAAACATTATGTGAAGATGGATTTCTGAGTCGTGCTATGATGGATATTGTGCTGCCAGCATGAAACCACTGCACTTCAGAGCTCTAGTCTTTCTTATTGTTATTTTTCTACTCAGACACTTGCTTCTCACAAAAAACAAACTTTAATGATTCATTAATTTAATGATTCAGCCAGCCCCCGTTGGTTCAATTTAGCCTGCACAGATTAAAAATGGTCGTTCTGTTGGCCTTGGACAGACAGACTGCAGAGAAATGAGCTCTCCAGGATGATTAGCTTGAGAGAAGGGGACTCTCCAGGGCTTTTCTAATGAACTGAGAGCTCTTTTAGGGGCCTGCTGGTAAGATAGGAGTGCCTTCTGCTTTTCTGTCTCCTTCCTCCATCTTCCTGCTCATCACTGCAATACAAGTAAACCAAACAAAAAAGCCATGATTCATGCACAAAAGCTTTAGAACAATGTATTTTACAGCTGAATACAGTGTTTTCTGTCCTTTGAGATACTGATGCTTAGATCATTTTCTGTCTGGCACTTTTCTCTTTTAAAGCTTGTCAGTCATACTAGTATTTAATGACTTCTCAAAGGCCAGTTAACATCTATAGGACTTTGTAGGGTGTTTTTGTCCCAAGTATCTATTTTCCAACCTTGACAGTGGATAGGGTTTCTTTCTCTTTGAGGTCATTTAAATATGAGACCAATTTATCCAAGAACAGATTGAAAAATGGGATTTGTGGCACATGTTGAATATTATGAAAATTATATAATTGGACATGTTAGATCTGTTTAAGTACCAGGTTGTATCCAAGCTACCTAAATTTCCACTGGAATTTCCCTCAGACATGGTGCTGTTCAGTTCCTCCTCTCTGCTGTCCTGTGAGTGGTTGAGCTGCCTCAGCCTTTTCCTTGTTCAATGGCACCAAGTTGAATGTGTGTGACTGCATTTCAGAGAGCTGCAGTTCCTGTACTGGTATCTCTGCAAAGCCTGGTGGATTAAGGCACTCTGCTGCTGTGAAATGTTTTCTTGGTTTTATTACTGCAGCGATAACATCTCACATTGCTTTTTCAGTGGCACTATTGCACCCAAGAGGGCAACGGTTCGTGCATTAGGACTACTGCAAATTAACACTACTTTTCCCTTTCTCTTTAAAGTGAGGAAGTAGCATCCCTTTTTAATAAACAGATGAATTTGAGGCAGAATTAAAATTCCTTTTGAAAGACAGTCAGAAAAGCTATTGTAGTGAGGTTTTAAGAACTCAACCCAGAAGGCAGTTTGTCCTTGTGCATTCCACAGGATGGAAACCCTCTTTTTAAATTAATGAGGCTAGTTAAAGTAATATTCACTCATACACAGCCTTAGGTATCAAGGGCTCGCTGTTAGTTCCAACAAGGTAACATCTGCTTACTACATGGAGGCAACAGGCTTAGCTTTCAAAGACCCTTTTCATCTCAAGGTGTGTAGAAATGGAGGGGGAAAGGATTTTTCTCCTTATGTAGAATCTTTCTGCAGTTTGCTTGCATTGCCCAGCACAAGTCAATGGGAAATTCATGGGAAGAGTGTGTTTTGAATGCAGCTGAATATCCCATATTGAAATAAGTGGTGAGGATTTAGTAATTTTGAGGTTGGTGGCCAAACATGTTTTAACACCACTTAATGTGCAGTCACAAAGTAAAATTGACTAAGTCATTTGACATGTGAGCTCTGCTTACAATGGAAACATTATTAGAACTTCATCTTCTTAAGTTTGTGTTTAATGTTAAATAATATGAGCAACATTTGATTGTTGTAATATTGCATTGATTTTAAACCACAGGTTTACTCAAATGGTAATGATTCTGTTTTCTTTTTAGGAAACTTAGCAGAAAGAATTTCTTCTTTGAGGAAAAACACCAGTTAGTGGGCATTTTCAGGGCATCTCCATGGCATTGTTTCTGAAAACAAAGCGTAGGAAGGAGCATATGGTATTACATCTGCAGAGTGTTCGACAGTAACCAGTCCTGGGTGTTTCAGAGGTCAATTTACAGAACTCAGAAGAAAGCAGTTACTCTGCCCAAGGAAGTTACTCTTCTGAAAGCCAATAGCTTTGAGGTTAACATAAACTCCAAAGTGTTAGACACGTAACTCCTTCACCACTTGCCATTTCTGAACTTAATTTCTGGACACCTCTGTGATCAGCTGGCCAGAGATGGATCCATTTTTCCTTGAACCTTGATCAGATTTTGGCTTCATTAGCATCATTAGTATTTTTCAAGCTTTACTAAGAACCTGGGAAATTTTTGAATAACCCATTGGACTTTAGTTATGAAAGAGTAAAGGATTCTGATATCCATTCTGCTGGCATTTTGTGACAGCACATACTTTTGTCAGTCACTTTCTTACTTCAGGTATGCACTTCCAGTCTCCCATGTCATTTTGTGAGAACACCTTTTCCTACCATGCCCTTGATCATTGTCATTTGTTTATAAATACTGGAAAGTTCTTTTTTCTTTTTTTAATGGAGGGGATACTTTGGCACACAGTCTTCTAAATGAGAGCAAACCATTGGTTTAAACAAGTCTTTCCTACAACTTTATGAAAAGGGAACACTTCTCACTTGGAAGATGAATAGGTTTCTTTTTCCATAGCTCTGTCCTTAAGCCCTGATGATATAAAATTCTCACTTTAGATATTTGGTGATTAAGTATGAAGATCTCAGTGAAGCAGAGTCCCATCAGAACCCAAATTGCAATACTGAGATTGCTTTAAGCAGATAAATGATTTCTGTCCTATAAAGACTTCAGTGTCTGAAGAGATTAAATTGTAGCAGTGAACAAAACCCATATTAAAAATTATGTGATTAGGAAGATGAGCAAGTTTTTTCATTATAATGTGAAACTGGACATGAAAACCAGCCTGAACATTTAAACTAATAGAGTCATTCTCACTTTGCATGTGTTTTATTGTTTCACATTTGTTATGTTTGTGTCATTGACTTGTGTAGTAACTCTATAATACAGGCAAATTGTCACCAATGAAGCAGATGGAATGAAATTCCTTTTATATAATGTAATTAAGAAAATAAGCACATTGTAGGAAGAAGCTAGTACATTGCTCTCTCTCTCTCATCCAGCAGGAACTCGTCATCCATGCCAACCTCTTTTGGCAAAGCATGAGGGTGCTTTTTCTCTTCTTAAGCAAAAGACTGTTCTGTTTGGTTTTTCTTTTGATTTTGTGTTAAAAAGTCTTATGTAGATGATGATGCTCATAATTACTGCTATCTCACTGAAATGGGTAAGAGTTTTGGCCTCATTGGGAACACTGCTGAATCCCTTAGTTATACAAGCAAGAGTGCATTTTCCTCTTAATTAGAAAATAAATGTTTCTAATAAATAAAATAATTTTAGTATTTATTCAATGTTTCATTCTCCTAGAATAAGCCAAGTGAGATGTATAATCCTTAGACATGTTAATTGACACACTGTATTCATTAAAAAACTGTGCCATTTAAAAAGACATGCTCGTAAGATAATAATTTAAAAAAGCAAGATGGAAGGCTTAAGTGTCATTTTTGACCTGTCTCAATTATTATGTAGCATCTCTGGAGTTTGAGATTTCCCAGCTTCCCTAGGCAATCTGTTTCACTGCTTAATTATCTTCACATTTAGAAAGTTGTGTTTGTTCCTTAAAAAAAAAAGAGAAAAAAACTAATGATGATAATCTGCCTTTTTTTTTTTTTTTTTTTGTGCTATTAAGTTCTTGTCCTGGCTAACAGTGAAGAACATGAAGAACAGAACAGATGATTTTCCTTGTTTTTTTCAGTAGCCTTTCATATATTATAATGTCAGTCTTGCAACTGCTCTACTTCTTACAGTATTACTTTAATTATCCGTGTTCTCCTGTTGGAGGAGAATGGCAGCATTGCTGTCTGTGTCATGCAGACCAGGTTCCTATTTATATACCAGTACCAGAGTTTCTGTTGTTTGTTTTTTTTTAATATCTGACTTAATTTCATATCATGTGATCAAATATATGTCAACTGCATCACTAGCTTACAAAAAAAGAGGTGAAGATGTTGGGTTATGGTATATAAAGGAGGAATGAGTATTTTTGTAATTTAAATGCTGTTTTCTAGCATTACAATTTTGCTGTAGTTCTTATAGGGAACATTGGTAAATATTCACTTTCTCTATTTCACAGAATCACAGACTGGGTAAGGTTTGGAGGTCATCTAATCCAACCTCCCTGCTCAAGCTGGATCCTCTGGAGCATGTTACTCTGGATGGTATCCAGATAGCCTTAGACTATCTCCAGGGAAGGAAATTCCTAATGATAGTTGCTTGTTGCCACTGAGATAAATCAAAGAAACTGCTCACATCTTTGAAAACGGCTGATTTATCTTGTTTTCAGGAAAAAAAATCCTTTAAAAATACAAGACTTAACAGGTCTTTTCCAAAGCAAATCAGATGAGGTTGAAATGAGAGTGGGGACAATGGAGAAATAAAGAGCTGGAATAGAAGAAAGCTAGTAGAACTTGTAGCAACTATGTTGTTTACCATTTATGTTCTGTTTTATTGGTTTTGAATTGATTCATGTTAATAATTACAAATTACTGTCTCGCAGGGTCTTGTAGTATTGTGGTTTTCTTTATTCTTAATGTGGTGAAATGATTCTTTCAGCAATGATCTCTGGATTGTTTCCAGCATAAATCTGGATCTTGATTTTGTTGAGCATCAGAACATTTTTGCAATATCATTAGTATAATGGCATCTCAGTATTTCTCATGTTCTTGAGATGTTTTCATTTGGAATGTAAAAATGCAGAAGGCACCACAGCCTGAGTTGATTGACTTGGAGAGAATGATAAAAACTTAGACTGTAAAACTGCCTATCAGTAAAACTGCTGCCACTGAAGACATGAGGGAACATAATTTCCATCTTTCCAACAACTTACACCTTTATCTCTATTGTCCTTGCAGCCTGCAATGCTAAGGAATTCAGTGCAAAGACACCTGAGCTGGCTGGCTGCAGTCAGGTTGAATGTCACTGACTAATGACCTCCTTAAATTAGCATTAGTGCAACCTAATAAACTCACCTTAAACCAGAGCTAACAAGACTTGCATGGCTTTGAACTATGCCATGCCAGACATATTGCCTTGGGCCAGCAATAACTCATGTCTCTTTGCACTGCTGTGTTGTCATGTAAACTTGTCCACTGCCTCACAGATGTCCTAAAAGATGAACACCTTAAGGGTTCTGTGTATGGGCATTTCACTGCTTGAAAGCTGTGAAAAGAGAAGCTCTTGGGAGAGTTTGGCAGCGTTGTTAAACTAATGCAATCTTGAACCTAGGGGGCACAAGATGTCTTCAGGTAAACCAACATTCCAGGCCCGTGTGCTAGAACTCCATCTCTCCAAAGGGAATTTGCATGACTAGCACTCTGTTCTTTCACAGTTAATCATCTTCTTTTGTGACTCCCTTAGCATTTTCGCTCTGAAAGGTGTCAAACCCACAATACTTCAGTTTCAGGTAGAAAAATGCATAGAAAATTAGATTAGGAATAAAACAGAGAAATAAATTAAAAAATTCAGACTAATGAAGTTCTTGCTTGTTATCTTAATAATATTTGCAAACAGTGCTTCTGTTTTAGACCTCACTTACAGTTTACCATAATGCAAATATTCATCATAATGCTAAAAAATGCAAGAGAAGGAAAGCATAGATAGTTATAATAAATGCATAATTTTAAAAAATACAGTAGACTTCCAATTTCCCATTAGAGTTTTTCTTTACAACTTAATTTATTCCTTCTCCTGTAAGAAATTGCTCAGAATAAAACTACTTCAGCACCTCTAATTTAATATTGGTTTCCTAGTGAAAAATTCTGCAAATTGGTGTTCAGATTGATAATCATACAGATCTCATGATCTAAACTGAAAGCAACTGTAAAAACACATTCAGTGCATTTTGGACCACAGGTGACATGGAGAGAATTGAAATAGGACAAATTATATAGATATAATAGATTAAGTATTAATTCTGTATTGCAACCAGAACTCAAACGGAATTGGGCATGTGTTAAAGCTTCATAGAATTGCTCAGTTTCAGAGTTATGGTCAAATGATGATCTGTACTATGTACTGGTGAATTAGTCAAAGAAATGGGTGTTTGGATCATCTTTCATCCAAGACCAAAAGTCTTATCATGATCTGAACCTCTCAAGGAGCAGCTGCAGAACTGAAGGCTGCCATGGTCTCCTGTGCAGCTTTGGAATGTGTGCAGGGCACACTGTGGTTAAGGACCAGGCTCAGAAGCTGAAGTAATAATGTATCATACTGTCATTTTGAAAGGGAAGGGCTTTCAGAACCCAGCAATCCAGGGCAATATGAAATGCATTGCCCCTTAAGCAGCAAAGCAAAAGCAGACAGAGACCCACTGTCCTTATTGTTGTACCCAGCCCTGAAATGAAAAGCTTCAGGGTATAACTGAAGATTTATTGGAGAAAAAATCCAAATCTTCTAACATGCGTGAATTTAAAAGAGATGAGAGAAATAACCAGGCTGAAAAATGTGTGCCATCCTCAGAAGGAATAGCAGCTGTTGTTTGGATTGCAATGAGAATTTTAAGGAGGTGTTTGCTTTCATCCCTTCTGCTATCTTGTGAAGTGGTGTGAGCCAGAGAAGTGACCAGGGGATGTTGGGGCACAAACAGGACTAGCCCACCCAAAGCCAACTCTTGGGAATAAAGAGGAGTAAAGGAGTTTTCTAAGTTTCTCACATTGTCTTGAAATAGCACATTGGAGAATGTGGTTTCCCTGGTGTGGGAGAGAAGAGAAAAGAGAAGAGAAGAGAAGAGAAGAGAAGAGAAGAGAAGAGAAGAGAAGAGAAGAGAAGAGAAGAGAAGAGAAGAGAAGAAGAGAGAAGAGAAGACTGCTCTGTAACTTATCCTAGCTTTTTGTTCCCAGGTCAGCCTGATGCCTGAGGTCACTGTCCAACAGAATTGCGGAAAGTTCCACAGGATTTATTTTTCAGTGAAGAAGTACTTCTCTGTATTTTAGCTCATCACCAAATACTAATCCATCTTAGCACCCCACTCATCCCCAGCTCCACCCATAGGATTCTTTAATCAGAGAATAGAGGAATTCAAAGGCCCATACTTCCTTTCTGTTTTAGATATGTCCAGCTACTGGGAAGCTGAGAGAGAAGTTGTCATCACCCAGCTGGCCCTGATGCCAAAGGGCACAAAGTTTCCTTAAATGTTGGATTGCAAACATCATTGTTCTCTATTTTTCCAAAGCCAATGATTGTATTACATGTGGGGAGTCCCCTAGGTCACAATATGCTGGCAAAATTACTGACTAACATTGTTATCCTCCTTGCTGAGTTGTTGCAGCTTCTAATGGTAGCATTACTTTGAGCATCCTGCCAAGAAGCAGCGAGTTAAGGTTTAGGAATACTTCCTTTTGTACAAAGTCCAGTATTTCATGTTGTGACGCATGGATATTATGGATATAATTGGGAAAATGTGATGAAGCATAGGGAGTAGTGCAATGTGGCAGGGAACTGTAGAGGTTAATGAAGATTAAGGAAGACTAGGCAAAATTAGATGAATGGACATGACGGTATATGAAATGCATTTTTGTCACAGAACAAAGAGTAAAAAGACTGATTTGTGCACGTTGGGCAATTTTAAATTAACAGCCATTGTTTGTGGGTGGAAAAATATTTTTAGGAAAAAAATTATTTATTTCTGGAGCTTCCACTGTGGGAAGCTGAATGAGCATGTCTGCTCATTGTACCATGGTGATCTAACAGAACATATGTCAGAAGAGGACAGCAAATAATATTTTCCTTTACTGTTAGTAGGCATTTTCTGTCACTAATCCCATCCTAGCAATGCTGCATCCTTGGTAGAAAAGTAATGAGGTCTGAACAAAATGATGCCTACCCAAGGTTTGGGACATATCCACCAGTAACTTCCCCCTTTTTTCTTTATAGAGAAGAATTTCTCTGCTTCAGACCATGAATTATGGTGAGTGATGGAGGTTAGGAAGAAGCTTCCTTCTGTGTGCAGTTCATCATCTAATTTTACTCTGAAGAGTTTCCTGCTCTTCTACTTTGTCTGTTACCATACATGATCAGTTACTGGATAATTACCTGATCCATGATCAAGGACTGGTCAGACTTGCATTGATTTTTGTATTGATTATATATGCTTATATAACAGGTTGTTTTATATCTGATACAACAAAAAGTCAAACTGACATTATTAGTGATCAGTTCTGTATAGGCTTTAGGTCCCAATTGGGACAAACTTGAATATTGAGGAGCAAACTGAACAGGGAAAAATTTTAAAATGGATGCTGTTTCTGCCATATTCTTGAAGCAAGAGTAAAAAATCCACAAATTCAATTGTTTGCAGCATTCAATGCTGCAAACGCTTTTGGCAATAAAAGTTTGCCAAACTTTTGTATGTCATTGTAGATATTGAAGATCCTAAGAATTTTAGAAAGAGAAACTGGAAAAGATATCAGAAGTCAATTAAAATAACTTGGTAATGAAAAGACAGTGATTTGTAGTGGGAGTTTGTAGATAAATTGAAAAGGTAACAGCAGAGAATGGGCATGAGAATAACTGATATTGTGAAACAATTTTATCTCCACAACTTTGTTTGTTGGTGTTGGGGGGACTGAGATGACCACTAACTGGTTCCTTACAGACCTTAATTTCTGTTACACTCTCAGTGTGCAGTGAGGGATCAGGATCTTGCTGTAGTGAGCACTTTGCAAACTCCTAACAAGAGATCCCCATGCAGGCCATTCACTTAAGATCTGGATTTGATGATCCTTGTGGGTCCCTTCTAACTCAGAATATTCTGTAACTTCTGTCAGAGATGTTTTCTAGCCCATAGGAATGTAAGGGATGAAGTAGTGTTAATACTCTATTTGTTTTCATGTTCTGAATCACTGAATTCATCTTGGTGTCACATTTTTCCAGTTTCAGGATTTTATTGTAAACTCATAAAGCTGAGAATTATGGGGCAAAACTGAGAGTGTGAATTATTTCCATTAAATCCATGGAAATAACTAGTTTATGAGCCCTTCAAGTTCATTTTATATCACCCCCTATTATACAGATTTGAACTTGGGCAAAGCAGAAAGAACTTTTAACTTTTTCATGTGTCAGCCCTTTTGTTTGTGCAGTGTTTAATTCAAGATGTGGATTACCTGAAACTCCCCTGGACTTCAGGGTTCCTGCAGGAACCAAACTGCCCCAGATGACTTCACATGGAAAAATAAGACTAGGTACAAATAACATGGAGTTCCTTCCTGACATTTGTATGCAAACTTCACTTGCTAACTGCCACTGAAATCCATCCAAGCTTGCATTGCACAGGACAGAGCAGAATCTCACAGAAAAAGCACTACTAATTGATGTGGAAATCAGCCCTGGTTTTCCCCAGATGTAATAGAAAATATGGTTTCTTGAGGAGACATGAAACATGGAGTAGCTTAATGAGCTTAGTTTGTTTTCAAAGATTCCTTGCAGCCCTTCAGCATAACATAGCCCCTTCCCACATGCATTTATCCTTGAGGAGTGGCTGTGAAAAAGGCACGTCCAATTTCCACTTTTATAGAAATATAGCTCCTCTTGTCATGATGCTTGGGCCATCTAGTTATATTTTTTCATCCTTTGAAAGCAAGGCATGTTGCTTCCTTGCTTTTCTTGCTGTTTTTCTATGTAGGTAGCCTTTTTTTCCTCTTCTTACACAGGTTTGCACTGCACTTCTCTCTCCTGACTCTTAAGGGCAGTCTGCTGGCCTTCCTCTTTGGTATCGATGTCTTCCATAGGTCATGAAAGTTTTAATTTTATGTGCTTTATGCTAGTTGTGAAGCTGCCCAATTTATCTGGGACAAGTCTCTCTCTTTCTGATAGTCAGTGTTTTGTTATTTTAACTTCATCCATATATTGGTAGTGTTTGATTCAAATATTTGCTTCTACATTTTTTCCAGCCTGCCTCAGTTTTAATCTTTCATTAAGTTTTTGCTTCAGTTTTGGGGGATGGATTTATGTGGAATAAATATTGACAATATTTTGACAGGTTGGCATATTACACTTCTTGTGTAAACATGATTATAATAATCTGTGGCCTGTTTTAAAGTAGTGTTTGAAGCTTAAGGATTGCAGATGAAAGTGAGTCATGGTGGTCTATTGTATGTAAACATAATAGAAGTTTGATTGATTTCCAAGATCAGTTAGGATTACTCGATTGGAAAGGGTTGCTCTGGGAAGAGGAAGGTGATAACAGAAGTGAGCAGCTCGTTTCAGCCTGTGGTGGCAATCACACGTTCTCATCACACCAGCAGTACCATCTTCAATGGGGTATTTTTAAACCTTACCTTAGCCCTGCAATAGCGTAAACATTTACTGGAGTTCTGCCTCGGCGGAGCAAGGAGCAATATTTGCTGGAGAAGCAGGAGCATGGGGCAGGGTCACAGCAGCTATTCCTTGGCACATCACAGCTGAGCTGGCTGGCTGGCTGATGTGCCTCCCAGCCTACCAGTCCACTCTTGTTTTTCCTTTCAGATGAATGATCTTTGGGGCGGCCAGGTTTCTGTGATCTCTCAGCAGGGGATGTGTGGCATTATGTGTGTGAGGTTTTATGCTTGCTTTGGAAAATGCTGGCTTCACATGCTTTCTCTCTCATTTTGGCCAAGTCCCTAGATTAGAAATGTGTTCAGTAAATATTTAGTTCCAGATATGCTGCCAAAAGATTCCATGCTCTCTGACTGCTTCGAGGTTTGTTAGTGTGAATAAGTTTTTATTATTTCTTGGAGCTTACCTTGCAGAAGCAGAAAAAATGGGTCTGAGCAGTAATCAAAACCACGAGGGGAACCACCAGCCAGTGAAGTTGTAACTGCCTACAGTACAAGGATAGCAGTTGTACCCTGTTATTTCCTGGGAACAAGCTGATGTTTGTGGCAGAGCTGTAGCAATATCTCACCTGCCCCTGGCAACGTTTCTGCCTCTTGGTTCAGTTCTTGCTGGGTTACAGAACACGAGGTTCTGAGGTGTTACAAACTGGCTTTCTTCATCACACTGTGTCGTTTAACTACGCACCCAATTGCAGTAATCCTGTTCTTTTTTTTGCCTGCCTGAACATATTTACAAAGATAAAAATAGAGCAAGGGAAGAATAGCAGCTGCCAAGGCTGGGTTTGAGTTAAAGACCACCTAGGAATGGATTAAAGGTGAGTAACTGTTTTGCCTCAGGATAATACTGCTGAACGACAGGGGAGAGGGAGAGAAGAGGTGAAAGGAGCATTGCTAAGGAAGAGATATGGAGAAGTGATGGTGTAATTGACATATTTAAATACAAGCAAGTTTTAACCATTCTGGAGATAGGGAGAAAAATGAATAAATAAATCATAACAGGAAAATGGTGGTTCACTGAATTACAAGGAGTTTTAAGGAATGCTTTATTTTGGAGAGGATGCCATAGGTCTGAAGGATAGCAAATACAGATGGATATCTGAGAAAAGAAATTAATCTGAGTGAACTTTTAGGATGGTCTTCTGGGTGATCTCTGTTGTGATGTTTATTGACAAAGAGAAACCTTGGCCTCAGGAGTGTGTGTAACAGAGTAACCTGTTTTACAGCTGCACATTCCTTAGAGGTAGGGTCTTATGAGTTGATAGGTGTTAAATCATCATATGGGTTTGATTTCAGCTCCGTGCTTAGCCTTCATCACTTGGAAATGACAGAAAAGGAGAAAGACCACAGTGCATGAGTCAGTCTGAGAGTGACTAAGCTGCTGCTGGTGCAGCCATGGAAGACAAGTACAACCCTGGGATGCATTTAGTGAAGTGCTCCCTATCCAAGGGGGGATTAGCAGTTCTGTTGCACACTGAATGAGACCCTGTGGAGTGGGGGATACTGCATACAGGTTTGGTTAGTCAGGCCTGGGAATTAATTTCCTGAAATTACATGTATGGGAGAAGAAGGGGTTAGTAAAGGAATGGAGAGTCACTCTCTCACACAGGGAAATTAAAAGGAAATAGCTTCTCCTTAATTACAAAAAAGTAACACTGTATATTTTAAAATATAGTTGTTTACCCTGTTTTTCATATATAAGAGAGACAACTAAGAGCAGGAGAAGACTGAGTTAAACCAGATGAGAGTACTCAAACCAAAAATGTGTGGCTGTGAGTTAATTTGAGCTGAATATTGTTGTTTCTATGCCTTCAAACAACATTATTTTAGGATAGCCTATGCTGGCCCTTCCTCAAATATCTGCCCTTCAGCTAAAGTTCTTTGTCTTTTAGTCACAAACAAAAAAAACCCCAAAGTTGTCACAGTTGCCCCCAGCTGGCCAGCAGCTGGAATCTGAAGAAAATTAGCAGAGATTAGATTTGTATAGAGCACACATTACAATGCATTTCCAGCTGCTTCTTCCTTGTATGAATTCACTACACAAACAAATTCATCATCTGTCAGCATCATGACAGCATGCTTGCTTGCACGTGTACTCAGTGTGTTTGGGACTACTGCAGCTTTGGGGCAATCTTTTCAATTAGTGCCTGCAACTACATCCAACCCTAACTTGGATTATTTTAATCCAGAGCCTGCTGATAGGAGCATTGCACCAGATAGAACAGGCACCCAACAGGAGTTCTTTCAGTGCTAGCTGGATGCATAGTATTTATGATCAGTGAGAGGTCTGCATAGTAGAGATGGAAAAAGCTAATCTAATGATTCAAGAGTCACCTCCATGAATCTGCGGGAGATTGCCTGCAACACCGCGGGCCCGGGTTCCAGCCATCCCTTTTGCATTCCCACAGGGCTGGAGAAGCAGGGTGGCTGTTACTCTGGCTTAGCAGACCACTTTTAAAGGGAACACATGCTCTATGAAAACAGTAGTATTGCCTTGACTGTTGGCAGTAATTCTCTTTCCTCCTACCCCTTTCCTTTCAGTTATCTTCATTCTGATTTGATGCATTGATGTTCTTTTAAAAATATTTTTTAAAAACCCCAAACAAAATGAAAACAAAAAACCCCAGAAAACATAGTCAATACAAGTCTATTAAGTAATGTCAGAGTAACAGCTTCCCCCTGCCCCCCCTGCTTTATCTTTTTAGTGCTGTTTTAGGTCAGGTTCTGTCATTTTACACCTGTCCAACCTTGTGAAAGGCCTCACTGGGGTTGTACAAGGACAAGCGTGGGTGGAACTCTGTTCAAAACCTTGTGTGGCTGTTGACAATGTGTGAGAAGGGAAGAGCCCTCTCCTTCCCAGACCCCAAATTAAGCCTGCAGGGCTGACAGCAAAGCAATTTTTGTAATGGTACATGGAGCTAATTTGTTATGAAATCAGAGAAGCAATAAATTTGGAAAAACCCCCATTCCAAGTTTAGAGTAGTCTGGAGGGAAATTACACTGTGAGCTCCACTGTGCTGCTGCTAACTTGCTGTTTTCTAGACTTGGGCAATGACAGAATATGGTAGGTTCACCCCCTCTCATTTAGCCTTTTCTGAGCTGGGGAAATGCACTCTTTTCTACTACACCTTAAAACCAAGTGAATTCTTGTGGAGATCTCCCTACCAGGTTCTCAGGTGTGCCGGTCATTCACAATACAGAGCTGCCTGTCAGTGCAAAATTGCTGTGATTTTTGAAGGAAGCAAGACTCAACTGGTCAGACCTTGACATTCCTTGTTCCTGCTGCTCAGGGTGTCCTGCTCAGTGGAGAGGCTCTCCAACCTCGACAGAGAGAAACAGGCTACCTCTGCAAGATCTTTGCAGGCTGATGTCAGCCTGGCTGGGCCACCTGGCATTTGTGTGGCTGTGTTGCCAGGGTCCTGAGCTGCATTCAGGAGGGCCACTGTTGGCATTAGGGCACCCACATGGTTTTCTTCCTGACTGCATCATCTGTGGTACTCATTAGTTCTGCCTGTGACTACACTATAGGTGTAGTCAACACACTCAGTACCCTTTGCAGATGAAAGGTAGTGAGGAAAAGTTGAGAGTGGTGATAAGGTTGGGTTCAGGGCAGTATAGGTTTTGTGTGTCTTCTGAACAGTAAGTACTTGAGTTTATAAGGCATCTCCCAAGCCAAGCTTTTTCCATTTAGGCACCAGCCAGGAAGTCTTGGTCAAATGCAGGATTTCTGTGCTTTATTATTCAACAAGGCTCATGATTTTATTCAGCTCTATCATTGTTTCTGAATTCATGACCATAAAGAAACAGAGGTCCTGCAGATAGTGTAGGCTATGGGAAATTGCAGCACTGCTGAGATAACATAGTTGGTACCAGTACATCCTGATCTCATGCTTTCCGAATTACTTATGTTAAAATAAACAAAACAAGAAAACTGTACTGGCCTGGAAACCTTTAGGCATTCTTTCCTATTTTATGTTGGAAAGATTTAAAGAAAAAGGCATTGTCTGTTTCTTATTTTCACTGCTTCTTTTTTACAAATTGCTTTTAAATGGAACACATGTAAAACAGATTTTATTTGTTGTCATAGGAAAATACATCTCAGAGAGAGACAAGGATGGCCTGGAAGGAAGAAATGATATTTCAGGTTGCTGTTTGAAGATAGCCTTCATGGCTGCCTGTTGTGACTCAGCACATTGGTTGGGGCTTTGGGTGGCAGAGGGGATTCAACAGGTTGAGGTTTTAGAGGTGGGTGATAGGAAACAACTGTTATTGATGCTGCTGCAAGTGCATTGATTTAATTTTTATAGAAATTAGGGGTTACTTTTACCAGCTGAAGGCACTAAGACTTTGTCCAAGGGACAGGACTGTGGGGTTAAATCATGAAGTGTAATTACTCTGTGTGTTCTGTGCCTTGCTGCAGCCTTTCCCTGCTGCCACTGGCCGGCCACGCTGTTTGTAATAAATGGTTATTAAGCTGTTCTCTGTAGGACCAGGACTGGAGCTGCATTGTGCTAGAGGCTGTGGAGCTGCATAGTAACAAACTGTAAACTGTTCTCTGAGAGGTCTGGTTAAATATGAGAAGGGATATGAAACAAAAATAATCCACAACCAAGCTCTGGCACATAGTGATATTAAGTGAGTGGCTGTGGGTTGTACAGTAGGTCTGCTGCAGAGGCGGAAGCTGGGCTGAAGTCTTCTGTGCTGTCATTATGTGCTAAAAAAAAAAATCTTTATTATTTTTGTTCTCAATTACCTGCTCTAATTTACTCTATCAGGTCTTGTCCAGAGGATGGTGTAAATGCACGTGCATGTGTGACTGGATTAAAGCCTTTTCCCTCAAGACTATTTGCTCTCAATCCTCTACTACTCCTATAACTCTAACAGAAAGATTTCCAGATTCCTGTATATTGCACTGGCACAAATGGGACACATCCTCAAGCGTGTTCAGTTTGAACTTAGGCTTTTGTGATTAGCATCTGCCTTTATACAAGTTACTTTTATATGAAGACTTGTATTCATTCTGGTTTAGGCTAAGGAACAGTTACGTAAACAGATACTTTGAAGACATGAGTCAACTCAGCTATTTGCTCCTCAGCTTTTTTTCCTCTCCCTCATCTGTTTGATGGAGAATTGGAAATTAAAGAGGGGCTATTGTCTGAATGGATCCTTCTCTCCGCAGACCCAGCAGTGGCCAAGGAGTTTTGGTGTGGCTGCATTATTTTTAAATATGCAGGGACAGGAAATTCTGAGGTGTAACTTTTATGTTTGTGCTTGTTGGGAACACCAAAATAAATTAAAAGCTTGGGAATGTCTTGTTCATGTGCAGTCTGTACCAGAACATCAGCAGCATAAGCAAGGAACAAATCCTTCTTCAATGAACATGGTAGCCACAGGGCTTCCTCCCTTGTTATTTTTTTCTTCCCTTCCTCTCCTCTCTATTAGTTCTCTGTGGCTGAGCACGTGGACATGCCAGTAGAGCTTGGGCTGCAGTGCAGCAGTCCTGACAAGGCAGGGACTGGTGCTCTGGTTGCTTTTCAGAGGTGGAAGGACTGGCAGTGTCGACACAGCACAGTGTGGTGGGTGCCTCGTCACTCTTCGCCTTTAATTTTCAAAAGCTGCAGCTCACCTGGCCCCTGGCCTGTGGCTCCAGCTCTGGGCAGGGTTTCATGAGGCTAAATCAGGAATCAGGGCAAGCCATTCAAGCTGAATTCAGGAAGTCTCTGTGTGTGTGATGTGGATGCAGGACCTGTTTCTTTTGAAGCTGATGTGCTAAGCCATGGATTAAAGCTCTACTGACTTAAACCCAGCGAGCTGTGACATATGCACGCCAGAGAAGTCACTTTAAAAGGGGTTTCAGGTTTGTTTTCTGCAAGTGCTCAACTTGATCAAGGCTCTAGAACAAACTCTAATAAAAGAGGGGACAGGGACATAAGAAATCTTTTGTGGCAAGCCATATGTAGTACTAGGGAGAGATGGTCCTCACTAGAGTGTATCAGAAGAATTTATAAGATTATGTCTTGCAACTGTGTGTGCATTTACGCACCTGCCCCTAGCTCTTGTCATATATGCAGGCATGCAGACAGCCATGCTGGAAACTGCCTCCCATCTTACTTTCATTGTTTCTTTCTTTTTCTTTTTTTTTCTTTTGTTTTTAAAATTCATTTGAAGGTAAATAATCAAAACAGAATTCGGAGCCTCAAAATCGCTGCAACTGCGGGAGTTGGCACTTAATGGCAGCTTTGCCTCTAGTCGTGGCATCAAGTTACTTTTGAAGCCTTTGAAGTCAACAGGGCTGGAGGGAGAAAGTGTTGTGTTGCTTCTTTAAAAAGAAACATGCTTCAGTTATATTTGCAGCTGGGGTTTTAATGGCTGCGAATTAAAGCATGTTTTATTTGGCCTTTGTTTTTAGTGCACTTTTACCCCTTGGGGCACTTGAAGCCAAGGCACAGCTTGAGATGTAGCTGGCTGCAGCACACGAACACAGCCACCATCAGCCTCCTCTTTGGCCCCTCTGCAGAGCTCACTCTCAGGGTTTGTGTCCCCCACAACAGGAGTGTCCCACCCTCCCCAGTTTATTTGCCTGGCACCTCTTTGCAGGCACTGGGTCTCTGCTTACACAACAGCAAGCAGTTTGTGGCTGGCAGTGTGGCTTGGAGTGATCTGAGTAAACTTCTTGTATTGGCCCTGGAGACCTTAATTTCTAATCAGCTCCAATTAAATTACTATGAATCTGATAAAGGGAAAGAAGCTCAGTTCAAAACGGTGCAGATAGGCACTTAATGTGATTTAATGTATGTCTACATAGTCTGACTGCTTATCTGCACATCTGGCCTAAATACTTGTGCAAATCTGACCCATACCCTTTTTTGACCATATTACACTAAAAGGAGAGAAGGTAGATTATGCAGTTAATAGGTTACAGCTTGTTTCCCTGTCGATCCTTGGGGCATCAGCCATCCTGCTGAATAGAAGGAAAGGTGCTTGGAGTATGGTGATGGGGGTGGCTGAGCAAAGTGCACTGCACTGATGGTTAAAGGGTCCTCTGACATGAGAAGATGTAGTAACCTTTCCAGCTGTGCATTTGCTTGGCCCTGTGTGGTCTAATCTTTAGCAAACCACATCAAAATGGTGGCACAGGCACCAATAAATACTGAGCAGCACCTTTTTTTGACTTTGCTTTATACTCTGCTCAATTATGAGTGTTGCTACATTTTGTGATTAGCAGGTCACATCAGCTGGCTCAGTCAACTCACTCGAGCAACTCGAAGATATGATACATTTCTTAAAATGTAATTGTGTGATAGAAAGTAGTGCTTTGTAGTGTTGGCTTTTTAAAGTATGGAAGCAGAGGACATAAGGCCTCTGTCCTAATAATAAAATAAAGAGGTTTTTGTATGTTTGATAGGTGACAAACAGCCCAGTTCAGACTGTCTTTCTAGAGGCTAGTTTCAGCGTTCCTTGAAGAATTAACAGAATTATACTGTTTTACCTGATGCATTGAATTTCAGTGAATATAATAATGATCATTCTGATCCATAATCCATAAATATTGAGGACAAAATACTTTATGGTTTCAGTAAGGCCATGAAAAAGGACCAGGGAGGTTCTTACATGTCCTCCACATACTTGCAGATGAAAAGCTCTGTCTCATGCAGAACAGAAATAATTCTTTGGTTCTTGTTATGAAGTAGTTGTTCTTTAGATCAGAGTGATATTATTCCTCAGTATCTGAGATTTTTGCAGCTGTCAAATGTTTCCAGCCCTTCATGAGTTATGGACCTGGGGTCACTTTGCCTTCTCAGAACTCACAATTCTTATATGGTTAAGGCAAATTCTGTAACATTTCTGACTTCAGATGACACAGCAAGAATATTTTGCTTAGTTCTTCCCGTTTAACTGTTGTCTCAGAGACAGAGAATTTGGTGAATGGTTTTATTGAAGTATTGGATAATCTGTTGCTTGAGAAATCTGTATGCAAATCCTGGCTTTGCTGCTGTTTTTTGCTGTGACCTTGGGCTAAATATTTGCTTGTTCTATGTGTATGAGACACGAGGGTATTATCACTCTCTTTTTCAAGCATGGTATAAGAATAGATCTGTAAGTACTTGAGGGGTCATGGAGGCAGGAAATGACATCAACCAAGGCAGGCCATTTTATCACTACACTTGCGCTGTAAAGAAAAAAAAAAGTGAAGAGAGAAGGTTTTTCTTGTGTCTCATACTATTCCAGCAGCCTGTTATCACCCTTCTATTTAATGCAGCACTGCCATGGGAGTCTGCCCATCTTCTTGCATGGGGTACCTGAGTGGGAGGTTGCCCTATGGCTGGCTGTGTTTAGTTTTGTTTTTGCTGGGTTTTGTAATTATCAGGATACAGGTGGGAAAACTTGGAGGATTCATTTTGTCTGAATGTTACCATGCCTTCTGCCTGTGCTTGGTCTCTGTAGTAGTTTTCCTTGTCAATTTTCTTTCTGAATAAGAGGAATAAGGAGTAGATCTCTGTTTTATAAGATATTTCCCCTGCCTCCCCTTGCTTTCTTGCCTAGGAGGTAGTGGCCTGCAGCAAATTCCCTGCAGCATCTATGTTATTGCATACACATGCTTGTGACACTTTAATAGTAGCTGTCAGATAACATTAATGTATTGCTGCTACAAATAAATCAAGCAGGGCTTGAAGAAGTGAGTGAATGAGACAGGACAGTCTCGTCCATCACCATCAGACAAGGCCATCCTGAGATTGCCTGCTCACTTCACCAGTGGAATTGCTGGCTGTGTCAAGATGTGCTCAGTGGAGACACCCAGACCTTAGCCAGCAGCCCTCCTTTCTGTGAATACCCAAAGGGCTTAGTTTGTCATTTATTCAGAATAAGGAGAGGAAGCCTTCTGAAATGACCTTGAAGGCGCTCTGTTTTTTTGAGTCCTGAGGATGAACCTGTTTTTGTGGCTCTGAACCTCATGGTTTCTGTCAGGTGGCTCAGAGTGACTGCTGTGCTAAACCTGGTGGCAGCAGGGTGGCCAGGTAGATCCTGGAGCCTGAAACTCCTGGCTGCCCTCCCAGCCTTCTTTCTAGGAAGGGTGTAGGTAGTGGAGCTGGTCACCAGAAGAAACAACTGAGTGAGGGAAAAGCAGTCACACTGAAATTCCTCCCACAAAATTATAGGCCTCATCTGTCAGTGTGCTACCACTTAAGGATCTCTGTTCTGTGGCTCTCTTTATACTTCATAGAAATTCATTAACTTAGTACTGCTTATAAAAGGCTCTTTATCTGATAGTGCAGATGTTTCCAAACTCAGGAGTGCAAACTGTGCCTGGAATACTGTCCTCCTCCTACTGCTTGTGGAGATCCTGGAATTATCTCTTGCATTTTAAGGCTGTATTAGGAAATTGGCCAGCAGTAACTTGCTCACAGCTGAGATTGCAATATACTCACTGCACTGCCTCTGCAGGCTCTGCAGACACACTGGGAGTACGGGTCTGGCATTTGAGAGCTGGCATAGCATGGATGGAAAATTACTCTGTTAGTTCTCCCACCTTAACTCTCGTTGATAGTTGTAATAGGTTGTGATAGACTACAAGGAAATACAACTCATAAACTTAAAGTATACCAGACCACTGCCTAGTTCCTGAAAAGCATTAAAGTGTCACATCGAGTGACTCTGCAATTCAAATGCGTTCTTTGCAAGAAAGCTCTGAAAGTTTTAAGAAGTTTTTTTTAAAGAAAAAAACTTGCAGAAGCATTTGCTTTTACTGTGTGAAGGTGGAAAATTATTCTTCAGGATCCAGCTGTAGAAAGGATCATCATTACTTTTTTAAATTTATACATGATTGTCGTGTTCTTAAAATTCTCTCCATGACAAGTTCTTTGTAGTTCCTTAAACTGGTGATGATTTTATTATGCTGAATTTGACAGGTTAATGATCAAGTAGGAAATTAACACTTGTTAGTGTTAGATATAGAAAGGATAGATTAACTCTATCCTTTCTATATCTAAAATCAGGAACTAAATAAACTAAATCTATTTTGGTGCTTAGGGCAGGCATTGGAGCAGGTAAGTACCAAGAGGACTGGCTGAGATCAGTGCTCCCTCATCCCCTTGCATATTGCATTTAGGATAGCAAAAGAAACATTAACCATGATGCTGAAGAGTCAATACCAAAATAATGGGCTCTTGGAGGAATATTGTGTGGGTTATTGTAGTGGCACATTGGTCTAATGTAGAATTTCTTGAAATTTGTTTCTTTGAAGTATTAAGATTGGAGTTTTTCTGTCTAGCAGAGGTAGCAGTACACAGTGGTTTGTGTGCTGGTTTGGAAAACTGAGCCTGTTTGAAGGGGACTGCTGTCCTTTTTTTTAATCAGTCATTAGCTCCCTTGCTATGAAACCAATATAAAAACTTGGTTTGAATGGGAACCTCTGTGGTATGGACAGTCTCTGACAGTATGGTGAGGGAGGTAGCATGGACAGATGTGCTGGCATGTCACTAGTAGTCATAAAAAGCAGTAAAGCAACAAGAATAGAAAAGGCATTTGGTCTAGGTTTGTGATTTGGAGAGCAAAAGAACTCACAGTTTTCAGTCCTCATGCTCTGTGTATATATTTTAATAACTTATGTTGTTCCTGTTTGAACTGAGCAAGGCCCAGAGAACAAGCTGTTCTTCTGGAATCCTTTAGTTCATTTATTCCCAGTAGATTCCAGTGGGAAATAAAATCAACAGCCTCTCCTTTTCTGAACAGTGACCCTCACTGTGTTTTTTAATACCTTTCAGTGTCTGTCTCCATCAGGATATAATTGCTCAAGCAGAACATACAGGGGAACAAGAACTAAGGGGTTTTGAGCATTTAAAAATGTACATTAGTTGCATTTGATATTGAGTGCCAATGCTTTACTGTGGGAGCAGCTCATTTGTTTAAATTGCAATCCTGCATTTTAGATCCCAAAAACACCTCATCAAAGCATTTTAATGAACTGGTGACAGCTATACACCTGAAAGCTCTTTGAGTGTGTGGGCAGAAATGCCAAAAATTTATTTCCCTGTGGGACCAGGAGAAAAAGGCAATTTTTTTAAATCTTCTGGTTGAATTTGCATGTGACTTTCCTATCACTTCATGCTGCTTAAATGGATTAGTGACTGAGTCCTGCATTAGATAGCATAAGATCTAGAAAATATTTCTAATGTGCATACCTTGAATATGCCCAAGATGGTTTTAAATCAGGTGTTGCAGAGCAATTAAAACTGGGTTCTGTAATGCACACAGTGAGAAAATGAGGCAATAGCCAAACAAAAGACAGGAAGGTCTGATTTACCAAAATAGGCATGGAAAGGGATCTGGTGTAATGATATCTGATAAGTAAAAGGTCTCCTGGTGCTAAAATTCTGTTTGAATCATAATCCTTGAGGTCTGGACTGTAAATCCACATTCTGTATATCTTGCCAAATAGAGAATGACTAGAATTATACTCAGGGGGACAGAAAACAGTGTAATTGAGGCCTAAAGATCAGAGCAGACTGTGGTGAAAGGGGGAATATATGATAAAAAGTTATTTTGAGAAAGCTAATAATTTCTTTAAAAGATAGCCCCCCTTCCCCCCATGAGAGTTGTAAAAAGTAGTGGGAATAGCTTCAGGGATTAAATAAATTCTCTCTGTCTGAATAAAGTACTAGTGACAGTGTCAATATTTTATGGGTCTTAGCACAAACTTCTTGACTACATGAGGTGTAAGGTAACATGAAGAAATGTGTGTTTTCTGTTTAATGCAGCTGTTACAGACAGAAGGAGTAAAAAGGGGGCTTGATGGAACTCCTGGTGGGTGAGATTTAAGTGTGTCTGGGCTGAGGCAATTCTGTAAAGCTGGGGAAAGACTGAGATGCCATTGCATGGAGTTATTCACCTCCCCTGAGGAAATTGCACCTGCTGTTAATAAGATGATTTTCAATGTCAGGGATCTTCATCTGCTTCCAGTTTAGGAATCAGTGTACTTGAGCACATTTTCTATCTGCATTCAGACCAAGGGCTGACTTTCTTCTCCCTGATGTGGAAGCTGATCCTGCCAGGTGTATCTTTTGTTCCTTTGGTGCAGGAGATGATGCTTGACACTCAAGCTGCCAGGAACAGAGCTGAGGAGGCATACTTGCAGACAGGCTCTTCATGATCCACCAAATTGTTTTACTGTTTTACTGTTTAGTCAGTGTCAGCCACACTGACTCCAGTTCTGGAGTGGCTTTTATGACAGTATGTAGGGCAGTGGACTTAGGACAATGAACACTTTTGAGTCTTTCTTTTCTCTACCTTTCCCCTCCTGCAAGAAATTGTGCTGCTCATGTTTCTTGAATTAAAGAAACACATGGGTAGTAAGCCAGTTTATCTTCCTGTTTCTGTTGTTTTCAATCTCTAATTCTCATTTTTCTTGTGGATAGGTAACTTCTAGCATTCTTGTTTAGAACTGATGCATGCATAGTTGGATGATATCTGGCATCTGACCCATCCATAATGGTAGAAACAGTGGGGAAGGTAAATATTCTTTTGGGAGTCCAAGTCCTGGATATGGATCTGTCTCATGCATATTGAAAATCCAGTAAAATGATGTTGGAATCTTAGATGCTTCAATCCAGACCTAGAGAAACCAATAAAATATGATGCTTATTTTTCAAGTAGTTTCTCTTTCAAAAGAACACAGCTTGTTCTGAAGTAATTAAACAGCCATTTTTAAGATAGTTCTCCGTGATCTGTGCAGTGCTGATAATCAGAAATAGCAATATTGCATTGTAAAAGTGATATTTTAAGGGCAAATGGAATCTCTGAAGTTGGGTACTCATGCTTGGAAATGTGACACTGAGCCTTGCTTGAAACAGATAAAAACTTGCCTGTGAGCTGATGAACATTATTCAGCATTTAGGTATTTGCTGCTGCAGCCTCAATTCACTTCTCTGGTTCAAGGCAGTCTCAGGACAAATAGTGTTTAATACTTACATTCTCTGTGCAGGGGATGGCAACAGAATCCTTTGGTCCTTTGCAGACCTGCTGGTTGAAGGGACTGTATGTGTAGTTTGTTACTCTGCAGAAGTTGGTTGTGAGGCAGAAAAAACAATGGGAAAAAATGAGTGGTTTGATTTCAGGTTCCATAGGAAGGAAATATGTAATCATTCCAAAAAGCTGTTTCTTCTTCCTTGTCCATAACTTACCACTCTTGGTCCTCTGTTCTGATCTCCATTTCTTTTTTCTGTCCCATTTGGTGTGAGTTCTGCCCCTTCTGAGGTTTCACTACACTCTCCCTTCCCTCTGCCTTTTGTGTGTGTGTGTTTTCCAGAACTGCAAAGACTTTGTGAACTTTTCAGTTAAACATGAATGCAAGAAGAAAAGTGGTGGATGATAACCACATGAGAAATTGTCAAGCAGGTTATGGTAATAACAAAAGCCTCAGACAAACTTAGCAGTGGTCACTACTGCTTGTGATGCCTGACATTAAGCCAACAGCTTAGCACCTGATTGCTGGATTAGCTGTGTTTATCAGTTGATTTTTACTATAAATTTCCAGAGTGGTTTCTTAAAAGGAATATTTTGGACTTTTTTTGTTCATAGGCAGACAATGTACTTCTGAGTCAGTTTATTTTGTGCTTGCTGTTCTCAAAGAGCAGTTGGCTGCTTTTAAAGACTGTCTTGTAGACCTCAGTGGATGACAAAAATGACCCATTTAAGTCTTTTGGTTTAGTCTGTGATGTATTCTCCCACTTTGCATTGCATATCTGGATTTGTGATTTTTGCCATCCTTTCACTTTTTCTTCTGTTTACTGTTATTTTACCAGCTCTGCAGCAGGATATGCCAGTTATCACTGCTGTTAAAGACCACCTACTTCACATCTGAAGGGATAGCTCATATTTGCTTCACCAGAAAGCACAAAGTGTGTGATGAAATAACATCTTAGACAGATAATTAATAATTTTCTCTAGTTCTGTCTGTCTTAAGCTGATACAGTTAAACTGATAAGAGTAAACAACTGCTTCCAATATCTTTATCCTATCAAAATGGCTTAGGAGCTCCCTATTGGATTTAAACTGACAAATGCTATCACATTACAGGAGCATGGCAAAGAACCAGTTTAGGATTTCAAGCCACAGTCATGGATCTGATCACATACCGAAACATTTCACACCACTTCTTTAATATTATCTCTTGCTAAATTCTTCATTTGTGTGGCTTTCATTTCCTAGACATAAAGGCCACAACTGTACCTGTTTTTCAGTAGACAGCAAAACCTCTGGGCTGTTTTTCCTCTTTAAGCAATTGTTTATCCAGTTATCTTCCACATTTGAAGTACTTTCCATAAACTCATTTTGTTTTGAAGTGAACTAGTAAATCTGCACGTGATACAAGGGGTGAGTTGTGAAAGGCTTAGTAGGCAAGGCCAAGTGCACAGGAGCTGTATTCTTGGGAACTGAAAATCTAATGTTGTGACTTAGTATTTAAGCAATGGTGCAACAGATGATGATGACAGGGAAAGAAGATTGCAAGTTAATTAGTTTCTTGTCAATATTGTCCACTCCAGGAAAAATGTCTCTTTGGAATATATTAATAGAAATATTGCATATAATATGAGAAAAGCAACTACTGCTACTCAGAGGACTTCAACAGAATTGTAGTATCAGTTTTTTTGGTTACCACATTTAAGAGGCAACTGGGAAATGAGCTCTATAGTTCAGGAGATCTCTTAGGTCCTGTCTTGTTGTCATATTATAAAAAATTCTGAAAATAAGTACTCCCTATTTTTTCTGTCTGTCTTCCTCATATTAGGTTGCTTTAAATAATTGTTTTTCAAAGTTCAGTTCTGTGGTGTACAGTATCCTCTTGGGGAGATTAGTATGATATTCGGTCTATTTTAGGTTCACCTCAGAAAACCTATTCAGCTGCATAATCTCTGGTAATGATCTTGGGGAGAATAAAAGTACATGCTCAATTACAGGCTCAAAATTTTCCACTAGCAGCAGAAATTTGGATTTAGATCCTGTATACCCTACCCAGTTCCCAGCCAACCCAACTTATTTGAATTGTCAGAATTCAAAGGTTCTTCCAAACTGTACATCTCCAGGAAAGTGAGGTTAATTTATTTACTTCTGTTAAATAGTGGAATTTCTACAGTATTGTAATTCCAGTATTTTCAGTATATTCATCTTAGACATTTGACAGTAAGAAAAAGCAAGTTTAAGATCCTACCAAAATATCCTTTGGCTGTAGCATATCTCGATTCAAGAATCCAGGTTCCTGCCATTTCATAATGCTTACAGAAATTAATGGTGCAGTCTTGTGGTATGGGGCTTGGATAATGGTTCCAGTAAATATGCCTTGAAAATTTAGCTTGACATGTTTTCCTTCAGATTCTGCAAGGCAATGTAAATTGTGACTTGCAGAGTATGTCGTGAAAAACTCACATAGTAGTGAATAACCAAATTGTTGATGCTATTGGAACAGAATGAGATTCGTCTTGGCTAATTTACAAGCAGTCATTTGGTTTGATCCTGGAATTGTGAGGTGTTCATGTGTGTGTCTGGGGACAGATAGAACTGGGGAGAGGAGGAGAAAGTGCAGGGTGGATAATAATAGGATTTACTGTGGAAAGAAGGCAGAATGAAAGACTCATGTAGAATGCAGTAGTGCAGCTCCAAAGGCACGGAGGAGAGGGGCTGTGTACAGTGAAATGGAGGCAGGCTAAGTTATGTAGTAATTTGTATTATAAACAGAGCCAGTCGTAACCAATGGCATTGGGTTGTCTTACACTTGCCTTCATAAATGGTTCTGAAGTGTCTTTTAGAGCTTTTCTGTAAAATCTTTATTATATTACTGTAGACCTTTGAAATTCAGTGTGGCAAAGCTGAAGGCCAAGGAATGCGCCTTCAAGCTGATCACTGGGCTCGGTTAAAATTTGGTCAGGAATTTGCTTACTGGGTTTTTGTGTTGTTGAATCCAAATCTGTTTAGAGATCAGTATGCTCAGCTGCTGGAGCAGCCAGATACGATAACAAATCTCAGACTTGTGTGCAGCCCCTCTGATGCAGAAGTGAGCCCAGTTTACTGTAACAGCTGGCAAAACCACACAGCAGCCTTTGAAGGAGAGGATGTGATCCAGCCAGGCCCCTCACTGATTGACTTGGATATTAGTGGTGGCTATGCACAATCTTTGCAATCTGCTATGAATGCTGCTCCTTCACCTCATCTAGTGCAAGCCACTGCTTCAGTTCAAGAGTTCAAACTTTGCTGGTGGTGCTTGGTAAGTTTTGTTTATTAAAAATAAATGTTGGGATAGGGATGTTAATAGGAAGGAACAGAGCGTGTGGGCAAGCTGCTCTGGCTTGATTTGAAATCCAGCAACAGAAGAAGAAAGGAGGTATTTTTTAAATCAAAACCAAAATACCCATCTGTATTCCATTCTTTCTTCAATTTTACATTTCTTCCCACACAAACAAACAAAACCAGGCTAACTCACCACCTCCCAAAAACACGCATTCTGAATGCTTGGGAAATAGTAATTTTTATATCTTACAGACCATATTTAGGCCCCTCATTTCTGCCTGCTGAGCAAGTGGAGAATGTTCCTTTTTCCCAGATAAATAAGACTTTCATGTAACTAGATAAATATTTTTTTTCCCCAGTGACCTGGAGGTGACTCCTATGCTTAAATGACGATGGAAGATAAGGGATGTGATGCATTGGCTGTATCTGAGTCCAGGGCTCCTTGAAATATTCCCAGGAACACTAAGGGTTAGGAATCACTGTGACAGGGGGAAGTAGAGGGGTGTTTGTCTTCATGATTTTGCCTATTTAGTATTGACATTTTCTCCCAAAGCTATTGAATGCAACCACAGGCCTTGGGCACGTGCCTCTCTGTGAAGGGTTTGCTGGCACTGTGTAGGGTGCTGGGAAAGGCAGAGCTCCCCTGGACAGGGGGATGGGGAGGGGAAATAGTGGCAGCCATAGGGATGAGAGTGAAGAGCTGGAGTCCTGGGCTTTGAAAGTCTCTTCTGCTGAGATCACATCCTTGGTATGGCGGCCAGGCACAACCTGTTCCAAAGGGGAAAACAAATGCAGAAAAGCAAAGTAAACATAACTTTGCTTCCACTGGGGCTTAGAGCAGTTTATGTATTTGCTTGTTGAGTTAGTTGGTGTGTATTAATGGACTTTCATGTGTGTTTCAGTGTAGCAGACTAATTTTAAGAGAGCCTAAGATAGAAAACCTAGGCATTTGTCTTCTGTCCCTCATATCCCTTCCATCAGATAGAGAAGGAAATGGGATATAAATGATGAATAAAGCCCATTTCTTGACTTTTCTCCTCATTGATTAGAACTCCCTTTAGGTTCAGAGACATTGTGCAGAATCTGGATAACCAGACATCTTAATCCAGCCTCTATTAAATTACAATATTTTTCTATTAACACCTATTGTATCTTCTTATCTTACCAGCTGCTCGTGTCTTGGGAGCACGGGGACAGGTGGGACTGGCATGAAAATAACTCAAACGTGATTACAATCATTTGCAGAACAATTGATTTTCCTGGAATATCAGAGTTTTGCTTAATTTTTTTAACTAAATCATTGTCTAAATTGCCTAAGCTATCGTGCATCTGGGAAAATTTTGTACAGTTGTCAAAATTATCTTGACATGTTTTTAATGGGAAGATGTTTATCCAATGACAGCTGTGAGTCATGCACAGAAAGTCTAGAAGCTTTCATCCACTTTCACATCCTCAAGGAGAAGTACCTAATGTTTCAAGGCCTGCTTTAAGGGCTTTTATTTTGGTAAGATTGTATTTGGTTGCTGAAGTCTTTGTCACCTGTGTGGATCAGAAATAAACACACTTCCAGGGAGATGAATTCACTCGTGGTACAAATGTGTTTTTACCAGGGTCAGGTTAAGTGGGCTGGAGGGTTCAAATGTTAAAAACACTGCACAGTACTGCTCATGAGATGTGTTTCAATCCAGGTCCTCCATTTCTATCATGCTGTTCCTTCTGGAGGCTGCCACAGCAGATTTGAAAGAGGCCAGACTTGCAGCTTGTGCTCAGTAGGAGCATCTGGCTCTGGTGTTCTGTCTCTTAAGAGAAGAAGCCACTGGATTTCAAGGAGACAGCCTGGTTGCAAAGACTGAGGTGGTAATTTGAATAAAAAAAAGCAGGGGCTGAATTGTCAGCAGGGGAAAGGAAAGGGGAAATGCCCCTGTTTCAGTGGAGGAAGCCTCTCCCTAAGTTGTTTCAGAGTCTCACTCTTGCATCCAAGGGCCACAGTGTTTCCCTGGAATGCCAGCTTCCCATGCAGCTTTTGTCTTGCTCCATCTGAATCACCATCGAGGATCCTTGCATGAAAATCGGTGCTGATTTGTAGCTTTTAAAGTATGTTAAGTGTGGAGATAAATAAAAAACTTGTTTGCTACAGAGATTTGTTGAGGATGGATGGCAGACCCAGGAATTTCCTTCCCTGCTGTTTTATTGCTAGAGAAGAGCAGCATTCCCTCCCCCAGGCTGTGCCACCATGCAAAGGATGCTTTTCTGGGATTGTGATATAGTTCCAGGAAAACTTAGACACACAAATATTTCTTTTAGCTGATGTTACACTGAGATTTGTTTAGGACAATATAGTCTCCACTTCTTAATCTTATCAGTCAGTAATGAAAGAAAATGAAATCCCAGGCAAAAAATTAATAAAACACTGATAGGGAAGTAGAATTTATCCATTTTATGTAAGATTTTTTTCCTTTTGAGAAGCTTCATAAAAAAATCTGTATTGATAATATTTTGTTCTTTAATAAAAGCAGGATTTAAAGTTTTTAATGATAAAAAACCCCAAATCATAAATACTGCATTCTGCATGACAATACAAATATTGTTGAGCAAGAATGCACAGAAGGTTTGCAGTTACAACAATCAGTAAATTAACTAAATTATATAGAATAAGGTGTGAAGCATTACAATTAAGAATGCAGCATCAAAGATTTTGATATCCTCTGAAACAATTAAGAGCATTGAAAAATATAAATATCTTGATTTTTTGCTCTGGATTAGGGTTATAGTGTATTATGTCTCCACATGCAACTATGTATTTAAAAGGTAAATTAGACAATAATTCTTTTCATTCTAAAGAAAGAATGAACTTATGTGGGGCGAAATACTTGTTTGGCTTTCCTCTGGGAGAATAGCATCACGTTTGAGAGATCAGTGTATATTGGGGCTGGAAAGGTGAGATGGTCACTGAAATGCACAGAATGGATGCCATCAGATGAATGTTTTTATTGACTGCAGTTCTTCAACAGAGATATTCACAAGTGGCATAAGGGCTCTTTTAGCGTTTTCAGCCAAAATACCGCATGTCACTCTCAGCAAGTACCTTTATGCCAAATATAGAATCTAGTTGAAAGAGTGAAGTGAGCAGCTTTTGTTCCTTGTAGGCTCACCAAACAGAAGGAACATCAGAAAAGTTTCAGAAGTGCTTCTGCAGAGACATTCTTTGTTCTCACCATCAGCTGAAGAGATTTAGTGCATATGTAGAACATCGCTCTCTAATCCTCTCTAAAGAATTCTGCTGCTTTGCAATAGTTCAGCTGTGACTTAGGGAGGCATTTAAACTCATGACACTGGCTTCAGCAGCACTGCTCTTGTGTCAGAGAAGCCTTTGGAAGGTGGTGGCTGTAACTGGTTTTCTGTTCTGCTCAAGATCCAAGCAGTGGCTGCTGTTCAGCAGCTGCAGAACAGAGGGAAGGCAGCACACAGCACCTTCAGAAAATTTGTTCTCAGGCTCTGGAGTATTGATGTAATCTTTGAATGTTGCAGTTATCTCTTAATACTCAGTAAAAGTACTTGCCACATTTGAAATTGAAATCTCCTGATTTCTTCACTAGTACTTACACTGTTCTTTACTGGCCAAACAGTGGGAGAAGACCATGTGACTTTAACTGTTTAATTATCTTTCTAGCATAATCTACAAATTTTCAGTGTCTTAGTACTCTGCTGGCTGTAGCTCTGGGAAATGAAAGATGTTGTATACACAACACAAATACATGAGTAATTTGATCTTGGAGCCAGCTGATGTTGTCTTTCATTTTAATTTTCATTATGCCTTTGGCTCTGTAGCTGCTCCAATTTTTTTATTAGACAGTAGTGTATAAAGAGGCAATAGAGGGTTAATTGCAGTTCAGGGAAAGTGTCTAAAAAACAGCACCAGATATATCTTACAACAACACTTTCTCATAATGTTTGTGCTTTTTGTCTTTAGAATTTATCCATACTTCCAATTCCTGATTGCATGTATTGGTGCAGCAGAATTGGCTTGGCTAGTCAGAGCTTTTGTAATCGTCATATTTTTGTTCTTACATTGTTTACAGTAAGTATTCAAGATTTCATAATAATATTTAAAGGTTAGAAAGGTAACTTTTAAAAGTAAAGATAATCTCAGTGTCTGCCCCTGCAATTAATAATTGGACCACTTTGCCAATTCAGTATACAACCACTTTGAAATGTAGCTTAGGAAGTCAAATGTTAGCTGCTTTTAATCTTGCAGTTGCACAGATGATCACTTTGACAAAATATTTGCTACTGGCTGAGTATCATGAGAGTTGGAAAGCTGAGGCAGAGCAGTGTCACTCTGGAAAGAGGGGGTCCATAGTTTGGTGTTTGTTGCAGGTTGTTTCCTATGACTTTTAAATCTCCATGTATGTGCTTTATTTCTCCTTGTGACAGTTTTATTGCCTCACAGTAAAAGCTTCAAAAGTAATTGTTTTCAAAACAGGACCTTATGAAAATATTGAAACAATATTTTCATTTAAATGAAAAATAAATAGAAAAACAGAATACCAGTCAGTGATGTTGGAAACTGAAGGGAATAGCCTAATGATGTGATCTTAGAACAGAAGTAACCCTGAGCCTCTGCAACAGAAGTGGACCAAAGCAGAGTAAATTGGCAATAAAAAACAGAAGCTGTGACTTTTATAATAACAATGATATTGCAAGGAATATGGCCCACCTTCTCACGTCAGTAGCCAGCCTTGTTTCCTCTGGCAGAGGTAGGGAACTAACTAAATTTATCTTGATGCTATTTCTCTTAAGCATGTTGTTGTCTCTTAATTACATATTGAATAGCATCTGGTGTTTGAAGAATTATCGAATAGAAACACAGCAGGGGGAAGTGAGGCAATATTGATGCAAGCTGATACTTTTTCTGCTGTGGTGGTCTGGAGGCTCTCTCCTGGCCACTGAGACATCCTGCTTCTTCCTCAGCCTGGCCTGAGGTGCCCAAAACATCAATTTTGTAACACTGGTGTCAGGCCAAATTTAGCTCTCGATTTTGATTTTGTAATACCAGGTTTTCATAACTCCTAGAACATGTGGAACTAAACTGTTTCCATCTCTTGTCTTTTTTCCCTTGCAGTCACCAGGGGAAAAAATTATTGAAAACAGTTTCCTGCGGGAGATTCAACAAAGGCGTTGCAGTGCTCTGTTTGTGCGATGAAATCAAAGACTGGAAACGGTCCTGTTGTCTGAGATTGAGTGATCTATTATTTCAGTGGCACTAAGGAGCCATGGTGGGTTTTGAAAACCCCTCATAGTACACAGCTCTTCCTTAGGTACTGAATCACCTTTGAAGAGCTCTGCCTTGGTAACACCAGGAGAGCAGCGTTTCTCTGCCTCGCACAGGTCATGGGAGAGTAAACGTGTTCGTTTATGAAATACTCATATGTGCCAATACTGCAGGCAGGTTTATTAGCTTACCTAGGAGTTATATGTAATTAAGGGGTCTTTATAAACTGTTGTATTCCGAAATCAGAAAGGTAGGAATCTTCTTACTTTAAATCTCTAGTTAGGCAGGGGAAGGAAGTCAACTACAAAATGGACAATTTTCACTTTCCACTGCCTTGAACTGCACTGCCTGTGCTCTTCAAGCACAGATTGTCTGAAATAGCTGCCATAATATGTTTTTACTTTTCAGGCCATGGAGCTTAGGGAATCAGATTTTTAGTATCTACATCATCTCTTTCCTCCTGGGACTGAAGCTGGTTACCATAGCAAAATGGCAAGGAAGCTGATAAGCAAGTAGTAGCATTTGGCAAACAGGATATAAATTTATTTTGTTAAGACAGAGGACTGTGAAAAAAACCGATTGCTCCTAGATTTTTTTTTCCTTTATTGTGTAGAAAATTATTGTGAAGAGATATTGAACAAAATTCTCTTGCTCACTAACAGGTGTGGCTGCAAATAAAAGGAGCTTCAGTTTTAAATCTCTGCAGATCTTTAATATTTTCAAAGAAAAGTTACACAGTGACACAGATATTACAGAGTAATTTCATTCCTTATGTTACAGAGTGTTGCAAAGATGCCATACTGTGAATTAAATGAGCTCCTGCTAAACAGAATAAATACAGATACCTGTCCCCCACTAGTTAAAAATTACATTGCAATATGGTTTTTGTTCCAACTTGATGAAGCATGGTCACCTGAGTCTGTCTTGTAAATCAGTCTGTGAAGTCCCTTCAGTTTATGTAAAGTGATGTTAGTGAGTGCTGAAAAGTTACACTGCTTGGTGTTCCAAAAATGTTATCAATAATGTCAATTCTGATGGTGTTTTTTGTACTCCCTGTCTCAGTGTCCAATATGAACACACGCCCTGAATAGCACAGCCTGGCTCTTTAAGGCATCATCACAGCAGCTGTATCTTTGTGCATGGACCTCACTGGGGGGGACTTTTTGTTGGCACAACACCAATTTGTCCAGAAAGACCTAAAAAGAGCTTGTTTTCAGGACTGAGGTGTTCCTCTTTCGGCTGGGTTAGTTCTTGATATGTTGCCTGGCATCTAAACCACCTGTTGTCTCCTGTTGTTGGTGCAAGACTTGAGTCACTGTTTTGGGGAGGTTTTTTGGGATTTGTGCTAGTGACTGAAAGTGAAAAGAAATCTCAGAGTTTTGGGATTAAAGCAGAAAACTGCTTATTTCCTTAAAACCTTCTTTGTTTTCAGTTTTATCCATTCCAAATATATTGTACATGCTTATATCATTTTATATTCCCTGACAAATTTTCTAATCACTGCACAACTCCAATAGTGAGGATTTGGGAGTCTTGCTGTAATGTGGACATGCAAAAGATGCTGTTTAGTTTTAACCCGTTTGAGCTCATATTAACCAGATTGAACTTGTAGAAGTTCTGCTCATCTGTTGAGAGTCTCAATCAGTGCACCCATGGAGTGGGAATGAGAGTAAATCCTAGGAAACTCCTATTTTGACACCCTTTTAATGTTTGGGGTTTTTTTCCTATAGAATAAGCACATGCCGAAGGTTTTTTTTTATGCTAGTGAGAATTTTTCATCCTTAAAAATCATCATTATCACCAAAAAAAATAGCATCCAATGTCCACTGGATGCAGCACTGGCTCAGGTTAAGTGGACAGGATCTGGGTGGGGGTTGACTGGTGTCTGATCAGCTTGGGGGAGACAGGTGGAGAACCTTGGATTTAGCAGGATCCAGCCAGGCTTAGAAAGAGCTGAGTGAGAATACAATTGTGAAGGGGATGTGGGAGTTTAGGATTGGGACTTAATTCATGTCCACGTGTGAGACCTGCATCTTCAACAGCCCCACCTCTGTGCCACCTCTGGGCTCTGCATGGAGGGACCCATCTGTAGGGGGTGAGAATAATTCTGTCCTAGAAAACCTGTTGTCTGCAAATACATCTGGATTGGTGACAGTCACCTGGGGGTGTCCATGACCTGCAGGTCCTTGTGCTGTAGTGTGGCACACAGATGTGGGAACTCACTGCGGGACATGGCCCGAAAGGCAGCGCTTGGATGCAGGAGCTTGGGAAGTTGGAGTGTTGCCATCTACTGGCAGCCATCCACAGACAGGAGTCCCTCCTCTGGCTGTAGTTGTTGGTGTTGCTTATTTTGAGCTGAAAGATGAGGTTTCTCTGCCTGTTTCGAGTCAGAGTTGTCAATAAAAGAAGTAGTCGCTGTCCTTAGCATACCGATGTAATCACACAGTTGGAATGATTCCAGTCAGGTTTTATGGAGAGGTTGTTACTCTTGGGATGTGAGTCCATGTTTGAGATGGGGGCAGCTCCTCACCCCTCCACAGTGTTCAAGTTGGTTTGAGGAGTCCTGAGCACTCCCTGTGAGCTCAGGGCTTGAGGGGTGTCCTGCAGCTCTCCTGCCATTCAGAGTGTCTCCATATTTTCAGGGAATGGGATGGGCTGGAAACTGCTTTTTATATTCTGCAAGTAAAAAATTAATAAAGGCAAAGGATATATTTGGGCTCATTAGGGAATAGACCAAAGATCTGTATTATTAAGAATCTTGGAGGTCTGACAGTCTTTTCCCCTGGAAGAGATGAGAGGTGTTTCTAATAAGTCTGTCCTTAAAGGGTGATCCAGTACAGCTTGTGCAAGTCTCAAAAAGCCCTACTGGGACTGACCTCTGTTAAGGGAAATGTTTACATTAAGTCATCAGAACAGGCTTTGAGAATTTTGCTTGAAGCAAATACCAGCAATGGGCATAAATATTTTTTCCTTTTTATCAAAAAATAGTTGGGAAATAAAAGGTTGCAACACAAGTTTACAGCAAAAGTTATGTGACTGCTTCCTTACAAAACATAACACACATGGGAGTAGAAGGGTGACATAGCTCTTCCTTCATGCTTGTCCAGCTGAAATATGCTTCAGACTTAGCAACTCATTTCTGTACTCATGCATAGAAATGTTAAAAACTTATGTTTTTATGTAGAAACATAAAATTTTGAGTTGGAACTAGATTATAAAAGCTGCTCTGAAACCTTGTGAATATCAACACTTTACCTTCAGTATTTTAAGCACTATTACAAAATAATGGTTAATGTACCTTTGAAATATTTTTGAGTCAGACATGTAGGGACACAAACATGAAAATATAGTGTTCCTCTACCAGATCTCTCTGCGTGAGTTATAGGTGACCTCCAGTGATGGAGCAATGATGCACTTTTAGATTGATTTGTGTCTCAGTAGTTCTCAGAAAATAGATAACCAAAAGCAAGACTGCAGAATTACCAGTCAAATTGTACCTTTTATTTGTGAAGTAGCACACAGTGGAAAGAACATACATTTGAGGTCATATATGGAAGTTTTATATTTTAAAGACTGGAGAGGTAAAATATACTAAAACTAAAAGCCTGAGGTTTAAATATGTGTTGGTTTAAGGAGTCATGGAAGGGGCTGGATTCTGGCTGGTGCTTTGTTACCAATGGCAGTTTTCCAAAGTGTAACCAAGTATTTTTCTCTCTTTTTATTTTTCTTTTTTGTTGTTTTTTTTTTTTTTTTTGCAGCTGGTCTCCAATGTTCTCATCTTCTCCTGTACAAACATTGTAGGCGTGTGTACCCACTACCCAGCAGAGGTGTCCCAAAGACAGGCTTTCCAGGAGACCAGGGAATGCATACAAGCCAGGCTGCATTCTCAGAGGGAAAACCAGCAGCAGGTAAGAGCAACAGTTGGAAATAAAACACAAAAACACTGAAACAGAATTAGCGTGCAAATTATTCCTGTAGGATGTCACTTGCAGGCTTCTTGTTTTATGAGTAATCCAGGCAAGAATAGGTTTTTGTTAGAGGACAGGATTTTTAAAGGTTTGAAAGAAAACTCAGGGGTGTAGTTCTTGTCCAATACTCTGATGGACTTTTTCAGATACAGGCAACATATCCAGTGCATGTGCTCTGTGGATTAAAATTACACAGTACACAAGGAGTCTGCATGGGTTTTTTTTGCACCCATCATTGCTGCCAAGTGTTGAATGCAGATGCAACACACAGGCTTTGGACTGACCTTCTTTGTAAGGTCAAAGCCTGGTGTGATTGTCAGCCAAGCCACTGCCAAAAGAGAGCTGTAAGGCAGGCAAGAATTGGTTCACTCAACCTAACGTTCCTCGATGCCTCCAATAAAGGTCCTCTTCCCTCTTTTCCCAAAGGTTCCTACCTGCTTACACACCTCTGTATCTTACTGGCTTCAAATGAATTGTATTTGTTCAAAAAGTAAGATTCATCATCAGCTTAATTGGTTTTTTGCTATAAAAAGCCTCTTGCTGCCAACATACAGCTTAGTTGTCAGAGTGCTGAATGTATCTGCTCCCCTAATTCATTTGTGGGTTCTCTTGCAATGAATCTCTTGTGTCTCAGAATTAGACACAGAAGGTCTTTTGGGGCAGCTTAACTATTCCCTTGCTAATACACATCTCTGCCCTGCATTACATCTCATAGTGGTCTGTTCAGTCCAATTTGAAATGAAATCATGACATGGGACTTCCATTCATCCCTTGGGAGATATCTCAGGGCTTGGTTCTGGGTTTGGAGAGAGGTCAGGGGAATTAATCAGCTCCAAATGATTGCATCTCTGTGGCAACTCAGTTTCATTTTCCTTCATGTCTCAGCCCATCTGCATCTATGGATTTGTGTTCTGGTAGTGTTTCATGAGGTACCTCTGGCTGACATAGCTGCTGTTCAATCCTTACTGTGAAATAAGGTGTTTATTGGCACGTGCTTATTTGGTACTTTCTGTATGAAAACAAGATTCACACTCAAGACTCATTTTTCCTTTGCAACGAATATTGTCTCAGAAAGATGGAATGAGCAGCCACTCCTCCTTCCACACCTTGAAGTGGAGGAAAGGATTGAGCCAAGAGAATGTGCCATTTTACCTATTGATTACAGCCCTGTCCTCCCTGCTGAGAGCCTGCCTCAGCAGCCTGTGCTCTGCTGGATTTGGGCGCTTCTGTCTCAGAAGCAGCTCCCAAGAACAGTTCTGAAAAATGCCCTATCTTGATGTTTTTTTATTCTCCCCCTCTGCAGGAAGTACTATACCATACATAAGAAAGCCAGAACATCAGAAAAACGTGGGTCAAATCCAGTCACTGCTGAGTGCTCTTCAGTCCCTGCAGCAGTAACTGCAGGTCCTGGCAGCTGGAGACTCCTAATGAGATTATTTGCTGCCACAGCCTGCACTGACATTGATCTCCAGGTTCAGTTCAGATGACTCTATGCATAATGTATTGAGATAAGCATGAGGTGACAGCAGACACAAATAAGGACAGATCAGCCCACATGTCCAAACAGGGGTGCAGGAAAACACAACTGCACAGCCCAACACTGTTATTTATAGTTGCTTGTCTTTTTCTGGAGATCGATGTTGCTCCTGTGTGCTGTTCTCTTTTAAAGGCAGGCAGATTTTCTCAGGCAAATGACCTTGTATTTTCCTTTATTAAGCATCTACCAGCACCCAAAATTAGTCTGAAAGTATATAGAAAATCCAGAATGTCCAATGCAGAAAAGAGATGACTTGTGATTTCATTACTTGAGATAACCTAGGGCAGAGCCATAACAGGAATCACTGTTGTTTGCCCAGAACAAAATATTCTTGGATGAAAAATCAGGTGTTTTCCACATTGTGTAGGGAGCAAATAGCATTTGAGTAAGAGATGGATTGTTGGGACTGCACTGTCTTAATTCTAGCATTGCGTGTCTTCTGTCTCTGTAAAGTTCTTCCCTCCTTTTTTTCATCTCAGCATCACTTTTGGTAAAAAGTAACTGTTACTAAACCTGAGGAGAAATGGATAATCTTAAGATACTAAATATTCACAGTGATTTGAGGTCATCTTGGGAGAGGACTTCATAAATAGTTAAAATTGCTTTGCAGAGTCATTGTGGGAATGTGTGTGCCCATGTACAAAAATATCCATGTGTATGTGTGTAAACAGGGTAGATCTGTGTTGAACTCCTTCATCTGTGTGCCTGTTTTAGAGACTAGCTCTCCTTGGGATGCAGTTGTTTAATGTATAATTCAGTGGAACTATACTTGCATGTTATTTTGAAGGGAAAATTATATATGGATTTGCTCTTGCATTTTTATCAGGTCAGAATGCTGCCTTGTTATACTTGTAAAACAGCAGTCCTGGCCACCTCACTGCTGCCTAATACAGGATTTTACAGCGAGGGCTGCAGCACTTTCTAGTTATTGTATCAAAATGAAAATTGTACTTGAGTGGAGACCCTAATTTCTCTGTTCCATTTGAAATAAAACATAGGGATTTTGTTGTTTTGAAGGTCTTTCCATGTGGCTTATGCCTTACAAATGCACTTGTTATAGCCTTCTCCTGTTAGCTGCAGAGGTTATTTTCAGTGATTGTGATGACTCCAAGCAAACAGAATAAAGATAATCCTCAGCTCTGTAACACAGCTCAACTTCCTAATTAGTAGCTGCATGAAGGGATGTTGTGCCACATGCATTTGTTTCACCTGATGAGCCTATCTTATTCCCTGATTATTAGCTCAGAGCAGCATTAGTGCAGCTCCTGGAGATCTCAAGTGTCTTGAAAATATTGGTGATTTAATCTGGTGAGTGCCTGTGGTGTCAGGAAGAGTAAGGGTGGGGGCTCTCAAGTAAAAGCCACTCGGAAATGTAGGTGACAATCTCCTGGACTGCTCATAACAGACACTCAGGCTCCTGTCTCTGTTTTAAGTGAGTAAACCCTCCATGCTCGTGCGCCCACAGGGAATGTTCCAAACCTGTGGGTGCCCCTGAACCTCCCGTAAAGCTCCAAGTTATTTAGAGGATGTGTAAAATCACACATAAAATAGCAGCTTTCACACATTTGAGGATGCCTATTAGAATATGCAAATGACAACAGTGTATACACCATTTACTCTGGAAAGCATACAAATGTGTTGTGTTTTTCCACTCAAGGAGTGCACCAATAGCTGAGAGAAGCCTAAGGACACGTGCATGATTCATGAGCTGCTTTTAAAAAAAAAAAAAAGGATATGTAACTGTTAGCACCTGCGGTATGCTAGTGATGGTGACAGTGCTTTAAAAAACAAGTGTCTTTTCATGACTGCTGCAGTTTTAAGCAGAGATAGAAATCCCTCCAACACATCTTTCTGTGTTATTACTATCTCTTCAAAGACTGAAGGCAGACTCAGTCTCTTTAAGGTGCACATTGAAGGAGGAAAAAGAAATACTGGGCAGTGCTACAGACTATAAAATGTCTCAGTGCATGCTGAGCACATTTTCAGTGAATTCATCTTCCTCTAGTTGCCCCGGGGTTCCTCTCTCTCCTTAGAGGAAGAAATAAATTGTGAACTTTCAGTTAAAACTAGGAATTAGAAGCCAGAAGTGTGCCTGTAAGTGCAGTATGGGCGAGTGGTTTGGTGACATGAGTACTTGGGACAGGATTGCTGACCCCTCTGAGTCAGGCCTGTGTTTGAACCCTGCTGCTCCCTGTGCTGTTGAGAATTAATGAGCTGTTAGATAAGGTTGGGGACCTTCCTTTGCACCACCTTCTGTCTGTGTCATCAAGAAGAGGCCCTTTTCTTCCTCCTGCTCACTGCAGGGAAAGAAAAATAAAGAAAAGAGTGGCACAGGCTTTTGGGATTCTTCAGCTATTCCAGAGCACTGCCTGCAGGTTGGACTGGACCACAGCAGAGCTGATCCCAAAGGAGATGCTCCCCACCTTCATGAGCCATAGCAAAACCTTTTGAACTTCACAGGGTGTGACTGGGAATAGAATGTAGCTCTGGGCAGAATTCTCAGGTGTGATTCCTGATATACACAAATGCATCCCTGGGGCACAAATTACCTGCAGATTTAAATGCTATGATTTCTGTGTGAAATTGGCACCAAATTTAGAATAATAACAAGCACTTGTTTTTATGTGAGTTTTTAGGAAAATCACCAGAAAGTCATCATTTTGTCAATTTCTGCATACTCTGTAGGAACAGATTGCAAAATAATGTTACAAAAGTCACACAAAAGCTACGATCAGTAAATAAAAGTGCCAAGTGAGGGGCAAGGAGAGCCACAAACTGTTGATGGTGTGTGGTTATTGAAAATACTCTTGTAGGTGAGTGGGTGGATTTACAGATCCTAATGCAATTGGGCACTAATAGCAGTTTAAAGTGTAGCAGTAACACTTCTCATGCTGGTTTTATTGGGGCATTTCTACCACATTTTAGCTGCTAAGAGCAGGTTTGTGCCTGCTGGGGGAATGTGCTTAGATAATTAGATAAGCAAGGAAGGAATTTTAATAGTGCCCAAAGGTGTTGGGGTATCATTCCTCTGGTGTTAGGTGAAGGAAGACTTCGTGGTGGTGTGCAGAGACTGTGTGGGAGGTCAGACAATTTCATTTATCAGAGTCCTTCCAAGAACAGTGCACGGACACTCTTTGAGTTGCATGGTTGGCATGAGAATTGGCAGCCATGAATTGTAAGCCCAGTGCATCTGGAATGAAAAATAATATTTTTCTTCTAAAACCATTGAATTCTTAATGTGGGGTTGGGAACAGAATTGCATATGACTGGTTAGGGGATCAGCTCCTGGGTTTATGGAGCCCATTTTGCTTGGTTGTACTCATCTCTCACCAAACTGATGAGTCATTTCTCCCCAGTAAGGAACAAAGTGTGTTTGTTAACTGGGCAGCAGGTGTTTTAATTGGTTCATCTGTCTGACTCCACAGGAGCGTCTCCTGCTCTCTGTACTTCCTCGACATGTTGCCATGGAGATGAAAGCTGACATTAATGCCAAACAGGAAGACATGATGTTTCATAAGATCTACATCCAGAAGCATGACAATGTCAGGTAAGAACAGCAGCCTGTCTCCCAGCCATGGGGGAGGAGTGACCCTCCCAATGCTCAGCCCTGAACACCCAGGGATGAAGATGTCAGTGACACATAATCCAAAATCAGTGTCAAGACTCTGAAGTGTTGCTAGCTGACTTTTGAAAGTTTGTTTATAAGATGGTAGGAGGATTGCCTCATTCAAACAATATCTTCCTTTAAGAAGTGACTTGAACTGATCTCTTTCTTTACATTTTCCTTATTTTTTTCCTTTTTTCTTTCCTGGAGTAAGTGTTGATGGTTTTGAGAAGGTGTTTTATTTGGGGGTCAGTTATTTCTGGACAATTACAAGCACCCCTGTGATAAGAGATGATGGAATGCAAGTTAAAAATTGGGAACACTTCCCACAGGGTGAATTTCCGAGCCTGGCTAAGGTCTATATTTTCTGGAGTGGCTTCTGGCAGTTTGGAATTACAAGCAGGGGGTCCACTAGTGACAGCCTTGACACCTGCTCAGTCACCCAGCAATGTGTTGCTCCTCGGTCTACCTGGACGAGGAGAAGAGTTTGATATCCAATCTCTGGCAAGTCATGCAAAATCAAACTCAGCCTTTGCTGCTGGGGTAGTCCAGCCCCAGGAGATTCTGAGCATCTCCTGGTTCCCACTGTCCAGTTTCCCAGGGAAGAGGCAATAAAGTAGTACTTCAGGTGGCTTGATAGCTTTATAGGCTGCAGTTGTAAAGTTTAACCTAATCTTAATGCATTTCAGCTCTGCTGTTGTACCTGATCTCTTTGGAGATCACTTATGTCTCAGCTAAGCCAGGTACTGGAACTGTGTAACAGCTCTGTCAGTCTATAAATGTTTCTTTTGAGACACAGGACTAGGGACAGAGTCCTTTTCCATCTCCCCTTACAACAAGAGGTTTTTCTTTTAAAATCCCTGTGTAGCCTTTCTCTCTCGTGCATCTTTAGTATATTGTTGGATTGTATTTTCTGTTACTTCATGCTCAACAAATAGAAGTGAGTTTCCAACATACTGCACCCTCCAACAGTTGACGTGAAAAAAATCCACATGAAATTCTGATGCATTTGAAAACATTACCTTAGGATTGAGGTTAGCTGGGAGAGGCAATGTACAAGCAGAAAACTGGGAGGTTGCTCAGTGTTGAATGTAGAGTCTTATATAAAACTCACTGAAATCAGGGAGAGTCTGTGTGCTGTCTTGGAAGGAATTCAGCCCTTCGGTTTTTTAGGTTGTGACTCAGTAAAGAGTTAAAGTTCCACTAGCAATACAATGAAGACAAAAACAGTATCAGAAATCAAAGACAATAACAGTTCAGTGATGAAAAGTAAAGGATATATGGCTGATGATGAAGGGGAGAGGAAGAGGCCATCCACAGTGCCCTCAGCAGACTTCATGCTACAGTAAATTAAGTTTTGTGTCTTCACATTCATTTTTTCCTTAATGACACTGAGCTTGTTCAAGTAGGTGTGTAAATTTCTTGTGATAGATGCTGATCGTGAATTACTTTTTTCCATTACTCAAAGGTCAGCTTGACATTCAAACTAAGTGCAATTCATTAGCATGCCATAAGACTATGGTATTTTAGTCTTCCACATCAATTTCCATATGACATTATTTTGCAGGTTTGAAAGTTGTTCAGTAGTCAAATCTTAGTAAAGCTGATTGTCTCTTTAGGATGATACTGATTTGAAATTTTAATTTATATGAGTACATATACAAAAACTAAATAAACAATAATGAACGAAGTTTGCAAATGAAAAATTTTAAAGGGAGAAGGGGAATCTGATGTAACAATTGTTACTGGAAGAAAAAATAGACCAAAGATAATGGCTGGTATGGAGACGTGGAGATCTCAAAAGACCCATCAAAAATGGCACATGGCTAAGAGTATAGAAAGAGAGAAGAGCTATGATTTTCAGCTGTGGCTGTGAAGAAACATGAAAGGTGAAACACAAATAAATAGATGGGTATATGCACCAGTCAGTTCCTGATGGTAGCTAACATAATACTTGCAAACATTTACTTTTCACATCCTGCATATTTATTGAATAATAGAAGCATTTATGTAATAGTGTCACTTCTGCAGCCTAAGAGTAATTTTAACTTTATTCCTCATGGTAATGAGTGTTAAGGAATCAGACCCTTGCAGGTGACAACCAGCTCCAGTGTAAAGGGACTCTAAGGTCTCAAAAGATCTTAAGAGGAAACAACTTAAATGATACCTTCCTCAAAGTGTGGGCTTTGTTGTCTGTGCCTGTGAGGTCCTAAATCAAAGCCTGCTGAAATCATGGAAAAGGCTGGAAAAGTGAGATAAGAAATAGGAATAAAATAGTGTATGTGCTGAGAGCAAATAGAAAATAACTCAGGAACATCTCATCTTCATGTACTTTAGGGAAATGAATAACTAAGTGCGAATATTGAAGAAAGGAAACATGATTTGGAACAAATGACTCATTTCACACCAGGAGTTCAGCACGGAGCCTTTGCTCTTGCCTGGGTGCACTGAAACCACCTCTAGTGGGAATGGCTGTGGATGATTTTGAAGCATTTACGTGCACACAGAAACACCATGGAGGGGGGAGGCAGCATCTCAGGGATGCTGATTAATGAACTGGCTGAATAAAAGCAAGCAGGCTCTTTACTTTGCACAGGGAAATGCTCAAGGGGAGGCTTTTGAGATGAGAACGCTCCAAGCAATTCTGTTTTGTGTTCGTCACTATTCAAAAATGTCATAAGAACTAAGTTTTTATGAGCTAAAGGTTATTGTGTCAAGGCAATTGAGAAGTATGTGAAGTCAGTGCAAGGGTGCTGTGCCCAGCCATTGAATCTGGCTTCCTGTTGATGATTTATCAGCAGGAGCATTTCCTCTGCAGTTCAGAGGAGTGGGAAGGTCTGTGTGTTTGCACAGAGCTGTGGGTTTTCCTTCTCCATCAGCTGTATTCACTGATTCTTTTTTCCCCCATTTTCCAAGATTGTGTATAAAGGTAGATTTTAAATGAAAGTATAATGGATGGGAATTTTTGTTAACTATTGATTTAAAAGATTGATTGCCATCTTAAAGCTTGGAACCTGACATCTTCATTTTTACTGGATCTTTAGAGTGAGGTTGCTCTCCAAACCCACTGTCAGAATGGAAATAATGAGGCTCTGGAGGTTTCCATCCAGATGGATTTAAGTTGGGTCCTCTGAACTCAGGAGGCACCAGAGCACAGCCTTGTGTGCACTTAGCCTGGTTTGACATTTTGTGTGGGAGAAGTGGCTTACTGAATTCTCTTCCAGACAAGATTAAATATTTTAATTTTCAGGGATGATTGGGTCTGGGCTTTTGGGACCACCTCTAATTTTAATTAAAAACCAAACCCAAACCACTCTACCAGCAGAAAACGTTCATCTAAAATTATGTGAAGTTAATGTGTGTAGTCTTTCTTTTCTAGTTTAAAAATGAAGTGTCCTTAACTTTACAGTTCTGCTTTTATATGCTTAGTTACATGGTTCAGGGTTTTTGGGAGGNTTTTTTTTTTTTTTTTTTTTTAGTAAAAGAGGTCACACACTTTTTTTTCTTTTCTGTTTGTTTAACAAAAAATGTCAGTTTAAACTTGTGTAGAAGATATCTTCCTCAAGTACCAGCAGTAAGCCTGTAAAATATAGCCATGATCCTTCAATAAGGAGCAGTTCTGCTGTGGTATTGCTTACTGTGGTACACTCCCCTTAGAGGGTGGGCTATCTCTCCATAAGGGAAAGATGATTTTTAAAATGCAAAATACTGTGGTTCTTTTGACCTGAATGGGTAAAAGACAATCTTTTTTGAGCAAATCTTTTTATCTGGACTTCCTGCAAAAAGAGTTCATAATCTCCTGATTATTGTTATGGAAAGTAAAGTTCAGAGACTAATTTATCCACAATAAAAATATAATTTCCTGTAATTTTTTTGGCAGCAAAATTTGTTTCAGGATCATGTTCTTCTGAAAATTTTAGTGTGGTGACAAAACAAAGATGTAAATGTTTGAGGTTAATACACTCTTTTTCAATGCACATGAACAGAACCTTTAAATAGAGAATGAAACATTTTCCTGTCCTGATTTATTGAATGAGAATTAACTTTGACAAATCCAGAACCTCAGAGCAAAATTTGACCTTTCCCACATATGAGTGTGTGTTAAATATAAAGTCTATTGTCAAAAGCAATCAGGAAAGGAGTTCCCAAGACTATGCAAGTAATTTTGGGTAAACAACAAGGTGAATTATGTAACTAAATTTGTTCATGTTATCATGAATGAGATTATGTCTGATAGACAAGCCCTAAATTATGCATAGATAATATTGTTTATCTATCATGCTTCCCAGACAGAATTTTAAGTGTTTTACATTACTATTGCTATTTATAGTGTCTCACTGCAGTGATAATGGCTTTAATGTTATCTAGGTTTGGCCAAATATAGTAATCTCTGTGCTATAAAAGGAGGCTTGAAGTCCTCTGTGAACAGATGAAGGTTGGCTTTGTCATTGAAATTCCTTTAATGAACTGTTTCAAGAAGCTTATTTTAGGGCTGGCATCCAAGTGCAGTAAAAGTGACAGTTTCCTCTCTTCACCCCTTCACATAATTCTTATGAATCATGTACTCAACAACATTAACCTGCTTTCAGAGTTTCTTAAACTTATTGACAACTTGAACTAAACCATTTGCAGAAATGAAACAAGACCATTTGCTTTCAGCTTTTTAAATGAAAAGCATTTGTAACTAGTCTGATTTAATGACATTCTAACACCAAAAGGTTCTCCCCTTAAAAACGACCAAATTGTTGTACTTTGGCTGAGTGTCAGGGTATTCAGACCAGCTGTGTCAACTTAACCTCTTCACCTTTTAGGTGTTGTGATGCCTAAGCAATTGCTTATGAAGTTTTTTAAATTCCCAGGTTGCAAGATTCTATGGAATTGTGAACTATGACATTTGAGGAAAAATTCAACTAAGCAAACATCTTTTTCTTCCCTCCTCCCACTGTCCTCATACAGGACATATGTTCTTAATGTTTCTTGGTGGTGAAGGACTTATGCTCCTTAATAAATAGAGTTACGTTATGGCAGGTATAAATTTCTGACAGTTCTGACACGGATATTTCCAAATATTACACAGTCCCTCATCTCAGCCAAAGTTTGTGTAGCTTCAATTTCTCTGGAAGGCCTCATTGCCAGGAAAGGGCAGGAGCAGTAACTTTTCAAATATTTACTGTATAATCCATCTTCCTCCTTGTCTTCTTTGCTTTCTGTGGGGTGGCTGAATGAAAATTGATGGTTTCTGTTTAAAAACAAGGAAGAGCAGCATTAAGTTGGAGAAAGCCCAAGAGCCACTTTTATCTGTGTCGTGCATCCTTGACGCTGCTCTCTGTGCCAGTCCCTGAGCTATGATTTCCTCCAGAGTGTGTTGATCGTTGGTTGTTTCTCAGAATCAAGACTTGGCAAGACCTCTCCCTCCTTTTCCTTATTCAAGGCATGTGCCCACAAGCAGTAGAAAGTTATTTTTGCCCATAGGTGGGGGGTAACTGTGGGTTTCATGTGAGTTTAGAGCATTTAATTGCTTCAACTTCTGGTTGAAGCTGTAGGATGAGAAAGTGAGTAGGAGGAAAATGAGCCTGCCCACATCTTTCCCCAAATGACAGCAGTGAATTTTACCTAAGCAGGAACTCTCTCTGTCAAGAACCAGCTCTTGGGAGTTTCACCTGTGCCTGTCAGATGTGAATCTTTGCTTTTTAATGTTGCAGATTTTTCTTTTTCTTCCAAGTTAGCAATAAGTTTTAGGAAGTGCAGAAGTAGGTTTCACCCATGGATGAAGGTGAAATACTCTGCTCTTGCCACCACTAAACACTTGTCTCTTCCTAATCAATTTGTTGTTTTTGAGAGGAAAAAGTCACTTGTCTTTTGGAGATTGTCAGTCACGCTAAAATTCACTTGTAAAGAAATTCACTTATTGCAGCCTTGATACACTTGGAGTTGACCTCAAAGCCATGCAATAAGTCTGGGTGTTAATATTACAGAGGATGTTTCAACCCAGGATCACTCCCTCTCAATAGTAAATGTATTCATGGTTCAGTCATGAAAACTTTTAAGCCAAAAAATAAAGCAGTTTCATATATTTTAGCAAATCTACCTCTTTGTGCGTATGCACAGCAACCTTTAAGAACAAATACATGCTAACTTGTTTAGTATTCATTTGCTCTGTGATTTTCCTCTTTGAACTGGGAATATATTGTGATCTTGGTCCCTGCTGGGAGCCCCTGGAGTCTTGAGGGCCGTGAGCGAGCCTTGTACCCTCTGCAGAACAAACCAGATAAATAAGTGGCTGCAGGGCACCCCGCTGGATGCACCCCCTGAACACGTGTGCTGGAATCAAGATCACATCCCAGAAGTGCAGCCTGCCAGGTGACTGCAGATCTGCAGCCAGCAGCAAGCCAGCAGCAATTAGGAAGGGCCTGTGATGTATAATTCACACCCTGCTATTCTGAGTGTACACAAGGGCCTGTGAAGTTCACAGGGTGATGGATTGAAGAGTGTTAGATGTTTTAATGATGAAATACTGCGAAGAGTAATTTGGAGAGAATAATGAAGGTGCCTGTAGAAGTTTACAGAGCAGAATTTTAACTCATCAAGGTTATTTGGATTCTCTTTTTTCTTCAATAGTACTAAGAAGAAACTGATTTTTTAAAAATGTATGACTGCTGATTGGTCTAATAAAAACAAATGTATCAAATTTATAGTTAAAAAAAATTATGTTTATTCAGTTAATTCACTTCCAGTCCTCTGTACTCTGGAGTAACCTTGACAAGAAAAATTGAGTATTCTCTGAACAAAACTTTTCTTTTGTGAAGACTTGCTTTTACAGAGTTGCTTTTCTCCTGTAAAGACTTCGTGAGATTTCAGTTGATGAACTGCTTTGTCATGTAGTTAACATGCAAAGTGGTTTTAAGAACATTGAGTTTATATAACATTTAAAGAGGTTTTTATTAAAATCATCATCCCACCTTTTTGCTTCCTCCCTAGATGATAATGACTGCAAAGTAAAAATTAGTTAAACTTTTTATTCTGTAATGCAGGGAACTTTGCAAAACTATTCAAAACTCTCTTACAGAAGCTATAAAACAGAGGCAGAGTTCTGGATGGGAATAGATTAACTTCTCTTGTTTTATACTATATTTATATCCCTCAACAATAGCTGCTAATTTGTGCATCTGTTCCTACTGGTGTATATATAATTTTGACAGTGGATAAATAATGAAGAAGAGACAAAAGCTGGAACCAATTAATGGAGAAGAGCTCTCGAGTGGTCTGGCATCCTGTGACTCAAGTTAGTACCACTGCTAGCTTGAGTCTATGTCCTTCAGTAAATGAAAGTCATAGTGTAGTTTCTAAAGTTTCTCTTTTTTTATTAACTTTGATTTCTGCTAAGGGGTGAAAAAGTTGGGGAGAGGTTGGTACTGACTGTGCAGTCTACATAATTCTATAAGTGGAGTTTTTTTAAGAAACCAAGCTAAGAACAGGTGACTTCAGAAACAGATCTAACAGAAAAAAGGAGCACCAGAGGACAGCACAAAAGAGCAAAGGAGGCAAAAGACCAAAGGTTTAATTAATTTCATCACACACATCCCACTGGCATGGCATTGCCTTTGTGGAATGATAGAAGTGCTCTTCTTAGAAAACTGAGATTTTTTTCTGTGCCCATTTGTGTTTCTGCTACGAAGTTCAAGAAGGATGCACATAATCTTAAATGGTGGGAATAAGGATTTGTAAAACTGTGTAGATTCTGGGGACTTGGAAGTTTGCAGGTAGCTTACAGAGACTGGGAAGTGTCTGTGTGATGCTATTTAAAAAGCAACCAAAGTATAGCACTATAGGTGTTATCTTCCTTGAGACCATGACCAGCAGAGCTCTTTGTGGTTGCTGTGTGTGATTTTGGCAAATATCTGAGGCTCTCAAAGGCACTGAGAAAATCTAAGGACATTCTTGAGCAGTAACCATGTCCATTTTTGAATCAACCTCCTAAACTGATGCCTTAAACATATAGGAGGATCATCACCATTCAAAATTAACTTCCTCATCTGCAGTTCTACAGAACCAACCCTCAAGACAAAAAACCTGGCGTGCTATTTATAAATTTATTTATAAATACTTATAAAACTGTTTGTAAAACTTGGATCTGTGTGACCATCAGCAAAATATTCTCTCCTAGCCTCCTGTTGCAGAGATCTCCTCAGTAAGGGGCATGCAGAAGGCTGGGTGACCAGGGCTTTGCTGAGTTGTAAGATCAGCTGTAAATGCCTGTTGGTCCCAGCAGCAGCTGTGCAAAAGCACCTGGAAGCACGACTTGCCCTCTCACATGAAGAGGAAGGTGCAGGTAGGAAGCAGTGGGGAATTTTCCCAGCAGAGTTACAGTGGTGACAGTTTGAGCCACCTTGTCAGCTCACTGTTTTGGGGGTTTTTTGATGGTGGTGTTCTGGGCAGGTTTTTTTCGTTTAAGCACGATTCTTTGCAGAGTGTGATAATACACTGGCTCCATTCCTGCTCACTGTGCTGCTAATAGAGGGTTACTAGGACAACCCTCCTTCTTCTCACAACTACTTAATTTCTGTTATCTCCAAGGCCTGGCAGACCCATACATCAGTGCTGAATGAAGCAGCAATTCAGAAAAGTGCTTTGTAACTCCCTGGACCTTGAAGGAACTGAGAGAACCTGTGTCACAGAGCTGATGGGATATTAGTGGGGAGGAGAGGTAGGCAAAAAATGTGGGGAAGACAAAAAAAAACCTTGTAAAGAGAGGAGCAAATTTACCAATTTTTAGGATGTCTGGAGGCAAAAATAAGGGGCAATGGAAACCAGATGCAAGCAGTTGTAAATGTGGTCAGTTATGTGCCATAGCAGTGCTGGTGGAGAGCCTCCATTCCCAGGAACATGCACACCAGTGCACCACTGCTTTGTGCCTTGGCTGTTTCCAAAGAATGAGCTAATAAGAATCAATTTGTAGAACAAAACAAACAAAACTTTGGCTTCTGCTCAGGGGAACTTGAGCATTGCAGTTACAGATCAGGCTTCAACAAATGCCAAGAGCTGATCCATAAAAGTATAATTATTCTGTTTCATTTGGAACCTTTTGTTCTGGATTGCATTCAAAACTACTGTAAGCCCCTTTGTGAGATTAATTTCCTTTCCAGGCAAGAGAAAAAGAGGCCTTTTCATTTAATAGTTCTACTTTGTTTCAATTAAAAATGAGAAAAAACTCACATCCTCGCCTTTCTTCCCCAAGATTTTTCCCTTCTGTGGAACGGTGGCCATCAGGTCACAGTTTAGGATGACAGGTCTCATGTAGAGAAAAAGTTGTGTTACAGAGTGTAAATTGTAAGTGATATTCTGTTCTTACTATCCAGTATTCTTTATAATTTTCAGCTGCAAACTGAGTAGAATTTTGCTGTTGAAATTGAAAGTGATTACAAATTTCTTGCAAAGCTCAGGGACATTGAAATTGCAGGTGTAGCTTACCTGCTGAGCTGCTTTTCCTTGGAAGTATACAGTGGGGGAAGAAGTAAACTGAAAATGGTGTCTTGTCTGAAAAGTTAAAACCTGAGATGGACAGCGAGTTCTTTATTTTGACTTGGTAGTGAGGCTGATCAGAGTTCAGAAATGCTTGGCTCCTATGGCAGAAATGTCCTGATCACTGCATCTTGAAGGCTCTGAGGAGCTGTGCCTGAGGAACCAGCAGGGAGTGTGCACAAACACACACTCTGTGCTGGGCACTTCTCATGGGCGCTGGCTGTACCTGCGGGGGAGCGAGCGGGGCATGGCTGGGCCAAAGGGGCACCTTTCTGTTCCTCACTAAAATGGAAACCCAGAGAATTAATAATTCAGTTGACATTACATGTAGCAGAAAGCACAACATAGAGGTAGCAAAGACCTGAAGAGGCACAAGTGATGAGGCACCCCATGCTCATCAGGAGCCCACGTGCCAGGGTAGATAATCTGAATTCGATTTTCCCATGCACCAGAGGGCATTTGAGGCCCCATCTCCTAGGAGAGCCCATAAATGAAGAAGGCATCCTCATTCTCTTTTGTTAATTCTGTTTCATTTTTTTATATAAAAGAATCAAACCCCAGAGCAGCAGCTTGAATCCCACTGTCCCATGTCACAGCGTGCGCCATAATCAGCAGGGCAGAGCGGAGCGCTCGCTGTCTCTGCCTCTAATTATTCTGAGTATTTTATATGTAATGAGCAGCTGCAGCATGAGGTCCTGAGGGCACCCCTGTTCCCAATCCAAAATAGCCAGTTGTCCAGTTCAGGCTGGATTCAAGCAGAGGGAAAATTAGATCCATGTTTTCCCACATCTTGGTTGATGGGTCTTAGGAGATAGTTTTCTTGCTTTCAATTTCACTCCATTTACTTATAAATAGCAGACATTTGCAAAATGCTATGGAATCAAGAATACAAATTTTTGTGTATGTTTCTGTACCTTAAAGATATGCCAGTTTTTGTGTCAGGCCAGTGGTATTTTAGCTGGCAGGAATCTTGGCTCCCAAGTAAGATTTGGCTACAGTCATATAGATGGCAGCATGGATGTGGGAGGGATTCTCTTAAAAGCTGGACACATACTGTTTCTTACTGTAGCTGCTGACTTATCCTGAGTCCTGTCTATATATTTTAATTCAAACAAACAAATAACAACCAAAGAAATAAATTAAACAACAGTCAAGTATTCCTGTAAGGTGCTATCATGAGGCTCAATTTGAAGTGAAAAATTACTTGCCAGGGTTTCTAGCCCTGGTGGTCTTTGATTAACCACAGCATGTCCTAAGTAGCCAGAAGGTGCAGAAGCCAAAAGGATCTTGGGGATGATTTGCTTTTGGCTTTTACTGCTGTTAACTTCTTTTCTGATTCTGTTTACAAGGATTCTGGTGACTGGATGTTGTTAGCAGGATTTTTTTTCAGTTGCATAAGGGTTGAGAAAACAGTATCTGTCTGACTCTTCCACAGTGAATGGCTTTCAAGTTAAGCCATGGCTGCAGTTATTGTGCTCTAGCTGTGACACTATAAATAAAGTTATTAACAGCAATATGTAAATGGGTTTCTATTTTTGTTCCCTGTATTGTTTGCAAAATCTAGGGCAGTTATTCAGTAAGAATCATCTGCTATTTAGCACTGAGCCTACCAGCATTTGATGTTGTGTGGGCTGCTGTGCTTCCCCCCCTCCCAGCTTGCCTTCTTTCTGTGCAGTGGCTATTAGAATCCAGCACTTCTGCAAGTTTGTTTATTGTGGTATATAAGAAATAGAGTAGCTGTGCTAAGCATTTTCAGGCTTCCAGAGAGTGGCTTGGTGTGTAGGAACAGGGAATCATCTCCTGCTATCTGCACTGCAGGAGCATTTAACCCAGCCATGCAAACACCAAATACCACAGCTGCACTTTGCCTTAGTGAGCATCTTGCAAGTTTCAGACTGTTCAAAGATCTTTAGGGTTTGTGTTCAGTTTGCATGCTCTGTTTCCTTCCTCTGCCCTCTGCACTGCTCCAGATCTGCCTGACAGCCCCAGGCCCCGCTCACGCTGGGACCTTGTGCCACTTCAGTTCATGCACTTACAGCACAGACCCCAGGGAGAGCACAGATGTGTCATTTGAGAAACATTTCACCACAGCCATGGCTACTCCTGTCTGGAGGAGCAAATCATTCTAATCCCAAGCATCTGTTAGAAACCTGAATGTATCAGTGCTAGGGACAGGATCAGTGTGGCTGTTAACATGGATATTCTAAAAGACATTTCCCTTGAGGCAGCTTGTTCAAACTCCTTCCTTCTCTGCAAGTGAATTCAGCTCTGGATTCCCCAGATCCCCAACAGGGAAAGTCCCAACCTGTCTGTCCTGTGACTCGTTAGCCACAATTTTATTGCCAGCTGTGTTAGGCTTCACATGGGCATGTGTCCTCCCTGGCACTTAAATTCCATTCCATGCAGCTTTCCATGAAAACCAAAATTGCTGCTACTGTGGTGGCATAGAAAATAAACAGAAATTAGCTAGACTGGTTTTGCCTAGATATAGAAAGCAACTTTCCTCTTATTTTTATGCTATGAGACACATTATCATATTATATGTCTTAAGTGGTCTCCAAGGTGGCTTTCTATGCTATAGAAAAGACCTGGTCAGATTCTACTGATTTTATTGATATTAGTACCCTGGTAAACTAACATCTGTTTGAAGGAACTACATTTGGTGATAATATTTTGTGAATATTGAGAGTAGCAAGCAAGCAAATGGCTTAGTGAAATATCTTAATGCATTAACACAGAAATTAAATTTTCCAATGGAAAAGGCAAGAGAAAAGCCATTTCTTTATATGCAGATCTATTATTCTGTTGGTGGCAATTACAGTAATTCTCTTGAAATCAAGTTAAAATTATATGTCTGCTTCATTATGAGAAGAAACCACTGAGTGCACAAATCAGGGGAGATTTAGGGGAAAGTTAGAGAGACTTACATTTGCAGTGAGCAGACCTGCCTTCACCATGGTTCCTGCTCCAGCATGTCAGGAGTAGGGTTGTGTGGATGTTTCCTGGACTCAGGAGACCAGGATTCACATTCCTGCTTTGCCAGGGGTTTCCCATGTCACCTTGAGCATTTTTATATATTTTATCTATATACCATACTGCTGTCTCTAGAAAATAGTCTGTTTTCTAGCACAAATGACATTTTAATAGTTGCTTAATGTCACTGCTTACTCTCTATGAAATGGAAATACTTGGAATATGAGATATGTTAGGGGCTGAAGAGGTGCATGGAATTTCATATTCCCTGTTCAAGGACCACCTTTGCATAGAAATCCTTATGCAGTAACTCACCTGAACTGCCTTCTGAGGAGGAATGGTTTTACTGCTGATAGCAATTGTACAGAATTTCATTATATTTGTCTTGTTTCTCCATGGACGCTGGAGTTTTCTGTGTCACCAAAGGGAACCAAAGATAGATATTAACCCAAGTGCCACTGGTCAATTCAGATGGTGACATTTTAAAAAGGAGAAAAACCCTTTAATGTTACATTATAGCCCTTGTAAAGTTGGGAGACTAGTTGTGAGTTGAGGGTATCTATTCATTACTGGTTCTTATCAGGCAAGAAAAATTAATTCAGTGTACAACAACCAGATAACGAGTTCAATTTCCTGCAGGATTTTTTCCTTTTCATTTGATTCTGGCATTGCAGCCAATCTCCCTTGTCATTGAAAACATGAATGTGGTTTATTATTAAATTTATTATCAGGTTTGTTTATTAATCAAATAACATTGATCCCTCAGTTAATGAGCTGTACCATTTTCTTTGGGCAGCCATTTTAACTTTCAAAATACCTGACGAAGAATTATGTCTTCATTTTGCAGTTCCTCTCCAATGATGTTCATTGGTGTTTCTCAGAAAAGTGACCATTATAAAGTGTGCACAGTTGAGTGTCTCTGAATGCTTTGGGCCCATTTCTCTTTACAGTTTCATCGGTGTAATTTTAAAAACACAACTGCTCATCTACATTTTAAAGTATAGAAGCGAGGGGGCAGTGAGTCCACTCATGCTGACTGTTCCAAAAAGGGCAGGAAGACTCTTGTTCCTGTTCTTCAGCACTGTTTTCCCACCAAATGGTCACTTTGTATTATTGATCTAATAAGCTACCCATGGAAATCGTGTCCACAGAACATCACATTGCTGTCCCTTCTCAGCTGATCCGTTTAGAGTCTGTGTATTTTGCTACCTACCCACTTTGGGAAAGGCACAATTGCTCCTTAATGTTTTAAATTATTACATTTGTATACTAATGTAATGTTTTCATTATGTAGTGACTTTCCAGAGGGAAAACCCTGACTTGCTGAAATGACAAAGTAAATAAATCCCAAAAGGACACGGAAAGAGCAAAGAAGTAAGATTAGATTGAAGTGATGGCTGCATGCAGAATCACTGCAGCTTTTTGGTTAGGGAGTACAAAAGCATCATTGTTAGTCTGAATATCCATGATACCAGAGAAGAACAGACTGAAGGCAGTTTTCCCAGCTATGAAGAGCTCATTCTTTCTCCATCAAATACAAAGACCTTAGCAATATATAACAGAAAGCATCACAAACCTGATTAGAAGCAATTTCATCTCTATGCCATGTGCCTGAGCCAGGATATACTTGTGAAACTGTTAACTGTGACAAATTATATTTTGTATTGCCTCTCTTGCTTTCTCTGACAACCGATTGATTGCTGGCACACAGTCTCTTTGCAACAGGTTTTCTTTTGCTTTAATGCTTAAATTTTTAGTTGTTTCTCTTTCCTACTATGCTGCTTCTATAGCTTCAGTCAATTCTGTAAGGTATTGCCTCAAAGAGAAAGCAGGAAGGAATAGTGCTTTCCTGCCCTGAACAGAATTACAACTGTGCTGGTCCCTTTTTTCAGAATTCTCTTAGCTCTGTTGTCCTACTTATTGGTTTACAGCAGGATTTTCATATCAGAGATTGCTCCAATCTCAGAAAACAGACTGCAGGAATACTCAAAGGAAAAAGCACACCTGAAGTTTGAAAAGCAGAATATGGCTTTTCCTTTCTGTTTTACATGCAGTTCTGGATTTCAGCTGTCTTGTGGAACAAAAATGCATCTGAGATTTATTTTGTTGTAGGCTGGATTCAGCTCCAGTTTGGACAGACCTGGCAGCTCTTTTGTACTGGTCAGGCAGTGCTGGGTGGGTTTGGGCTTGCTCAGAGCCACAGCAAAGGCACATGGTTGGGGTCAGCACTGTGCATGGCTCCTTCCTGCAAACGGCCCTGTCCTTCAACTTTGCCCTCTTTAACTTCCTTGGAGATGGAATGGATTTGGCATCTTTTGCATTTACATGGGTTTTTTTTCCCCTGAGCAGAACAATTGGAAAAAAATTGGCATTCCCATCAGTCCCTTCTTAGATAAATGAAAAAGGTCTAAATTTCCTCCTTCTTAATAACACAAAGTCTTATTTAGAATGGCTGGATCTCTTTTTTAGGTTTGACAGACAGAAGCGTCTAATTCAGCTGGAAATGATGGAGGACTAAAATTCCTTTCACTCATCTCAAAGCCATCCATAGTGTGTCATACCTATAGTTTGGCTGGTAGCCGCTGCATATCTATTTTTATTTGGTTTTGCCTTCCTCAAGTAGCTTTTCTTCCCAAAAGACTATTTATTACTCCTGTTTCCAGTGAAAAATCAATCTGGTTAAATATAGCCTGCTGAAATAGGAAAATCTTGTAACTCAAAATGTTTAGAAGGAGAGGATAGCAAGGTTTTCATATTTAAAATAAAAAAAGGAGTACTGATGTTGCCTAGCTATAGCTAAGTTCCAGTAACTGGGGATGCTACTCATGCTTGTAAACTGCAGATCTAGGGAGGTCATGGAAAAAATTTCTTTGCATGACTGGTGCATTTTTTTCCCTTCTGGTTAGTGATTTCAGGATCTAAATTTCTTCTCATTTCCTGTACTGTCAGTGAGGGACAGACCACAGGCATTGAGGTGACAAGATGACCATGACAGACAGTATGGTCCATTTTCCTCAGTAGCTCCTGAGCATCAGCAGGGCCAGACCCTTTCCATAGGGCATTCCCAGCACTGCTAATGCAGACAGAGCTGCAACCACAAATGTGGCATTGTGCTGGAGATGTGCATCTCCCAGATGAGCCCCTCAGGCAGTTCTGACCTCCAGAAACAATCACCTGGGAGCAAACACGGGAAAATCAAGTCAAAGGAGGGCTCTGCAGTTTGTGTCTTTGCAATGAGCCTGGCTGTCATTGTGCAGTGACTGTGGATGGCAGTCTGCATGTTGCCACCAGTGACTTCCAGAGCCATCTGATCTCCTGCTTCTTTGTTGGTTTTTGCTGCCACCAGATTCACTTAGTATGGCCCTGCAGAGTGAAGTTCTCAATTATAGCATGTGAGTTTGGTTTACATTTTTGGCAACTTTGAAGAGGGATGGGGAGGAGGCTTTCTGCCTTTTGTTGTAAAGAAAAAGGTGAAAAGGTCACAAAGGGTTTTGGTTTTGTAGGGGAGTTTTGTGTATTTCCTCCTGCTTTGTGTTTTTCTCTCTCTTGCCAGTACTCCTTTGCTTATCACAACATTTGTGTACATGTGTGCCTTCTCACCCTCTTGAGCAAGTGGGAGCCAGCATGAATGATCTCAAGGTGGAGCCTGGTGCAAGCCTGAGTCCTCCTTTGCAAGGGGGAGCTGTTCCCGCTCATGTGTCACAGCAGTGCTAAGGGCTCATTTTAAACAATAGGTGATTTCCAATACTAAATGGATCTTCCCTGAAATGACCATATAAGTTTAGGGTAGAGCGTGTATCTTTTCACTGTTGTGTTTGCTTTTTTCCCATGACTGTAGGAAAAGGAAACAATTTTAACCTCTGGTCTGTCTGATATCCTGCTGTTCTGGAGAACATTTTTTGCATCGCTAAGGCTGTGTCTTTAGCCTGTCACATTGACATCCCAAGAGAGCAAGGCTGACGTGCTGTAGAGACCTGAGATGGTCTAGAAGCAGCTTGCTGGACTGGTCACTGAGCTGTCACTCTGCACAATGATCTCTGTGGGCCCCTTCACCCTCCCTAGGTGGGCTCTGCTGCCCTTGCTCACATTAGTGCTGCTTTTTCCAGACATGCTGCCGCCTGACCATGGTCACTGTGACACTGCTGTGAACTTGTCCTCAGCTTGTTTTGGTTTGTCCTTCTGTTGTTTCTGCTATCAGATTCAGCAGGGAAAGAGCGCAATGAGGTGTTCTCAGTGTTTCTGGAAACTGGAATCCTATTTTTGCACAGGGTGAGTAGAAGGCACAGAGGATCTCCATGCCATCCCATCCCCAAGTAGTTAGGAAGGAGAGATTGGATTTACCCTGATGTCTTGTCTATTCCAGAAACTTCTAGATTAACTTACTACATTTATGCCACTGGAGCTGGAAAATAATTCTGGGTTTACACTGCAGGAGGGAAACTGGCTTTTAAAGAGATGTCCAAGTGCACAAATTGACTCATTTACCAAAATGCTGAAGAGATGCTTCCACCTTGGAGATACTCAAAAGACATCTGAACGTGGTCTTGGGAAGCCATCTCTAGGTGGCCCTGCTTGAGCAGAGGGTTAGACGAGATGACCTCCAGAGGTCCCTTCCACATTACTGTGGTCCTCTGAAAGCCTACTTTGGTGTAAAGAGTTGACCCAGCCTTTCAAGTGGAAGTTTTTTAAGCTTCATCCTGGTCCATCCTTCTTCTTTGTTCTTCCTTGTTCACAGTATGACTCAATGGCATGCAGCACCAATTGCAGTGGATGGTGTTGTAGCACCCTGAGACCCTGCCCTTACCCATTAGCTTAGTGAGCTTACTGACAAGGGCAGACTATGTCTAAAGTCAGTGCCATTCTTGTTACCCCTTTGCTCATGAATGCTTGTTTCTAGTGAGCAATGATTATTTTGTCATGACACATGACCTCTTTCTTCTCTTGTAGGTAGTGTTCATCGTGGTAAAATACCATGGTTCAGATCCAGTCAAAAGCACTTTGCAGTTATTATAAGCCATTAAAGCTCTCCCAGTCTGGGGTTTTGTTCTGTTTCCCATGCAGTGCCTGTGGCGTTTGGTTTCCAGCAACACATGGTGTTTATATTCATGACTGGCATTACCGTTGTGATGGTGATAGGGTTTGTGTTTCTTGCCTTGCTTGATTTATGTTGTGGCTGGCGTGCATGGCACGCACATGGCTTGAAATAGAACACGACTGGGTTTTTTTGTTTTTACATTAGAAGCACTCATGATTTAATTTAGCATTTTGAATAATCCTGCATTTGCAGGGAAACTTGTGTCATGTCCCTCCTTTGATAACTGTATTAGCTCCAGATATTTAAGTCTGCACTGCAAAATCATTCTCTGTAGATGTGTGTGGTTTTTAAACGTCTCGTGGTTTCCTGCTTCCCACCTTGTCCTTAGCTCTTCTTACTCCTTATGTTCTTTGCTTTCTGCCAAATCTCTCCCCTTCCTGCACATTTGTAAAGAAAGTTCTCCTTTGCCATCTTTTGCCATGCCAAAGATGCTGTGTTGCTTCTGCCTCAGGGTACATCAGTAGTGTAGGGATCACCTGGCTTACAGGAGGTAGTTTTAAAGGACCTGCAGTGGTAGGACTCCAGGTGCAGTGGGATGGACCTGGGCTGGTCTCTGGGATGTTGCACTGAGGCTCCTGCTGGCTGCAGAGCTGCTTGTCCAGGTGTATCTTAACTGATGTGTGAATGCATTACAGACCAAAAAATGGGAAAGCTGAACTCAGCAGGTTGGGAATTTTCTCCTCTTTTCTCTGTATGCTGGCTGTGCCTCCCTCCATTTCAGCTCAGTCTGCCTTTGCTGTTCTGTGAAGCACTGTGCACAAAGCACTCAGACTCCTGCTCATGGAGGCCTTGCAGTCCACTGTGTCCTGGTGGTTTTGGGAAGAGCCAAGCTCAGGCAGAGGCTGGCATTGCCATGGCAGCAGCAGCTGGAGCTGTGAGCCCAGCCTGCCCTGTGCTGCCCTTCAGCCATGGTGGAATCCATAGGAGCCAGCAGTTTTGGGGTGATCCAATCCCTGTATCCACCTTTCCTGTTCCCCTGCCTGGGGCTTGGGTGAGACCAGGCATGTATCAGGCTGGTCCCTAAGCAGAGGGGAGGATGGCAGGATCTGCCATCAGGCTCTTTTTCTTCCTTTTTTCCTGTCAGTATCATGAGCCATGCAGGGCAACAGGCAGAAAACTGAACTTGCCTTGTACAGCTATGAAATCTTGAGCCAGTCCTTGCTGGAAATAGGAACTGAAATAGGAGCTTAGGAAAGTATTCACCTCTACCCTAAAACACAATTTGTGGTACTTTTCAACCAAAATAAAACAGAAAGAATTTTAAAATACATATAAAATTAATGATAACTCCTCTTTTCTTCCCTGTCTTTCCCAGAAATAAACCATTTTCTGTATTTTTTGAGGTCATACCCTGGTTACTGCTGGACAAAACCCAATCAGATGGTAAATCTGAAGGCAGTGATGGAGTGGAAAATATATCAAGAACTCTGAAACCATTACAACATTTTAATTACATGCTAAACTGGTTTTTCCACAAAGCAGTAGCCTCCCAGATGAAGGGACTGGGATTCAGGGCTGATAATAGCTACTGATGCTCAGGCTGCAGATTGTGTGGTCAATCCCTTCTAATTGACTCCAGCTAATAGTACTGCTAAGCCATTGCCTTACTTATCTCATAATATTTTATAGCTATAATATTTATTTCCTTTAACCTTTTGCTGTCCACTGTCATTTGCTGCACATTTTGGCACAGGGGGGGCCTATTACTGGCATTGTCCTCCCACCAGCAAGGAAATGGGATGACCTCTGAAGATGTGACAAATAGTTGGCATGAGTTGGACTCTTCATCACAATCATCAACACCACAGTCCTTTAATAAAATCTTCATTGCTAAGGGTAGTCTGACACGTAAGACTGAAGTGTGGAGTAAGGAGTTCAGAGTAGTGGGAATTTGTGTGTTTAATCTCTAAGGCTGCTAGTCTGGGTAAGATGCACTGGCAGGGTATGGAAGTGCTTCAGACATCTCACTGTGTGTGTTGTGTGTATAAGGACATAACAGGCTTTGTTTTCAAATAACAGCTCTGACTAAACACAGGGTGAGGATCATGTGCTGTTCCTTGATGGCTGCTGTACAGACATCTCTTTTCCTAGTCACTTCCCAATTGTTGGGTATTTTACAGGGAGCAGGCTGAATTTAAGGGTTACAAGGGCTAATAAGAGAAGGAACAGAAATTCCTCAGTCCCCGTTCCTCCCTTGTGGGTCATTAGCAGGGCTGGGACTGACAAACCTGGCTGGCGTCTCTGCTGCTGGAGCTGCAGTGTGAGCAGGAGTGTGTGGAGGGGGCAGATTAGGCAGAGGAGTAAAATGTGATTTAGTGGCTTTCAGAGTACCTTGCTGAGAGCAGAGGACAGAGGCTTCAGGCTGGGTTCCAGTTGTCAAGGACTGTTTTTCTCTGACTCTTGTGTCCTGCTCTTTCTCCAGTCACCTAGCACAAATGTGTGTCTGTCCTCTCAGTCTTCAGTTCCTAGATACCTGCTCTGTCCTCTGCCATCTCACATGCAGTCCTTTCCATACCCTGATGAGGTTTTCCATTCCCTGCAGCCCATGTGTCCCAGAGAGTGTCTTCTGATAGCCCAGCAGTGTGGCTGGTTGGTGGCAGAGCAGGTCACGCAGCTGCCTGGCTGCAATGCGCTCAGGTGCTTGGTAGCTGACACAGATCTGTGTGTAGAACAGCTCCATAGGGCTCTGCTGATTGCTTCATTTGTGTGGTTGAAATATTGCCACCATTTCACTTCTAGAAATGTCTCATCCTTTTAACTAGCATGATAGTAATGGGGAATGAAGTGGGCAACCTCAGTCATTTATCCACATTTATTAGTCAGGAGGAGAAGGCTCTGTGTAGTATTTTCAGACACACCCATTGATATCTGAATGTCAGAGCAGCAGCTGATCTTGATTTCTCCTGCTCTAACACAAGACTATTGCAACATACACACAAGCAGAGCGTGAACATGTTCAAAAACTAGTAATCTGCAATTTGCCCTATGTTGGAAGAGGAACGTGCTTTCAACAAGAGATATTTTGTTACTGCCACTGGAACTGGAGACATTTCCCATTTGTACATTACATATTAGCACGTACTTAAATTGCTTATGAGCAGTACAGACTTGTCTAAGCTTTCATTTGATTTCAAGTGTGTTTCTTCAGGAGGTTTACTTTTATTTGTAAATATGTGGAATCTTGATTTATTTTTGTGTGTTTTCTCAAGTGTTTAAAAATGGCAAAGTATATTTTGATTCAGACATCCCTGCATTTGTCTTGGTTTCTCTTGTACATTTTAGCATCAGTGTGACTAACAAAGAAATATTTAATGCAATATGTTTGGTTGGTGATTTATTGGAGTTGAAATGTAGAAGGAAAATATGAAAAACATGCCAGAATTGAAATGTGTTTCAGGATTTTTGCGAAAAATGCTTGTGAAAATATTTGTGTTGGTTTTGCTTTCTGACTGAAGGCATTGCAGGGAATTCCAACTGAAAATATACCTCTGCAATTTGCCTAAAACATGTTGGAGTTTTATTTTACAAAGAAGAAACAATTCCAAAGTGGTTGTTATTTTGACTTTTAATTTCTTTTCCAAGTACATCTTGATGGCAATAATCAATTTCAAAGAACAAATCAACCACTGGATAAATGTTCCAGTATACAAGTAGAACTTATGAATTTTCTGTTTATATAAATGTGTGTTCATGTCTACATTTTATCTTAGATCTACACAGATAAAGTCTGCTGCTTGTTTTACTGAATAGTATTAAATTTGCCATAATGGTTGGGTTTGATTGAAGTCAGTATTTTCCATGTTGTAATTATCAATGAGACAGAATCTTTGTGCAGTTTAAAAAAAACCCACAACCCACTGTTGTCCTTGCAGCACAACATTAATATTGATTCACTGAAATCAAAGAGTCATTAATAATACTTGTGATTCAAATAATTGTGCTTTCAAAACAGTCCAGGCTGCTTTCACAGGGCTTTCCCAGTCCATCCTGGGTGGACCCGTGATGTGATATCCTGATGTCACAGTTTGCTTCAGCTGGCAAGCTCTGCAATTGTCATTTAGCAGCACATTGGTCATTTTGTGCTTGCAGCCTTACTGGGAGGAGCTCCTGGGTGCTGCAGGTGGGATAGGAGCTGCATCATAACCATTAGAGCTGCTCATCTCCTTGTTGCTGTAGGGCAGGGACACCCCACGTGTCTTCCCATCCCGGATTTCTGCCATGGAATTTACACTTACACAAATATTGGCAACAAATTTTGTAACCCTTTTTTTTTTTTTTTCCCCCCCCCTTCTCTTTTCCCAAGTATCCTCTTTGCAGACATAGAGGGATTCACCAGCCTGGCCTCCCAGTGCACTGCCCAGGAGCTGGTCATGACGCTGAACGAGCTCTTTGCCAGATTCGATAAGCTTGCAGCTGTAAGTTTTCTATTATAATTTTGTTTCCTTTTGTTTTTATTCTCCTGTTGGAAGAATGACATACTGTGCTGGTTCACTGGATTTCTTAAATATTCACTGCCCTAAAAGGCAAGCTATTGCAAGCATGAATATAAGCTGAATACTTCTTTCTCTGTTATTATTCTTATTTTTTTTAAGGAGAACCACTGTTTACGGATCAAGATCCTGGGTGATTGCTATTACTGTGTGTCTGGGTTGCCAGAAGCAAGAGCTGACCATGCACACTGCTGTGTTGAAATGGGAATGGATATGATAGAGGCCATCTCGTAAGTACTATATGCCCCATAGAGAAGCTCAAAACAAATGCAAGTAGATTATCTTTCCTGTTAGTTCTTAATATTAGGAGCAAGGTAACAAAACCAGAGAACTCTGGCCAGCAAAAAGCTGGAACAAAAAACCAAAATGCTGTTAAGGTTTGACAGCAGCAAAACAGACACTTGTGTCCATGCGGTCATGTGGATATCAGAGCTCAGCCTCTTGATGAGAAAGGCAAAGGTTACTGTAAATTACTGGAAGTCTCATTCCCAAAGGAGGATTCCAGTGAACTGCAGAATTGTGAATTCAGAAGATTAATAATACCTTTATTAAATTCCAGTCGCTATTCATTTCTGTGTTTTTAAATCAGTTTTTTACTCACCTTAAAATTGCTCTGCTAATGTCTGTCTTGTCTAGTTCAACAAATCCTTCTCTATGCAAAAAGGGTCAGATTCAAGGCTTTCTTACTTTAGTTAAATTAATTACTGAAATAAAGCATGAAGTTGCTCTGAAGTTCTCCACTTATTCCATACAGTAAATTGATGGAGTTTCCACTTCAGCTTGATAAAATCTAGAGATACCTCTTTGCTGAGCTTGGTACAGTACATCCTTAACCATATGAATTTCTGCAAGGACATCAATACACCCTCAGAGTTTTCAACCTCATTTTCATTTCACCACAAATACACAGGGTGAAAAGCAGTGTTTTCACCCAGGAGACCCCATTCAAAGCACAGTATGCAACAGCATTCCCTTGCTTTGTATACAGCATACACTGTCAGGGCTTTCTATCTTTTCTTTCCTGGTTTTAAACTCCATTGCCTTGCACCAGTCTCCTTTTGGGGTTTGTATGCAACGTGCAAAATAAGAGGAATTGCTAGTAACTAGTTCCCAGTAGCCCTTGAAGGAATGCTATTTCTTCCACGTGAGATACAAGTAAGTAGCAGGTGAAAAAGGGTCTTGTCAAACACAAGAAGCAGCAATACTGAGCCAGCAGCCCCACTGAATATTGTGTTCATTGCCCAGTTGTTGGCCTGATGAAATCCAGAGGTCTTCACGTGTTGCTGTGTAATTCCCCACAGGGCTAAATAACACCAGGAAGTCTAGACTTCATTGATTAACTGCAACCCACCTTACTTGGAATAAACACAGAGCTGAGGTGCACTCAGTGTTTGTTTACAAATACCTCTTCAGCAGCCTTTAAAACTTGTTTCCCACTCACTGTATAATGAATGTATTTAACAATCTTATCTCTTAATAAGTCTGGAAGGTGATTCTGTTCTCACTACCCCTACTCTCCCTCTTCCTCCCTCCTCCCCTAAGGATCAAGATAAGAGGTTTCACAATTAAGGTAACCAATTGCAGGTAACAAATAACTACTGAACATTTGATTGCAGACTTCACCAACACTGGGCCCTGCCCGTAGGCTGATTTCATCTGTGTCTAATAACAGCAGGGCATGTTATCCCAAATAGGAAAGACTTCAAGAAAATTGTATTCATTGTACTGTTGGTATAAATGAGCTGGAAAAAAAAGGAAGGTAACAAAATTTGTCTGTAAAAAAATAGCCAAACTTATTCATTTGCTGCAAAGTCTGGACAAAGTCACCTGGTCATCAATGACTCTACTACTGAGAAAAGTTCCCTGGTCTTGTGTCAGTAACATGGCTTGGCAGGAGTGCACGAGGGGCTGTAGCACCCAGTGGAGGGAGGAACTGCAGCTGTGTTGTTTCTGTCAGGTTTATGGGTGCAGCTACATTTTTATTACTCCAGCTCCTGCTCCTTTCTCTAGTGTTGTGGTTGGAGCTCTTTCAGTTCATAAGCCTGTAACACCCTGCCCACATCAGCTTCCTTTACCTGCTAGACAATCTCTGCTGCTTGTCAATAAAAATAATGAATGTCACTTCAGTGAGTAGGTAGTGAAATATAAGATAGGGATCATAAAGAGAAAGGAACTCAAAGAGGATAGGAGTTGTTTCAACAAGAAGTTATCTTGGACACTGTTTTAAGGGACATTGCACTGTTAGGAGTGAACTGCAGTCCAGAACTGGCCTATCTTTATTCATGCAATTTCGTTAATAACTAAAGCATAAATACTAGGCCTGTGTTGATGTTACGGAGTTGGGAGGACTTACCTATCCAGATGATGTTATCTAGAAAGGACTGGATGAACCTGAAAACTGAAGAGATTGAAATCTGATAGGTATAAAGTACTTCCTTGCTGCAAGGAACTTACTACTCAAAGGAAGTGACCTACATGTGATGTAGGTGAACTTGCCTGTGAAGCATGGACATTCTGGGAATGATATGATTGGCAATAATGAGAAGCAGAATTGTTCTGAAGGCCTCATCAAGGCTTTTCCCTACCCACACTCCTAAATATATTTCTCATGTGAACAGCTCTTGAAGTAAACTTTTGCCCTAAAGGGGAAAACCCACAAAGTATTCCAGCAGCCTTTTTGGGAGTAAGCAGAGCATCCAAAACCTCATTACATTCAGAACTTGAGTATTTGTAGCTGCCTGTTTGGGTTGACTGCAATAGATGTGGTTCTCTGGTTTTGCTGCTGTAAGGCCCATTCAAGCTTTCCAGCTTCAGTGGGGTATTTCACACACATATCATGTTTCATCTGTGGAAGAGTTGATGCTTGGTGCCATACAGACAAATTAAGATCTCTGAAATCATTTCCTTTCTCTCTTTGCAACATACTATTACTCTTAATGAGGCCGAGTGCTGGCAGGTTATGTCCAGCTTTGGTATGGAAATCAGAGACGAGCACTTTATTCCTTTTACTGCCCCAGAGATAATTTTTTATGAGTTCTCAACTTGGTCCTGAGTTCAGAGTACATGGATTTACTCCAAGAGCTCCACGTTCTAATTAGGGCTCTTCTTGGCCAGCCTGGCCATCCAAGAGCAGTACAGCCTGTCCAGTTTTGTTCTGTTGTCCTGTTGATGTGGATGAGCTGCACCATGTGCATCTGTGAATAATTTATGGATCATTATGGATTTCTGTGTTCTGGATGCAAGTTTGTGCCTCTGACTGCAGCCATTCAGTTGTTAGTAATGGCTCTTCTCCCCCGTGTCTCTTTTCAGACTGGTCCGTGAGGTTACTGGGGTGAATGTCAACATGAGGGTCGGAATCCACAGTGGCAGAGTTCACTGCGGGGTCCTGGGCCTTAGGAAGTGGCAGTTTGATGTGTGGTCCAACGATGTCACATTAGCCAACCACATGGAAGCAGGGGGCAAAGCTGGGTAAGTTGCTTCATCAAAGTTGTTGTGTTTATGCATTAAACTCCCACACTTAATGTGTAAGAGTAGTAACATGGCTAAATCAATTGGGGTTTATTGCTTGTTTGTTCCAGTGCATGGAACCCCTCCCTGACAGGACCTGGCTTTTTAGGTGATCACTTTTCAGAATCTACAAAACTTGCTTGTCTTTTGTCTCATTCAAGGCGCATCCACATAACAAAAGCAACCCTGAACTATCTCAATGGAGACTACGAGGTGGAGCTGGGCTTTGGAGGGGAGCGCAACGCTTACCTGAAGGAGCACAGCATTGAGACCTTCCTGATTGTGAGGTGCAGCCAGAAGAGGGTAAGACCAAACTAACTAATGCAGGTTTAGGCACCTTTCATAACTTGATGTTTCTGACATACCAGAGTAGAGCCTTTGTAGATGAGACAGTTGACATTCAGTGACAAAAATTCCTGTTTCTCTCTCCTCTTCCTGTACTTTTATATGCATAGAAGGGAATAGCCACCGTCTACAAAGGTGTCTGCATCAAGCTCTAATTCTTTTAAAGAAATTGTCCTCAGTTGTTTTCAAAATCATGTTGAAAAACGTTGTTAATATAGATATGTATGTTGTAGAAGTACTTAAAGGAATAGATTAAAACCACAAAGATCTTTGTCAGATTACAGAGGTGATTTTGTATGCCTGCTCACCAGATGAATGAACGGGAAGATTAGAGCAGTTCCTATCATTGCTTTTCAGCCTCTCTTTCTGAAAATGAGAAAAAGTGGTCCACTGTAATGACTGATCATCATTGTGACAGTAAGATGAGATCATACCAACCGTGACATGGGTCAGGCTGCACAAAATAAGGCTATGAGGGCATCACTGACTTGAACTTGAATCAAGTCAAACTCAAGTGGACATCAGCCTATAAATCTTCCTTTTGTGACACTGCCAATGGCAAATTATCACTAGTTTATATTCTTTTTTTAAAATGGTAGACTGAAATACTAGAAAAGGACCTTTTTGATCTAGCTGAGCATAGCCAATAATATTTCTCTTAGTAATTTCTGCACTGTAGCCCCTACTTTGCTATTCACAGTATGGGCAAGCATTGACAACAGATTGGCCTGAATTAAAAATAATTTCATATGTTTCTGAATCTAAAACAAATTAAACCTTCCCACATCTGTAAATATGACTGCCATGAGATTACCTAAATTAGTGTTTGTGACATGTTGCAACAGCACGGTTGATTTGAATAACCAACACCTGTACAGAAAGACTTTGTTGCCATTGCCTCATTTCCTGAGAGAACAGAAGCCTCAAATCTCCTTAACAGATATTGTGTAAAAAATCTCCAAGAAAATCCCTTATCATCTGCTAAAGAGAGAAGCTGATGTTTTGGTCTCTATCTGCTCATAAAATAAATCTCATTAACAATGTCAATCTTCAAAAGAGGATTAGAACTTGCAGTGCAAGATTATTGTTCCTGAGCATCACTGCCTGTCAATGAGCCAGTTTTAGGTATCTAAGTCACTTCCTCTTTGCTGGGCAGATTTAAGAATTTAAGCCAAAATACCCTTGTGATCAGACCCCTGGAGTGGAGAGCTTATACTAACTCTTAAATCATGCAGTCACCAGGTCATCTGCATGTTCTTGTGGAGATCCGAAAGTTTCTCTGGAGAGAAGATGAAGACATAAGATCAGGATTCTGTTGCTTGCAAGTGTAGACAAAAAAACCTCAGAAACAGACACTTCAGAGTACTTGGCACCTGACTTCATTTCTGAACATGGGATGTACTTTGAGTAGGGGATTGGACAGAGACTCATTAGAGATGTGGATTCCATTCTAGACATAGGTTTTGAGGAACTTCCATCTTTATGCCTTGATTTGCCATAGGAAAATAAAATGGGCCATTCTTCCACTGGTTTATTTGTTTTTATTGCATCTCTGTTACATAGTGTAGCCCTTAACTGAAGTCTCTGAGCACTGCTATAATGCTACTGTAACATGCTGCATCCCAGAGTAGCTAAAAACTGGGACATTTGGATGACTTATGTAATTATTGGGCTAAACTGGAACATAAAAAAGCAGCTACACAGTGTCATGGGTATTAGGTGTTTGGAGTTTGAGGAGTTTCTGGTTTGCTCATACTGCTGCAACTTTTGTGCTCCCATAGCTATTTTCTATCTCTGTGAATAGTTTCATAGAATCATAGGAAGCCTTGGATTGGAAAGGACCTTAAAGATTCTCTTGTTCCAACCCCCCTGTCAGGGCAAGGACACCTTCCATTAGACTAGGTTGCTCAAAGACCCATGCAGCCTGGCCTTGGACACTTCCAGGGATGGGACATCCACTATTTCTCTTGACAACCTGTTCTAATGTTTAAAGTTCTCCCCCTGTTCAAAAACTCATTTTCACAAAACATGAAGATCAGAAATGAGAAAAGCTTTTGCCCTTTGTCAGTTCAGTCAGTCTTGAACTTTTTGCCTGATGTCAGGCCAAGTTCTGTTACTTTACTTTTTCCTTTCATTTCTGCTTGATTTTAATGACTTCTTGTGATGTATTTAGCCAGGTTTTCAGTTCATTCTGTTTATGGCCATAAAATGTTCACCTAACTTAGTGAAGAGTTGCTGTGAGTTGTGTCTGGGTTCCTGCTGTCCTTGCATGAAAGGCTTGGCATTAGTATTGACCTGAGAGCAGATCCAAGTAACTGCCTGAGCTGTTCCTCAGTTCACACAGCAGAATTATCTGGAAACCTGGTTCATCAGTCCCACAGCCATCAAAACCCAACAATACCATGAGTTTTGATAAATGGATAAAATGTAAAGGTATGTGTTTTGTACCCTTTGTGCTTACTGCTGCCATGGGGAGCCACAACTTTGAATTTTCTGTCTTTTTTATTTGTTTTACTTTTTCATTGTGCTAATGCCATTTCTTGGGCACAGAGTAAGTGGGAGGAACATCTATCTAATATTTTTGTTCCAGGAACTGAAAATAGCTTCTTCTTTGAAAATCTTTTTTTTCCTTTTTCCTTTTAAAAAATCCTATTAACTGGAATATAGTCAGTGTAGTTTTAGGAGGGAAAAAAGCTAGATTCTTCTCCCTCAGTCTTTAATAATATTGCTAGACCTGAAAATGTAGTCCTTGTTTTCTGTTTGATACACACAAGAGTTGCTTTGTATTAAAAGAGAACAAAATGCAAAGTTTTAAAATCCAGTCTTTTTGGATTTTTTCTCCTCATCTTTACCTCCAGATCTGCTTTCACCTTTCTGTTTGCCCTGTGATTCTGCTGCCCTCTGGGTGAGCACTTGCCTGGGAAGCATATAGAAAGATGAAATTAGCAGGCTCTGCCATAAAGGTCTGTTGAATCTTTTGCTGTGGTTTGTTTGCTCCCATTAGTGCTAGCACTGGGCTACTCTAAAACCTGGTTTGCTCTGGTTGTCTGCTGTCTGTCAGCAATTGTATCCCCTCTCCCTCTCCTTTTTTCTCCTGAGACAGACAGACACTTCTAATGTTTTCACACAGCAAAGAAGAGACAAGCACAAGCTCTCATATGTTCTTGCTCCTCAAAGGAAAGCTTTGCCTTTTGCAAAGTTGGATTATCTCAGTGTCTTTTATTTATTCTGTGATGAATTAATGTGATTCCTGATCTTGAAATGAAGTTTCTGTCCGTAATCTCTAAGGGAATGATCATGCATTTTGTACACTTGAATGTCTTAAGTTCCATTTCTACTATGTTAGTCCTCAAATGTTGGGTGCTAATACTCCTTTATTTCATATCTCTCAAACACACCTCTGCTTCTCTCATTAGCCAGATCTGGCATTGCTCACTTGCTGTCAGGTGATGTAAGAAAAAAATTCAACCAAATCTGCCCTAAGAGTAGTAACTCTGCTAGTAACTTTAATCCAGACTAATATTTCCTTATTCAGCACTCTTTCTTGCCATTTCACTAGAAACAAGCTCTTTTCCCAAATTCATATTCCCCATCTGTCTTAGCCCTTGCTCTCCTTCACAGCACTCTGTCAAATGCTCTGTGGAAGAAACAAAGCCAGTGAGAGCTACTGCATTTTTTTCTCTTTAGAAAAACTTGGATTCAAGGCTGTTAATCCAAACCCAGCATTTGCTGCTCTACAAGCTCAGTGTCATGATCACTGACTAGTTATTAAAAATATCTGTTGCCAGAACTGAAATGGAATTTGGCAGTTTTCCACAGATCTGGAATGGAGGTTGTCTTTCTGACTTCAGCACATCACACTTTTAAGTTTTGCTTCCAGACATGCTTTTGTGGGACTTGGCAGTGCTGTGATTACAGTTGTATTTAATGATCTTAAATGCAACCTAAATGATTCTATAATTCAATGTTTTCCTTTTATAACCTTATGCTTATGAGCCTTCTTCCGTTTTGCCTCTACTGTGGCAGTAGTGATTACCTGGAAAAAACCAATCTGCTCCTTCAATTCTACAGTAATGAAGAATTGTAAGTTTCTGTTATCCTCACATGGTGTAGGGTGATTTACACAGGGTAACTTCGATTCTTATCCAGTTAATTTTCACAATCATTTGGATATGTGTTTCTAATGGACTTAACACATTAGCATGGTAGAAATACAGGAATTCTCTAAGGAGAACTTTGCCTTTCTTCCTTACTGGCTTCATTCTTTATCCGAAATTCTGTATTTCCAGATAAACAGCAATTTATCAGCTAGAATTACTAAAACTGTTGCCCACATTTTAGTGATTCCCAAACTTAACCCCTAGGCATTGCAATGACCTGCACAACGATGTCTTTACCATTCTACAGAGTGGTTTTGTTTTATCCATGTTTTTAGCTTACCGTGCAGACTGTAGCGTTCATATCGCATAACTCTGGTCCTCCATCTTCACAACTTTTCTATCTGCCCTTCTGAATCTTATTCAAAACATTTGTCCCAGTCATTATTGCTATCTTATCACTTCCCTGATATTCTTACAGTACTCCATTTACTTATTCCCAGTTCTTGTGCTGCCCAAGTTTCTGGTGTCTGTACAGGAGCGTGTCACTCAGTGGTTGTTGCTCATTTTCTGCTCTTCTCTGAGATCAGGTGCTGCACTAATTTGCAGAACCATCACAACTCCTCTTCCCAGCACTTCAAAGCTTTACTCTGCGTAGAAAAGTGTGTGTTTGCAGGAGTGGGAAACAGACCTTAAGGAGAATAAGATTTTAACAGTGCATAGTTTACAGCTAGTTTTATCATCCTCAACATTGTTGAGGATGATAAAACTCAAAATCTCCAAAATTCCCCTCAAATCTAGGGGAATGCTTTGCTTTGTACATGAGTAAAAACAAAATGTGCCTGCAAACAGATGAGCAATACTGCTGCCCAAACATGCTGCACTGAGTGCACAAAGGCTGCAGAGGGAAAAAATGTTTATTTTTTCTAATGTCTTTCAATTGATTACACTTGGGTGTTTCTTTTAACAATAGCAGGTACACACCAGTTTCAGAAAGGATTGTTGATGGTGGCCTTAAAACAGCTCAACAAAACTTTGGCTGCAACTCCTAGAAAAACAATTCTCATTCTTTTCTAAATAGCGCCCTGGAATTCCGTCCAGCTGAAGAAACAAAATGGTCCTTTAAATGTTGAGCATGTGACTCTCCTAAAACACAATCAATCTAATGTGATGATTCCTCAATTTAACACATTTAATCAGAGCTCAGAAGGGCTCCACTTATGTAGATTTATGAAGGCAGTGATTTGGAGCATGTAATGCTACAGAAACATCAAGCGCATGTCAGAAGGACATCAAGAAAATTTAAAGAATAATGTGTAGCTAAATCTGATACAGCTGATCCATAATCAGATTTCACTGTTGCACTGATAGTGATCAATATGTTGGAAAATCCTATCACACACACACTAAAGAAGTAACAGGCATTCTTGATTCAATTGATGAGTACAAGAAAAGCCCAGCTCTTTCTGCAGTTTTGCTGTAGCATTACTGTAGCTCAGTGTGTGGGAACTGGTGGTGGGAACACAATAAAACCCCTGGGAATCAGATTTACAGTCTCTTTGTGAGTCCAGATTTGAAAAGTTCCCACAACAGCTTTCTGGAGTTTAGCCACCTAAAATCTGAAAAACTCATTGCTGTCAGAAACTTTTGCACCTTCTCTTGTTAGTAGCACCTGTAATGAGTAGAACTGAAAGGTTTTCACCACTTCCCTTTCTTTATTCTTCTTTTCTAGTCTCGTTATGCCTTAGGCAGCCTTGTGTGCAAGTTGTCCTTATGCTGTCACTTAGCCAGGAAGAAACAGAGGAGGCAAAATCATAAATTTCCACAGAGGAGCTGAGACCCATCTAATGCTTCATTTTTAGAGTTTGTTAGTTTCATCACCCACTGAACAAGTGATTTTGCAGAAAATAAATTATCTCAAGTTTTTAAACCAGCAGGTTTTATTTTTTTTTTACTGAGTGTTGATGTTGACAGCAAAGTCCTATTATTCAAGATTACATAGTAGCACATTATGTACTAAATAGCAAAGTGCACTGTGCTTGTATATATGTGTTTTAATCTGATTGAAAATATTGCTGAAACATTGTCCACAATCCAGTGGAAACTTCCTACAAGGGGTGGCAGGGGGGAATACTGCCAGAGTTCATGAAGCCATGGAAAATTTATGATGCCTGACCTCATGGTTAGAAACAATCTCAGAATTACATGTTTACCCATTTTCCTGTCCTTACCTCAATCCAGATGTGTCAATAAATATGTATGAGGTCTTTTATTTCCTTCCAATTCACCAAGCAGTGCTTCAGGCTCACTAGCACTTGCAGCAGGTACAAGGATCACTCGGGCTGAGAGAGATATCTGTCTTCATGGAGTTTGGCATTAAGGCTTTTCTCAAATTCTAACCAAATTTACTGACTCATGGGGCAAAAACCTGCTGTATATCACTTTTATCATCTGTTGATATAAAGGCATTTGTAAAGTAACCAAATTGCTTTGCTTTTATGGGTCCCCAGACTAGTTTCAACATCTGGGTTTTTTTATTCCATTTGATTGAAAACCCTCCCCTTAGTTGGAATAAAATGGATTGACAGTGTCACTTCTGTTATTGAAAAACAATATCTATTTGCTTGGAGATAATGAAACTGTATTTCCTACCAGTTTTCTGGCATCACATCATAAAAGAAAGAAGCATAACTATGAAAAAGATTGCATAGCTGAAAAAAGCCACAAGAAAGAACTACAAATGATGGCAAAGAGTATAAAGAGCAGCGAGTCTTAAAAAACAAAACCTCAAACCAACTCAAATCTGGACATCTAGATTTCATCACATTAATGTATTTTTAGAAACATTTATAAGATGTCGCTCCTGGAGGTTATCCAGTGGCTCTGTCATGGCTGCTCATGTGAAACTCAGCTGGTGCCAAGTGCTGGAATTTTCAGGCTTTGCAGATGAACCAGTGGTGGGTTCAATGTGGGGAAGAGGTGATTTGGGAGGCGCTTGCTGTCCTGGGGGCATCCATGTGGGAGCACCTGTGGTTCTCCCGACGGTCATCCCGGGGAGCTGGCACTCCCTTAGGTCTGCTCCCACAGGGTTTCCTCCTGAACCTACTCTTGTCACCCTGGCTGGGTGAAGGGCTTTGCTGGCACCCTGGAGCTGCAGGACCACTGCTGCTCACTGTCACGGGGCCAGCTGGCTGTGGGGCACTGGGCTCCTGTCACAGGTGGCCCCATGTCCCCAGCCCATGGCCAGGAAGCTGCAGCCCCAGGTGCTCAGCAATGTTTGGTGCCCGCGTGGTGAGCTCTGGGCTCCAGGGAAATGTTGTCATTGTAGCTGTCACTTCCTTGCAAGGAGAGAGAAGATGATTTCCCATGCTTGTCAATCAGGCAGCTTTCTCCAGCACTGAATTTCAGCAAGCCTTTTTAAATTTCTTTTTAAAAACCCTAATTTAAGGCAGCATAGCACTTGACATTTAACTCTGTGGTTACCATGGAGATAACACCAAGTATTTTGCAAACTCCTGAAAGGTACAAGTTACACTGAATAGTGGGGAATCAAAATAAATAGATATGGAATGCAGACTCCAGGCAAGAAAAGCAGCAGACCTACTTGTATTGTCAAATAACACTTGAACCAAAATTCTAGAGTTGAAAGCAATGGAGGCTTTCTTTTTAAATAACTCATTTGTCTGGAAATCCAAATTTAACTATTAAGTCTGTTTTCCTCTCTAATATCATTGAAGCAGCAATTCTCTTGAAAAAGTTTAATCTCTCAAGTAATAAACAACAATCCATACCTTCTGCATTTTCTATCTCTAAGCAAGGATATAGCAATTGCCACCCCTCTGCCTTCTGAGTCATTACAGGTAAATCACACAATCCTCCCTGAGCCAGTCTGCAGTGCAGCCCTTGCTAGAGGGACTTCTGTCCACAGAGCACATTCCATGTGGAAACCTGCCTGTCTTTTTGGCTAGGGACTATATTCAAAATAAGGAACTAATCTGCCTGTTGTTGAGCCTAGTTACAGGTTGCACTTCTGGGCTCTTGAAACTGGCACTGAGCTGGAATGAAACCTGTCTGATAGATCCTGTGCTAACCTCACAGTAAGCTCCCATTGCAGCCAAGAGTCAAAGCCTTGATAACAAAATCAAAGACTTTGTCCAGACTTCAGGAGAATTAGAGTCAATGTCAAATTGGGAGGTAGCATTAGAGGTGGGAAGACCATTTGTCACACTCTGCAATTGCATTACCCTTAACATGAACACAGTTGTTTGCAAGGTTTACTTGCTTTCCTGAGCATGTCTGGGAATATGCTCCTGTAAGTGTGGAAAATTATTTGCTTGTGCCTATGGAGAAAGGTGTCCTGTATTCCCATTGCTTCAAGGAGCTTCAAGACCCCTGTACTTCAACCAAATCACTCTGTCTGTCCTTTCTCTTCTAGATGTAACTGTTCTTTTGCTTTTTGAGGACCCTCTGTGTAGTATCTCAGCCTGGAGCTGCAATTTTCTATCTGAAATTATTCAGTTTGATTCAATTTGCTAATAAAGAAGATGGATGTCTCCATTTTGGAATGGTCCCCATGTTTACACAGGTTATGGTGGTTGTTCAGAACAAGTAAAGGAATAAAATGATGGGCACCACTAAAGTGTTTTAAAAATAAGAGAAAGAGATGGTGACTGGGACTGCTTCTGATCAGCGAGTGCTTCATAGAGTTCAAGGTGCAAAGCCAGCTTTTGGACTGAGAGATCAGAAGTGAGAGATGCTTGGAGAATGACTGCTGTGTAGATGTTTGCAAATTTATAATACATTTCTCCCTGGTTTGTATTCCAGAAAGACGAGAAAGCCACGATAGCCAAGATGAACCGCCAGCGTGCCAACTCCATCAGCCATAACCCGCCACACTGGGGTGTGGACAGGCCCTTTTACAACCACCTCGGAGGCCACCAGGTCTCCAAGGAGATGAAGAGAATGGTAATGCCTTGCTCTATGGACACTAATTTATTTTCTTCTTAATATGGTGTTATATATCCCTCCTACTTTGTCTGAAGGTTTTTACAGCCCCCGAGGGCGTTTTCCTAATGGGGGTGGAAAATTCTACTTTGACTCCAGAAATAACAATAATCGGTACATCTGGAGGTGAGTGATTGTGAGATGAGGCACAAGGTTGTTTGAGAGGGGAAGGGAGGCTGAATGGCACAAAGAAGGCTCTTTTGTCTGACTTGTCCCACATTCTGAACACTCATCCAGGCTGTGTGAGAAGACGTGATTATCTGCAAAAACTGCTCCATAACCCGAGCATTCAAGAGGCATCTGACATACATTTCTATCAGCTCAGTACCTGCAGAGGCTTCTGGCTTGCATTGTCACAGCCAGGTGCTGTTCTCCTCTCTAAGCTCGTGGGGCCCCAGGGATGTCACTGCCATGTTTAATCCTGGAGAATACATCCTCGAGTACATGGATTAATAGGCCTAAGGTGGCAGGCATCTTCATTTCTTTCTTGTACCTTTCACAGTCTTTCTAAATTAAAATGAACAAGAGCTAATTAGCAATTCAGTTGCACTGAGAGGACTTTTATGGCTTATTTTACATAAAAGGTGTAGATATTATCTTTGTTTTCTGCAATAAAGTTTATGAAAATAGCTTTTATTATAGCAGCTATTTTTAATAATAATAGAAATATTTAGCACCTCTATAATTGCATGCATAATCAGATTGTTCCATAACCTTATTTATGCTGTTTTGACCTTCCATGCACAGTCAAAAGTGTCTATTTGTTACTCACTTTGTTGCCTGTAGTCAAAGTTCTGCTCCAGGTCACCAAAGCCTTTAAGTATTAAAAAAAATTCATGAACATGAGATTCAATCCCACAGTTTAAAAATTTGGTCATAGCTATAGGAAACTGCATATGGTATCTTTTAAAGGGAAATGCTGGCACATTTATTAATAGTTGGTTGAATAATATTACAATCTTAATATTATTTTACAGTGCTAAGCCAAATTTCTTAGTAATAGTAATAGTAATGTTTCTTTCATTTCTCAGATCTCCAAATGAGGGCTTCTGACATGAGCATACAGATCAGTGGAACTGTGCATTTTTTTATGTGGGCTTTTCAATAGGGTGTGCTCAATAGGCATGACATTATTAGAAGAGACTAATCACACTAGCACATAATTATAATTATAAGTTTCTTTGAATAGCTTTTAAGGGGCTCTTGAAGCCTCCTGTTCAGAAACAAGGTGTATGCATGCCAAATGGTATTATGCTTCTTGGTGTTAATTACAGTTTGCCGTGTCTAGCTGGTTGTTCAGTTGGAAAAACATAATTATTTATTGAAATACAAAGCTGAGTCCTAAAAACTTCACTGCCCCTCACTTGTAGGAGGAAAGACTTACCTTTTTTTTCCTTGTCTTGAGCCTTTCCCTGTAATACTATTTACCTTCTTGAAAATTCAGCAGCTCAGAAAGTCTCTTCTACTCAATCTGCCTCTTGTATTAAGCTCTCTTTTGAGAAGCTGATGTTGCATGCATCAGGCTGTTTCTTGAAAATCAACTGAAACCTGATTCAGATGTATTATTTTCAGCTAGACTTTTTGTTGTTCTTATGGGCTGTTTTTTAAAATCTGTTATTTACAGATCTGTTACGTTTGAAATGCATTAGTGAAAATGCAAACATGCTCCCCATGGCCTCCCCATTTCAATATCTGCTAGATGGACATTTTAGTGATTAGAACACAGGACCAATTTCTCCATCTCCTGTCTCAACTCTCTCTGTGTAAACTTCTAATTTAAATATGCATTTCTTTGTACCACCCAGCTTTGCACAGTGCTTTGTAATCTCTAACACTGTGTTACATGTATGCTGTGTGTGCTCAATGCAGAGTGCATGCTGGCTGCAAACTGCCTGCTAAGAAATACAAAATGCATAGAGACAGAAGGGGAGCAGAACTGCAGAGGCTTTTATTGGTGCTCCTCTGGGATGACATGTCATTGATCTTGGTAAGCAGCACCAGCTCTCAAACCTCCTGAAAATGTGGTCTTTATTCCACATCACCCACCTTTCCCCAGACCTTCTGCATGTTGTTATACTTAGCCTTTCTTCTTGGAAGCTGTGAACATGTAAAGTTGGATTAGTCAAAGTATTATGCCAAAGGTGGGCAGTGCAGCATTGCCTTTCTCTTCAAGACCTGGAGCTCCTTAGATCTGTAATTTCAAAACAGGTATTTATATGGGTAATTGTGAGATAGTCCTCAGGCAGGAGCCAGGAAATATTGCTGTGATGTGCAGTTCCATTATATTTATGTGTAGATATGAATACATTTGTGTGTGGGAAATAATACAGATGGTTATGAAGGGCACTGGGTTTTGTCACAAATGTAAAACATTTTGCATTTTAAAGACACCCATATTTTCAGGAAAAAAAAAAAGGACACCGTTTTTTTGTGGCTCTACTTACAATTCCCTGAAAGAGAATATTAAAGTTCCCTGAATTACATTTTTGGGAATGCACTGTTATATTTAATAGAAAACAGAATTATTTTGGCCATTTTTGTTTCCAGTGAATGCTGGCTCTGGTAGCTGTCTCTATTCTTAGGATATATTAGCAGTAGTCTGAGAGGAGAAGGATTAGCATTAAATGTAGCCCTTTATTCCTTTTTTTCTCCTCCTCCTCCTCTTTTGTCACATCATCTCAATGTGCTGCCATGTCTGGGCACATCACCAGTGCAGCTGGTGGGGTTTGTGTGGAATGGCAGCGTGGGCAGTGGCATGGGGAGGCCTTTGGGCCCTGCTTCTCTCTGTGTTGTGGCTTGGACCTTAACCTGCACCAGGTCCAGCAGATTTTCCACGATGTTTCTAGTTAAAGTTTTTCCCTTGTGCACACAGGAGTTTTTTCAGTCACTTGCACATATGAATAAGATAAATTATCCTACATGTGTTCATATCATGGTAATCTGAAATGTCCTGGAAAACAGGAGTCACTTTCCTACTCCTGCCCTGGCTAACTGGGGCCTGATTCAGATGGGGTTGCAACCATGTCAGCTCATCCCATCCAGCACTTTCCTTGTGCACTGGTCTTCTCTGCAGACCATGACAGAAAAGGGACTTTCCCTTCCCATTGCTTAGCAGTGCCTTCCTTGCCCTGCAGAGCCTCCAGGGAGGAGCAGCCCAGAGACATCAATGCTGCACACTGCTGATCCTGACCTCCATTAGCTGGTGCAGGAGCCACTGCCCTGAGCAGGCTGGTAAATGTGCAGGGGAAGGTCAGACACAAATGCCCTGGGAGGGCCAAGAGCCCTGCCCTGAGCTGGCAGGCTCTGCTGGAGCCCTGCTCCTGGGAGCCCACGGGCTGGGGGCATGGAGCAGCTCCAGGGCAGGGGAACCTGCAGGGATCAACTTCTGGCTGTGCACAGAGCAGGAACTGAGCCACAGTCTGGCAGAACAGCAGAGCTGCTTTCTATTTTTATTGCTTTTTACAGCTTGTCTTCTCCTTTCCTAAACAAAAGCAATCAGTCCAGGACCAGTGACTGTATCTCTCTGGAAATGGAGACTTTTTGTGCTGCTCATTCCCCCAAGTCTCCATACACCAGCCTTGTCTTCCCCACTGTCTCTCTAGTCCAGTTTGTAATTGCAAAAGGATCTAAAATAAGTGGTCTTAAAAGCATTTGAGAGTACAGGTATATTTATAGCTATAACAATATTTATACACCACTGAGAAATACTTTGCTTTTCCCAGTATATATTTCAGAGGGCTTTTATAAATATTGATGAATTTTAGACTTCTGGAAATAATATTCATGTCTCAGTTTTCATCAGCAAAACAAAATTTCTATTAAAGAAAAACCAATCTGGGGATTGTAGTTGACTGTAAACTGAAAGAGGTTTGTTGTAAACAGCAATAAAAAGGCAAATGTTGATACTTTCCAAAATTACAGGGCTGTTCTAGATGACAAATTATTTTCTTGCATCTTTTACTCTGCTCAACATTATTAAGTTTGTATCCAGAAAAGCACATCCAGTTTGGGATTACAATGATTTAGGAGATGTGGATGAGTTAGAGATAATCCAGTGGACAAAATTACAAATTAACAGTTTCAACAGTATGTCCTCTGAAAGTGTTGAAATATTGTGTTTTCTCTAATCTAGAAGGGAGAAGACTGATTGGAAATAAAAGTCTTCAAATACAGGAACATTTATAAGGACAAAAAATAATGATAAATCATTCTCCATGACTGTAAAGGGCACGTTTAAAAATAATCATCCTAATTTGCTGAAAGGAAGGTCTAAGTTAGAAAAAAACTTAGATGCAAGGAACAGGCTGTATAAGAGGCTTATGAAATCCCTGATTTTCCTGAACAATTTCTAATTGTTTTATTCAGGGCTTTTAAGTCTGGAGTGGCATCACAAAATCCTTTGCAAATATTGAAACAATAAGGTTAAAAAGACTCTATTAGGAGAAAGTATAGGGAATAAATAATATATGAATAATATGAGATACATCTAAAGGTTTTAGAAAGTTTCTGATCTGGGCTGAACAGAGCTTCGTTCCATCGATCTCCCCCTTAGTACAGGAGCCCCAACATTGCTGACAGATACTTCTTTAAAGACCTGAAAGGATGGAAATCCCACAGTCTTGCTGGGCATTCTCTTCAACAGTTTTATGATTTTTCTTGATGATTTACTTCACATATCCTCACTTCAGTTTGAAACCATGGTGCTGCATGAGCTATTCACAGTAGATAGAAGACAGTTTAATTTTCTCTCCTTCGCAATTATCTTCTCTGTGGTTGAAGACTATTACCATGTCTCTGCACAGCTCTGATTCCCTCATTAAGTTTGTTCCCCAGTTGGTGATTTCCAGCCCGCTGGTTGTTCTTGCTCCCACTGAGCACTTGCCATTTCATTGGTGAGAGGGAGTGCCCTCGCTGAACCCAGCACTCATCCTGAGGTTCTATTACTTAGGGAATCATAGAATGGCCTGGGTTGAAAGGGACATTAAAAATCATCCCAACCCCCTGGTTGTAGACAGGGACACCTTTCCCTAGACAACTTTCTCAGAGTTCCATCCACTCTGGCCTTAAACAATTCCAGGGAAGAGGCATCCAAAACTTGTCATGTTAGACATTACATCACAAAAGGTCCCTTCAATTCCCTGTACAACAGTACCACGTTGGCATTCTCACATCAGGAGTGCTGCCCAGAATATGTTGGATGTTTTTGAGGTCTTATAACCAGACTTGACACAGCCTGATGCTGTCTGACCTCAAAAAAAAAAAAAAAAAGGCATTAATTCTATCATGATTTCTAATAATCTGTGGGAAGTCCTACTGTTGGATCTTAAGGCTGCCATGCAGCCATCCCACTTGTTTTACACTGGCTGGTATGACAGTTTAGCTTGTTTCACTGGTGCATGCTTTGGGGAAGGTTTGCTTCAGAAGCAGGTACCCCTGAGTTGTTACAATCAAATATGAGCAGAGTGGCTAATGGGATTTCTGAATGCTGTGTAGATAGCTGGCAGATTTCCTTTCATTTTCCAGGTTTAACATTAGGAAGTTTAGGAACAGAAAGAGGAAGCCCTGAAGATTGCAATGCTGGTTTCAGTCTGACCACACTTCTGTCATGAGTCTGAGTAGAGCTAATGAACCATTTAATTTGCAGTGGAAGTGTGAATGAAGTCGATGTTTGTTACAAAGTAAAGAACTGACATAAAATCAAATAGACATTATATATGTATAGGAAGTATTACTGCATGCAGATGTTAAATATGTGAGACAAGGTTACAAAAATGGATCCTGGATAGAGCTGGCATGATAAAGAAAACAAGCTCTTTCAGGTAGGTGCTGCCTGATTCATCGTGGTGCTGCTCAGAGCTCTGCACATCCTTCTACATGATATTTGATTTCTTGGTGTTTGTTTTCTAATGAAACAACTCTCATCTACAAGCAGGGTCATTAAACAATAAAATAATTCTTTGTCCTGTTCGCCCTGTCCTAAATCAAGCAGTTCTTTGCATTTTGCATTGTAAATACAGCTCATTTCCTCTCTTTATGTTTCCAAGTTGCCCTTACAATAGATCTTGTTACTTAGGAATCAAAACTGGGAAACAGGTGCCTCAGTGGAACAGATGCCATAGCTGGTTCTGTGCCAATTCTGTGCCAACCTCTTAAATATCAGAAACAATTAAAATTGAAAATAAAAGCTCAATAGGACAAGTTTTCCTCAGTCAGCTCTGTCTAAGGGAATTGGATTTGAGTCCCTGAATTAGGCACTGAGGGTTCACCCTCCTTCGGAAGGTTTCATTTAACTGCAGGTCATCATTATCCTCTTTTCCAGCAATCATCTGCTAAATCTGGTAATTGCAACACTGACGTCAGCAAAGCTGGACAGGGCCCCCCAATGGAGAAGAATTTGACCCACTATTTTTTCACTGCTATTGTAGTAATCTAACTCGTAATCAAGCAGGGAGAAACTCTCAAAATCCTTTTTGCTGTAATCTCCACATATTACTATAGATCTGGGAGGAAATTGTTAGTCTAGTCTGGGTTTTATAGAGCCAATTTGGTTTAGATAGCTCTCAAACAGCAAGGGGAGGAATCTCATCCAGCAGTTATGCTGTGTAGTTGCTTTGGTGCTCACCTGGAAAAAGGATTTGCCTGATTCACACGATCCATGGGATCTCATAAATGAGTGGGTGTAAAATGTACATTGCTCAGATTGTCAGAGGTTTTACACTGTTTTGTATCCTCATCTGCTAGCCTTTCATTCTAGTTGATCAGGCCTTGCAATCATCCTTGATTACTTCTTTAAAAGAGGGATTAGAATCCCTCTCTTAAAGAACTAATCAATGCAACAGCAGATCTGCAGCTGCTATTGAGAAACCGAGAAAGAGTTTGATATTTGTTTGGAAGCCTTGCACTGATAATTTTTCCACCATTCAGTACCCTTTTCTAGAATGAATTTTACTCATATGGGAAAGGTCATTTGGATTGAGACAGTACTAAAATGTGTCAGACTGGTTTTGATTGGGACTAAATTTAGTCTGCAGAAATAAAGATACAATTCCCTTTTATTCACAGAAACACTTCCTCTTATGTTCATGGAAGCATTGCACAGGTGGATTTGTGGCACTTCCCAGAATGATTTCCAAAGCTTCCTCAAGCAGGGAGTAAGCTTTAATGTCAAAAGGCTGCAGGTCAGCAGGTTTGGGTCTGGGTTTCAGAAAGGGTGAGCAGTTTTGGCCAGCACCAGTGGGCAATTTCAATTAAGGCTGGTTAGGCTGGGATCCAGTCTGTCTGCATCTGATTAGAAGCCTAACAGTGGTTTCTGGAGAAGTTTGTCATGTTTATCATCATTTGGAGAGTAGACATGGAAGGGCAGAGATTATGGAGCCAGGAACTGATTCAGAGCATTTCCAGGGCTGCTTATTTTTGTGTCTGCTTTGCATGTTCTAAAAACTGTCCACAAATGAGGCGCAGAACCAGAAACCATTTCACTTGAAAATGTGACCTTTGGGCTGGAGAAATTTGGATTCAGAGTTCATAGAGAACTGGAAAGTGTGAGCAACCTGCACTTTTCAGAGATGTGAGTTCAGATCCAGAAGTTAATTAAAAGTAAGGTGAAGAAAGCCTATTTCAACCAAAATGACCTCTTGTGATCTATAGATTTAAATCTGACGACCCAGATAAATTCATGGCATTGGCCAGGTCTGGTCTGCCAGCTGAGGACCCTCTACAGAATCATTTTGCATTGAAGAAAGCAGAGGGTTTCACCATCTGTGACCAGTGCTGTGGAATGACAGTCTTTTTATCAAGTGGGGTGGGCTGCAGAAAAGGAGCACTTCAGCTTTCCTTTTCAAACCTCATTAGTCTGTGTTCCAGCTATAGCAGACACACTCATCATTTAATCTGTTTCATAAACTGTTTTTCTGCCAGTCTGTTGTTCTGCACTTAGATGCTTGTTAAATATCCTTCCTATCAGGCTTTATTCTTTCTGGGATCTGGAAACAGAAATTGTGTTATTTTTGGCTTGAGTGCTTTGAAGTCCTTCAGTTTTGCTTCTGCATTTACACCTGACAGCATCTATCTTCATAGCCTTGTCTTTTTGACCACAGGGACAAAGCAGAAGGTAGCACAGTGCTGAAAATAGATGTGAATAATTAGTTTTGTGGTAGAGCTAAAACAGGTTTGTTCTTAACATCTACTCTCAGCCTGTCACTCTCCCTTTTTGTTTTCCATGGTCACTGTCTCTGGGAAGCACCTCTGCAAGTTAGCCTTAACTCTTGAAAAATTCATTTTGTCCCTAAGTCCAAAGTTATTTTGATTTCTGCTTTAACATCATGTAAGTTCTATTTTGACTTTGTTCTTGGGATGAAAACAGGGCAAGAAAAATTAGTTTCTTTGTCATTTTTGCTCTTAAGATCTTTGCTGGAGTTGAGAACAAAGTTTTTAAGGGTGGAATTTATGCTTCCCACACACATTGCCATTAAGAAGGTCATGAAGCTCATCAGCCCCTCTACTGCCTTATTTTTGGAGTTAAATGAAAAGTTAAAAGCATATAATATCTACTCCACTTTTCTTTGCATATTTACGATATGTTAATAATTGCAGGCAATGTTCTCGAAGTTAGAATTATTATTTCTAATCGTTCTTGATTTGAAGTGTTATGGTGTAGCAATCAGCTTGTCATGTCTTTGACAAACACTTTGTCATTCTATTTAAGGAATCAGTTTTAATCTTCAAAGAAAGGGGCTTAGTTAATTTAGAAGTCAAGCAGAGAGATGGCAGTCATATGAGCTTTTAGCACAATAGATATTCATAAAATATCCCCCATAAAGTAGTAAGCCTTAGGGGCCATAGGGACAGATGCAGTAATATAACATTCCTTCTTTTCTTCCTCCTGCACATCTACTCCCACTGAGGATGTCACTGAGTCACCTGACCTGCCATAAAACAATAAGGCTTTTTTAATAATCTCCTGTAGAAAAGACAAAAGAGTAGAGCCTTTAAGGGAGTTGATTCAGCTGAGTTTGGGTTGTTCCTGAAGTCAAAGAGAGGACTGTCTTAGTCTCAGAGTAATTATTAAATGCTATTACCTTTGCTTTTGCAATCTGATGGCAGAGTAATGCAGCTTCCTGGGGGAATGAGAAAAACACCAGTATCAGGGATATTTAAATGAGACTGAATAAAATTTGCATGAGGTCCTATGTGCAGCAGTCCATTAGTACTGTACTGTGATAAGATCTATCTCATGCCTTATGGTCCCTTCTAGAGGAAAGGAATTTTGGCCTGAACAAGGGCTACTTTATCATCATGATTATGGAGCTATTCTTGAACTCCTGCAAACTCCTATCTGTCCAATTCTTGTAGCCATCATCACTTTTGTCATTTTCATCCCTGCTGACAATTCCTAGCCTTTTCTTCATAGAGCCCTAAAAAACCACTGGTATTGTTTCAGCCTGCTGGGTACAAATCCATAAGCAGTCAAGAGGGGATTTATATTCTTAACTCCAGGAATTGGTTGTTTCTCTTCCTATCCCTTTACATCCTCTCTCCTAAATGACAGGCACCTCATTTTTATCAGCTTTTTTTTTTCTGGGTGGGGTTCAGATTTCTGTATATGTTTGTGCAGAAATGCCAATTTTGATGTATCTCTGTGCAGCACTACCCAAACAGGCTGAGCCCAGTGCCTTTAGCCCCTCGTATTTCTCTTTCCTGCTTGAGTTTGGGAATTTGGCTACCAGATTATCAGAGTAGGAATGAAGAAATATCCATGTAGACCCTATTCCTGCAGGGTTGGTTGTGTGCTTATCCTGTGTATAACACAGACCATTGCAATTGATGGGAGCAGCTTTACTCTGAGCCAAGGGCTGGAGAAAAATAGAAAATTTTACTGGAGAAAAATATCTGACTTCTGAAGATACTGAATTATTTGCCAGCTGTGGAGAAGAAAAAAAGACCAATATGTAATTAGTGCTCAAGCCTTGTACAAGGGGAAGGAAATAATCTGAAGTGCAGATTTTTCAATGAACCAAGCATGCCCACAAGAGTGGAGGAGATGAAAGCACATTAACCAAAACCCAGGGGGAAATTTCCCTCCCAACCCAAAGCAGGGTGGGCAGTGTGACCCTGAGCACCTGATCAGCTCCTCTGCCTGAAAGGCTTCTTGGAGAGTGACTGAAACATGGATGCTTTAGTGGATCTCTGGTCACAGCCAGATCCTAGAGGTATATTTGCTCCATATCCTGGCAAAGTCTTCCAGTGCAAATAAGAAAGATATCCTGTAATAAATGACCAGGTTTTAAGAAGCTGTGTTTAAGGATTTTTTTTTCCTAAAATAATCCCAAAGACCTTTCTCCATAACAATTCCATTTTTGGCAATTCTGCTTGAAGAATCTTTAGTATGAAATGGGAGCATTTGAAGTGAATCATTTAATTTGCTTAACTTAAACAGGTTCCTACAACATTTAATTTTAAGCTGATTCTCTCTAATTAAAGTTCAAGTCACTCTTAAATATTTAGCCTTGTTAAATGAAGACCCAGGAAAGAAAATGTGATAGTATTCTTTTTTCTGCTTTACCTGAAATATGTATTTTTTTGGTCTTTAGTTTTGAAGTACCAATTTAATTTGAGTTACCAGCAAGAATAATTTCCAGAATTTCAAGGACAATTTAGTATTGTAAATTGAAAAGCTAGATCAATTAATTCTCTTTTATTTTAGAAATTTTCCTTGTAACAGTTTTGCTGAGGGAGAGAAGCAGGGTAGAATCAAACACCATGTGGATTAAGTGTTCACCCTGATAAATGGCCAGTTAAATATTATTCCACACTTGAAATATTGTAGAATTTTTTGAGGATGTGCTTGCTGAGGTGTTCTAGTAACTTGACCTGGTTGGCCTGTGTCCTCAAACTTGTGCATCTCAAAGGCAGGAGTGTGAGATCTGTGTTTAGTTTGAGGAATTCAGTGGGATGGATGGTTGTGAAAATCAGACCATTTTAGGGGACTCTCCCACTGCAGTCAGTCATCCAGTTCCCAACTGGCTAAGCTTGAAAATGTGACCTTGATATCTATCTAATTAAGTACTGGCTGTTTTCTCATCCTTTCCCTCTGTTTATTTTTTGGCTGGTAGTTATTCATGTTCAGTTGACTTTTTCTTTTTTTTTTTTTCTTTCCAGCCTAACTGACTATTACACCAGACAAATTAGTGAGCATTTTGTCTCCATGATTAATCAGTGAGCTTTCAGTTTTGGCACTGTATTGTAGGATTACTTAGAGGATAAATAAATAAATCAATCAGATATTTCTGACAACTGTAAAATAATTAGGCAAAAGGAGAAGGGAGAAACCACACAACAAAAAGTTGAATGATCACTCTTTAATAGGAAATCAGAAATTACTTTTTTTTTTTTTTTTTGCTTGGATAACTGAACATGCTAACTTTTAATCTTTTAATCAACTTTACTATCTCCTTCTTCCCACTGAATCTGCTGGTGGTTGTGACATGGGACTGAGAGACTTCCTTGATCTGAATTTCAGATGGGTTAAATTGAAGTGGCAGTTTCTGTTTAGGAGTGTGGTTTTAGTCTGAAACAGAGTATGAAAAAATGGTAATTGCTCTCTCAGTGAATCACAGTCCTGGCTGCTGACCTGAGTGACAGACCTCACTTTTTGCCTCTGGCAAAGCTGGTGCTGTTCAGGGACACTGTGTTGGCTTTCCTTCTGCCATGTGGCCACGTTGCTAACTCATTGCAAGGGCAAAATCTGTTCTCATTTAGTATCTGGTCAGTGTTGTTGTTTCTGATGGTGTTGGAAAATGCAGCTGTGGGAAGACTTTTGCCCAAAGATGTTTGATTTTCCACAGTCAGGATGGATCTCAGTGTGCTGCCCCCAAAATGGTTGCAGGTCCAGCAGCTGGAATATCCTCACGTGCCCTGAGCAGTTTTGGCCTGAGGTCTCTGGGAGAAAAACAAAAGCAATTCTTCATATCTCCCAGCTACATTTGTTTTATGTTTTGGAACACGGGGTACAAACTCTGTGCCTGAGTATTTGACCCTACTTGTCAAATATACAACTTTTCTTGACTGCAGTTAAATTTAAGCCAAGATGTCAGAGGGCACATTTTGTTTTCAGCCCAGGCAAAATGGCAATTTTGATGTAATTTGGTCTGTTAGGTATGTTAATGCTAAACATATGAACTTATTCCTCCATATAAAATTTTGTCTAAGGCCTTCTAGCCATTAAAACTATGGATGACTCATAAATTCTTAATCCATTCAGGTGGTCCTGAAAGAATTGTGAATATTTGGGCTATTGCAAATATTATAAATAATTCCTGAAATCTTATTCAAGAAAACATGTTCTGTGTGTGCATGTGATGAGGGGAGGAGCGGGGAGACCCCTGGAGATATGAAAACCAAAATGCATCCACTGCCCTTAGCTGAGCCCTGACATAAGGAGATACAGCCTTGCTGAATACAGAGGTTGATTTCTGGTATCATTCTGAGTTTTGTTTCAAGTAAAATCCATCCTCAGTTACAATATCAGCACAATTTCCATTGTACCATTTGTAATGGTGACTGCTAAAAAGAAGACACCTGAAATAAAGTGTGCCAGCAGTCAGCTGAAACATTTCCTTTCTCTGCACTTCCATGAATTTATATCTGAAGAAATGTGTTTTCCCAAAGCTGCTCTGTCTGCCCGCCAACAGGGCTGCACAAAATATTGTTGTGGGTGGGAAAAGCTGTCCATCCACACCTAACAAATGAGAGCCTGAAAAGTCCCCTGTGAAATGCTGTTCCCGGGATGCTGTGTGTTCTCAAGGTCAGCCTGTTTGCTCACCCTTGTGCCCTTTTCCTTTCTTTCAGGGTTTCGAGGACCCCAAGGACAAGTAAGCAAATTTACTTCTGTTATGTTTACACGTTTGGGATTTTTTTTTTTCTCATATTAAAAAAGGACAAAAATTGATGCCCGGAAGCCAAAAATAATGCTTGGACTCCCCAGAGGTTTGTCCTGGAGGGACAGCCAGCTGAGGGCACAGGATTGACTGATGTGCATTCAGAACAGTCACTGCCCTCAAAACATTTATTTGTTTGGTGGTTCTAACTTGCTTTTATAATTAAAATGCTTTTGCTGCACTTCCCCTTGCCCCAAATAATCTCCACTCTTTGAAAATAACCCAAGACAAAATCTTCCTCTGAAGTAAATATAAATGTTGGACTATCTCCAATAAGAGAGGTTTATGTATTTATTGAAATGCCTATATCCTTTCTGAGTTTATTTGTATGTATTTTATATTACCCATTATTGCATATTACTTATTTCTACATATAAAAATAAACTCAGAAATGATAGCTTGTTTGGAAAAGTAAATTCAAAGTCTCATGCTCTAAAACAGCCAAATTTTAGCAGCATTTTCATTTTTTTTCTTTAGAACTTTAGAGAAAATGAAAAAAACAATTTAATGAGAGTGATATTTTGAAAAATTGCCTTTGGAGGAAAAAACCCAAACACTTTCACTTTTTAACTTATACAACTGGACATAACAAAAGCATCTCCTGTATTGAAAGTGTTTAGAATAATTTCCCGTTCAGTCCTGCTGAATGGCATTAATTATAAGATTGCTTAGAGCGAGTCAGGCAACAGTAGAGGAGACTGATGCCTAAAATATGTTGCTATTGCTCTTTGTCATGTTTCTCAGGTTGTTGGTCAGGGCTGAGTGGATTTCTGTGAGCTGGGACAGGTAAATGCTTCTGTGAGCTCTAGGCATCCAGCTATGGGAAAATTCACATTATGGTGCTTGAGCACTGAGAGCAGCTGCTTAAAAGGAAAAGGAAAGTGATAAGTTTGAACATGGCAATATTAAGAGTCATTCTCTCCTTCTCTTGCCCTTCCATGCAAACTGGATTTTTGTAACATTTAGCTCTGTGCACCCTGGGATGTTTCACTGGTCCCACTGTTTCCTCTTCACTGTTTCCTGTTGTATCCTATCCATGGATGCTGGGAAACTCCACTGATGTAAGATATGCTTTGGGCAGAAAAGAGTTAACAGATTACAAGAAAATAAGTCAGTCATAGGAATACAAAAATTTTCAGTATCCCTCATGAAATAGTATTTTTCCTCATAGTTTCTGTAAGAAAACACAAAATTCAGTTACCTCGGTGCTGGTCCATAGCAGAGTCACCCAAAAGCTGAGGAACAGCATCTCCTCTGTTGCTCCAAGGACCATAATACCTGTTCTCCATCCTATAGTTTGAAAGGTTTCTTGGGCTGTTACAGCCAATAGCTGAGCTGTCTCACTCAGCATGGTGCCAGCTTATTATACAGATTTCAGGATTTTTGCATTTCTGCTCAGTACCAAAGGAAGCTACTACTTGCCTCTGATTCTCTTTATCCAGAAATCTGTTTAACTCAAGTACAAAGATTTGGCAAAAATAAATCTCTAGCAGAGTATGTTCATGGTGAGAATGGTTAAAATTAGATACCGAAACCATGTCAAGTACTAAGGCAGTTCCTTCACATGCAGAAATACTGAGGGTCAATACTTTTGTCTGGCAGCAGAGGAAGACGTGGGCAGCACACATCCCTGAAAACAGGACCAAACCTTACGTGCATGAGTGCAGGCTTAGTTACTCAACCTAAGCATGACGCATTTAAAATTATGGCATACATGTAGTTTTGGCAGTGGTCACACTCTGCATTGGCAGAAAATAACTAAATCAGCAGCACATTTTTGGACCACTCTGAAGCCAGCATCTCTGGGTTAATTGCTAGCGTTCACATTTGCAAGCAGAGTGAAAAAGTTGCTAGAAGCTCTTGTTTGTGCTGTTCCTGTCCCTGGACACAATTTTCTGTTGGCTGCATTTGAAGAAATCTCAGCACTGCTTTTAGGATATGTTTTTGGAAGTTTCATGGCAGCCTGAAATCTTCATTTCCACTCCCCCCCATCCCCCAACCATACTAGCAATATATCAAAAGGCATTTTGACATGAATTTCATTAATCTGTGGAAGTACCTCAGCTCTGACTTACAGGCACTGCCTCCAGGGCACTCCTTAGCACCAGGAACTTTTGTATGCCAATTTAAAATTACATTTATGCAAATGTACCCAAACTTGCTGTACTGTACTTTAGCTTGGGTACAGTGGGCTGTGAAAGTCACCTGAACAGCTCAGGCTGTGCGAGGTGACTGAGCTTCTCTGCAGTCTGTGTAAGGGTGGCTGCTCCCTGCCAATGAGCAGTAAAACAACCTATTACAAACCTGCAGGCAGCTGAGGGAGACACCAAACAGGCAGGTTCTTCTCTTTGCATCTTCCTGAGTGGTGTTTTCAGGCTGGAACTCAAAATTTGACTGCTCTTTGCCCAGATGCTGAGTTGCCTCCTGTGCTTCGCATCGCCCGTGCGTGGTGCGGAATGGGGAAATGTGAACGGCCCGAGTGTGTACATAACTCACAGCACCTTGGAAGACATTCTGTAAATACAAAGCCTAATGATTTCCTCACTCATTTTTATGAGCCCAGAAGACGTTGCAAGGACTGAATGAAAAGAAGCAGCATCCCTTTGAATGCCCAAGCAGATGTACTTCCTCTGAGGAAGTAAATTGAATGTCCTGACCTTGTAGGGACAAAACCACTTTTATTTTCAAAGCTGATTATATGAATTTCTAGGAACTAAATAACTTCTAGAGTCCAAAAATAAAAAACCTCTTTCTCCCAACCCCTCTGAAATACTAAGGTTGGCTAAAATAGAGATTAGACCTTGAGTCAAATTAGGCTTGTAACTGCTGTATGGCCACTGAATAGATGCCACTGGTGTGCTGTCATGACCCAGCTGAGGTGCAGACACATTCAGCTTGGTGGTTGGGTCGAGGAGGGGTAGAATGGAAATGAGCAGATAGACCTGATCTATTTTTCTCTTGCCAAGAGATGCACAGAAGAGTTGAGGTACAGAGAGCTTCTTAAAATCTGATCCAGTTTTACAGAAAGCTTTGAAAGACCCTTCCTTTTGGAAAGGGACCTTTAACTTTTAAAACAGAGTCACATTCTGGTTTGTGAGCTGCTTTCCAGCACAGCCTTACCTGTGGGAGCCTGCTGGCTGCAACACAGAGTGCATTGTGTGCTCTGGTGAAGTACAAATGAAACCAGGGAAATAAAACAGAGTAGCTTTTCATCATGCTTTTCAGACCCCAGGATTTTTCCTCCAGAGTGCCTAAGCTGAGGGTTACACAGCATGAGCCCTAAGTTACTGTGCCGCCGTGGGGTTTGCACACAGAAATAGTTATCTGCTGGAATATACCCCAGTGCAAGGGAGGGGCATATTTCAGTGGATAACTATTGGCAAACCCTGGGGATAACCTGGGCAATCATGCAAGCAAAGCAGAAAAACAGCACTTCAGGATTAGCTTTTAATTTCTGCCTATAGCTCGTTTGAGGGCAGACCATTAAAGTGACAGCATCAAGTCATTAAAATACTGTTAGATTTTAAAAATAACTAGAATCTGGGGAAGTGCTTGAGGTTTCCTGATCCTCAGTGCAAAATGCTTCAGGACAATTAAGTTTACAGTGTTATTTTTTCTCAACAGTTTTTGAAAATCAGCTTCATTTTTCTGAAGCTGTAGCAGAGATTCATAAAAACAGTGGCACAAAAGATTATAACCTTTTTCCACATATTTAGAAAGCAGAATCTAATTTGTATTTTTTCTTCTGTTGCCTTTTTATTTTACAACCTTTCCTTAAGTAAATATCTTGTAAGCAGATTTTTCTTTCTGTTTTATGCTTTATACTCATAAGTAACTGTGTGAAGGAGAGCCAGGCCACATTTTTTTCCCCAAATGTTTGTTCTGTAAACAATTTTTTTTCTCAAAAAGGGGGAATTGTTCAAGTTTGGAAATTTTCATGGTAATATTCACAGAAATTGTTATTAGAGAGCAAGAAATATGACTGGATGCATAAATAATTTTTTTTTTCAGTGCAGGCACTAACAGCTACAACAGTACAGCAGTGCAGGGAAGAATAAGTCAGACGACAAGGGGAAGGAGGTTACCCAGTGGTTTTAGATAATGAGGGATGGAAATGAGACCTGAGTGCAAGGAAACAGATGTAGTATAGAAAAAGGGCAAATAAATAGAAACCTTGTAATAATGACTCAGGACTGGCAGTGAGCTCTAGAGCTGATCCCATTCCCCTCTCTGCTCCCAGTCCCTTTCCCAATTGAAGCCATCATGAGCAAAATGCCATTAACCTCCAGCTCACTATGCACTGCAATAACACACAGTGCAGAGGCAGAAATCATCTTGTGCTTTTATGTTCCCTTTTCATGGCATCCTCAGGAGCACCCAGGAGAGCATGAACCCCGAGGATGAAGTGGATGAGTTTCTGGGCCGGGCCATCGACGCCAGAAGCATTGACCGGTTACGCTCTGAGCACGTGCGCAAATTCCTCCTGACGTTCAGGGAGCCTGACTTGGAGAAAAAGGTAACACTGTCCACAAACCATTGCAGTGCATCAGGCAGGCTTGTTAGGAGTTGTAATTCTCCTGCAGAAGATCAGGCTTTTCTATCTAGGGTTTAAGCTATGGTTTGGGTGCTGGAGAGGTGGGGTTGTGATCTTTAAAAATCCGTGCTTCTTCATGGAAACCTTAATATAACTTGTCCTAAAAAAATCACAGTCATCTGAAGGGAGCACTGGCCAGGAAAGCCATTTCTATCAGATACACATGAATGTGTATCTGCTTACTGCATTGATAAGCAGTAAAGGGAATCCAGAATAAAACAGATTGTTTTTCTGACTTTGAGACTCCAAGCTGAGATTACAGTCACCCCTCATCTCCTTCAAATCACTGGAGAAACCCACTTCAGCCTACCTAAGCTCTGAAACACCTCTGGAGGGACTTTTCCTTGCCCTTTGTCCCCCCAAAGAGACCCAGGTACTATTAGGGTTCACTGGAATACAATCTGTACTCTGGATATTTTTGGGAGCCCATTTTAAGTAAGAAATAGTTCTCTATCCCACAAATGTGAGAAAGGGGAGTAACAGACCTAAAGCTCATGAGCATTTGATTCCTTCCTGATTTGGTTTCAGATATTGCTGTCAGGCAAAGATCATTTCCCTGACTATATTGTAGAAACTATCAGCTATCATCAGCTCTAGATGGCTGCAAAGTTAAATTTCCAAGTCTAATTTCTAAGTCTAAAGATACCTGGATGACATTATTAAAGGTACCATAAGAAATGGTGGGTTTAATTGCACAAAGAAACTAATCCTTTTTTTCTTTTATTTTTTTATTTGAGCACAGATCCTTAGGATGCTTGAGCAGTCTTTGGGTTAAACTCATTATTCCATGGAAAACATTTCATAATAAGTTTGCACTAATTATTTTATAATTCTATTTAGAAACAGTCTTTCCTTGACAAGAATGACTACCTATTACAAAAGTAGAGCTTTTCAGGATTTGCAGCTGTTCAATGAATCAGTGTGGGACTGGATAAAAGCTTGAGCATGTAATTTCCCCCACTCCTCCTCTTCAATTTTATAGCTGAAAACTGCAAGGGAAATTAGCAGTTCACCTGCTCAGAGCACCTTTTATTTTGTGGTTGAAACACTGATATGGTCTGTGCTGAGAACTGAGCTTCAAGCTAAATAAAGCATCTTTGGGAATCGGGTGCAGCTCCCACATGGCCAATACATTGATAAGAAGCTGGAAGGAGTGACTGTGTCAAAACCACAGCAGCCTTGCACTGACATTAGAAGGAGTCAGGTCATCTGCATGAATTGCAAGGTTTTCTCATTAGCAGCATTTGTCCCTCGTGGAGGAAACTTCCCATGCAAGAAGTTTAGGTCTGGTGACAGTGGCCTAGAGTCTTGGTCCCAGTTAATCCATTTCTGTTCCTCTCGTGCAAGGGGCAGTTGGTGAATCCTCTCTTCACCCAGCTCTGTGGGTTTCTTCCCTGGCCTTTGGCCTGTTCAAGCCCTTACAGATTTCCTGGGGAAGAAGGGGAGTTGGGAATGTTGTTTCATACCAGCACTGCTTTCCAAGGACCTAGACAAAAACCAAGTAAGAAGCTTTTGTGGATAGAAGGCAGCCAGCCAGATTTCCCACTAACATAATAACTGTGGTTTTTTGCAGTACTCCAAGCAGGTGGATGACAGGTTTGGAGCCTATGTGGCTTGTGCCTCCCTAGTCTTCCTCTTCATCTGCTTTGTTCAAATCATAATCGTGCCACAGTGAGTACCCTTTCATCCCTTTGCTCCCATCTGCTCCCCATCTCTATTCCAGCTTACTTTTCTTTGTTTTTTTCTTGAAAATTCAGAACTCCAAGGGGAAGAGAAAAATCCTTAAATAATTCATGCTCAAGTGATGCATGGTGCTTATTGTTTTCACCCATTTCTAGTGCAGATTAAAACCTCCTCACTGGCATGTGAGGATTTCTGTTCTCCCGAAGTGATTTCTCTTATAATTTACCTCCGTCTTAGGAAACTCAGTTCAGCACATTTATAAGCCTGTGGAAAACAAATATCACTGAGTAGAAAGGACTGCTTACCAAGGAAGGCATAGCACACATTCACAGCACAAGGCTGGGCTGCCCTCTTTTCTAAACACATTGGGACAGGGAGGTGGAAACCCATCACAGCCTCATTGCTCAGAGCACTGAGATCTCAGGATCTGCTTAGCAAATGAGGTATAATCTCTCATACATTTATTCTTCTGGACTCAGAGCAGCTGGGCAGCAGGAGAGGCAGAGAGAAGGTTGAGCTGCACATGCCTGAGCTTGTGGCTTGCTCCTGGTTTAAGGGTTGCAGTAATTTCTTTTCCCAGGCAAGAATGGCATAAGATCCTCAGGGCTGTGGGGCACAATGCTCTTGGCCCACTGCAGTGGTCTGCAGCTTTGTCTGCAAGGCACAGCACAGCCCACTAAATCTTTTCCAGCAGTGAGCTCTGCAGAAGTGGGACTTCTTCTCAAAGAGTTTTTTAAAAGTCACTTAAAATTACAGCATGTGGGTATTTCCTATGCTCTGGTTCAGTAGCAATAATACACCATTCACAGAGCAATGCTGTGTTGGAAATAAATTTGGAGTTAGTAATTTAAACTGAAGAACAAGATCACAGAAGCTCTGAAAATGCTCCAAATTTATCTTCCTTACAAGAAGACAAAAAATTGTCCCTAAAGAGAGCTCCAGCACTATTTTATGCCATTACAACTGTTTTCTACGTCTGTTCCCATCACAGATCTTTTTGGAGTAGGGATTGGTTTGCAGTGTTCAGATCAGATATTCAGAAGGTCACAGAAATAACACATAGTCTGATGTTTGTTGTTCACTCTCCCAGGCAGGAGTACTCACAGAAGGGTTGAATCAGCAAAATAACATCAGGACAAATGCAGTGTGTAAACAGACAGGCCTGCTTTGGGAAACTGCAAATGAAGCTGAAAGAGGCTCAAAATTGGAACTAGATAATTCCCAGCAATTAATGCAATGTTAATTACATCTAGAAATGTTCTCTGAGAGTAACTAATTTAACAGGGCCTTACACTTTGGACTTCTGGATATTGCTATCATAACTTCACACCTGCAGAGGCCCTCTACCAGCCTTGTGTTGCTCATCAAGCTCCCTAAGCAGCCACTATGCTGTCTCCATAAAACCCAGTTTAACATTTAAATGACAACTTGACAATTTCTCATGTGTGGCAACCATATGGCTGCCTCCTTTGTGTTACGCAGGAGCCAATCCCTTATGGCAGTGTGGTGTAAATGTTGTGCTGTTCAGTCTCCTTCCTTGCTGCCCATAAGGAGGGTAGTTGTTTATTTGGGTTTTTCTTTGCAAGTTCTGAAGTGTCCTTAGTCAGCCTGGCCTGTCTGAAAGGTGATTTGGTTCAAGAGTAAATAAAATTCTATATTTTAACTGCAGGTCAGATACACTTCCCTTCACCTTTTGCTTTGTTTTTCCTTATATTTCAGTTGCATAGCTTTGGTCTTTTACTGAACACCAACTGAAACCACAGGTGCATATGTGTCACCATCAGAGCTTCATGAAAGACACACCATGGAATCTGAATTTGAAACTAGAGACAGAATGTCAGTGTCAATTTATTATGATAAAGAGGAATTGCTTTAAAGGATTTCAAAAAAGGCTCAAACAGTGAATTAGCAAGTACAATTATCTTAGTAGTCATGAGAGAACACAGAGACCAGCTGGCTTTGGTGTTGTTGCCCTCAATGTCACATTACAAGAATACTTCCTTTAGATTATGAATAAGGCTGACTCCTGGGAGGGGGCCTATCCTGTCACACTGAGACCAATCACTGGGAAATTGGTGTTGAATATCTTTCTGAGGAAAACAGATGAAAATTCACAGTACAAAGTTGGCCCTGGAATCCTCTTTGTACTTCAAAGTTGGGAGGAGCAGGAACCTCTCAAGCTGGCCAAGATAAGGCTGTCATCCCTGACTATCCTTCTGCTGTGCTTGCTCACATCCCAGGCACGAGACAGAGCACAGAGAGTGGTGCTGCACAGATATTCCCTGTGCAAGACAGGAAGCCATTCCCACTGAGATTATTCCCACCCAGCTGCACTTCAGCACTCAGCCTGTCTTCCTTCCCAGGGGTGCCCTGCCCACAGCCAGCTGGGGACTGACCTGCCACAGCAAGTTGTTCTGTCACCTCCTCTAGTGCATGAAATCTTTTTCAGTCCCACCTCTGTCACCCCAGCAGGAAGGTGATTGCTGTAAAAGATGCAGCATTCTCTGTTCTGCTGCCTGTCTGAATAATCCTAAATAGGCCAGAGTATCTGTTGGTATTCAAGGCACCTCATGTCTCCTACAGCTATCCTAATTGGAAAGCCTGTGCAGTGTGTCATAGCTTGTACAAATGTGTTCTGGAGAGCAGAGCTGTAACTATTCTATACAATGTGCATTTAAAAAAACAAAACAAAACCAACCAAACGTCTCCTTGATTTCAGCTCTACATTTATGCTGGGTTTTTACCTGACCTGTTTCCTGATCCTGACCACAGTGGTGTTTGTTTCAGTCATTTACTCCTGTGTAAAGGTGAGTACTGTGGTTTCTTTGTAGTCCTCTGCCTAAGATAACCAGATCAGCAATCTGCTTCTTCAGCTAACAGAGTGTGTTTTGTTAGCCATCCTTTCCACACTGTGTGATAAGGGTTACAGAAAAAGCCTTTGATAAGGCAGAATGAACTGCAAACAGATGCTAGGGCTGGCATCTCTGTAGCTCAGCAAGAAGTAATCACTCTGTGAATCTGCATGTCTATTAAGTTCCCTGCAGACACTCTCATATTGATATAAGAAGAGCACGTTTTCCAATGTGGGACCAAACCCTGACCATTCATTTCCTCCCTGTAAACTTCCTGCAGAGTTGCCTGTGTAGTGGCCCCTGCTGCATATGCGTGTTTGGGTAGGCAGATAATCAGAAGCAGAATATCATCAAGGAAAAATGTCCTGGAGGGAAGTAAAAGCCATAAACATATAGAATTTTATCAGCCTTTCTCACATGAGTGTACAGAACTTCCAACATTCGCTGGGCTCTTTCTTGTAGCTGGCTTTGATCAGAAAATAAATACATTGTGTGAAGTCCAAAAACATATTAATTCTTCTTGTCAGCCTGTGGTAAATTGGCAGTGAGTACTGTGGGAAGGGTGCTGTGCTCATCTATTTCACTCAAAGGTGCTCCTATTAAAAACATTGATGGGTTTCAGGTTTAGGGATCCTTCTAGTCTAGAAGTATCTGAACATGGAACCACTCAGATTCAGGTTCCTTAGCCCAAGCTCAGCTTTGTTCCTCAGTGCCTGGAATAAAATAGCTCAGTAGCATTATGTTTCCTGCAGAAGAAACAGTGGGATAATGGATAATGTCAGGCAGATGATTTTTCTCACTTTAATTATCTTTTCTGTGCCATTTTCAACAGTTGAATGTGGGTGCTCTTGACAGACTTGCACCTTACTTGTCTTTTTGATTTTTTTTAAAGTTAGATTTGGAAATTAAGCTTTGCCTTCTCATATAATAAGAGCTGTAGACTGTTCCCAGTGAAAGAAGCTTCAACTTCTATTTGAACTTAACTGCTCACTCACAGGGTTTCCTTTGGCCTTATGACAATATTAAAGGGAGCCTAGTTTGTAAGTGCAGCATCCCATTGGTCTTGCTTGTTTACCAGCAATGAGAAATAGAGTCAGAAATAACACTGCTGATAGGAAGGCTTGGGTGCCTTGAGCTGGGAAATGGTACCCACAGATGCCTGGTTGTACTTGGTGTGTCCATTGCATTTGTTAATGCTACTGAGAGCCATCCATTTGTAAACTGGTATCAGCAGTTAATGTGAATAGCAGTTAATTAGCCACCAGTGTGACAAGATTCTGGTCACAGCCACAGTGAACTTGGGAGTTGAGAGCCCAGCTGTGCTGCCTCCTCACGCTGCAGGTCTCTGGCAGCACCATCCCAGCACTCAGCCAGCCAGGCAGGGCCACCCCAACTCACTGGTTCTGCTGGGATAGAGCTGGGGCAGGCCTGCAGCTCTGGAGCACCCAAGCTGCCTGACTTGCCACCAGCCAGATTCCAAGGCTCAGAGCTGTTTGTCACCCCCCTGGCATTTACAGGCCACTTCCACATCCTGACAGCAACACTCGATTCCTCAGCATCGTTCAAATCCCCTGGTTCTGGTTCGGGCTTTTTGGTTAAAATCATTACTGATCTTAATTACTGATTAATTTAAAAGCCACACAGGACTTTTCAGTCCCTGGGATGGTAGGCAGATTTCATTCTTGCTTTCTTTGTCTTGATCTTCCAAATTCCTGTAGAAGTGGTCTGTTCAGTGGTGCCTCCAACTGTTTCTAGGCTGGCTTTGCCTCAGTGCATAGGCTCTGGATGCACAAGACATCAGAGGGAATTCAGAATAAAATCAGAATTTAATGGGATTTTCTGAAGCCCCTGATATTTCCAGCAGTGAGTTTTCATCCCCACAACATACTCGTGTATAACATCCAGTGTGACTTCTGTGCAGAGATTGCAAATATTGAAAATATTGGGCCTTCTAGCTCTGGTTCCTTTTTGATTACCCTTTCTTAGTGCTCCAAATTAGCCTCTGCTGACAGCACCTGATTATGAGATGGCGTGTTTAGGGAACAGGTACTTCTAGCTTGTCAGTTCTATGTCTGATGGCAGCAGCTCCTAATAGCTGCAGCCCACTTCTGTCATCCAGAACAACATCTTGGTGTTTCAAGTCTTTAATTTTTAAGCAATAGTTTTACACAGCCCTTGGATATGGGGGGTTATTTTATTTCTGTACTCCATGTTGCTCCAGGAACACACACCTGCAGAAGGAGGACAGTTTTACAGATCCTTCAGATGAAATCCCTGAAGACAGGGATGTCAGCATTGTTTGCTTTGTTTCACACTCAGATGTGAGATAGGAGAGCATGTGTTTTAAATACCAGTGGTTTATTCCACACAAAGTTGGAAAGCAGGTGTCTGCCCCAGGACATCAGCATAGCTTTTGCCTGTTTGCTGTGCTGTTACATGATAAGTGTCTCTTTTTTCTTCCTCTTTCCAGCTTTCATGTGAGATTTCCCCTCCCTGTTTTGGCCTCTCCAACTCTGGCTTTGACAGTGGCCAGCAGGCTCTTTCTGAACAGCTTGATCATGTTTTATTTTCTTTCGCTGTCATTATTATCTTCAACTATAAAATTCTCCATGGACTAGAAGTTGATCCTGGAACTGCCAGCACAGACAGCTTGGCTTTCCAAGTTTCTTCAGCTGTAATAAACAAGAGAGTTCCAGTTCTTTGCTTTGATGCTCCATGAAGTCTTGGCCACTGTGAGGTGGTGTCCCTTCCCAGTAGAGTCTAAGGTCATGGGAACCAGGGTCCCTTCTCAAATACTCTGCTGACAGACATCTGTTTTGCTACTAACTTATCAAGTTTGTGTTTTTTTCTTAAAATCCTTTAACTTCTGGTATCTACACTGCTGTGTGGAATTCAACTTCTTGCATGGTTCTGGGAGAACATAGGAGAGAAATTTCAAATTATCCTCTCTGAGAAAAAAAGCTTTTCTATACCTCTACATGTGTGTAGCTTGCCCATCACATTCTTTGCCTCCAAAAGCTGGTCTAGATGCTCCTAAAGCATTTGGGGTTTTTGTCTCAATCAGGAAAATAAAACCCTCTGAAAACTGTATTTTTTAATAGACTTATAAATCACTGTGAAATAAGTTACAGAAATGGACTTGCAACATCAAGTTGCCTGGAGATGTTGTCTTTTACTGTAGAAGCATCTTAATGTACTTCAAAATGACTCAAAGGCTTTTATTACAAATTGAAAAATCAGACCTTAAAGACCTCATCTTACAACATAACAGCAATTATCTAAGCAGTTTTCCATACCCACACTAGATGTTAAGAAGACAAAAAGAAGAAATATTTCTCTTCTGTCCTAAATCAGCTGTTCCAAAGAATTGACTTTATTTAGATTACTTTCGTCATCTAAGTGACTGGTGGTTATAGATTATTTTCAGTGTAGCATACTACTTGTCAGATCACTTTTTAAACTTGTACTTTCACCTGCACAGGAGTGCCCTTTCTTCACCTGCACTTACACATTTCAGTTCAGAGTGAACTGGAATCAACTGGACAATCCAATTTTCGTTTTTCCCATTGTGGTTATTTTTCTTTACATGGGGATTTCAAAGAGTGCTGAGTGACCTCACACTTGTGTGGCTGCCCAAGCATGGATCTCAGCTGCCCAAATGATCACATCCTTCCTCTCAGCCCCTTCTCAGTAGTGCAGATGGGTCTGGGAGTTGCCATTTCATCAGATCTCCTGTTCTTCACTCAGGCAGGATTTGAGTGTTACTTTGGACAGTACAAGCCAAGGGGCCAACCAGCAGTGCTGCTTGGATTTTCACTGTACTGTAATGTCCTGATATTCTGCTTCTTTTACAAGGACAGAAGAGGTCTTATTTTTGTTTTTTTCAAAAATGGGAGGGAAATTCATCTTTTCTTTTTTTCTACTTTTGTGCTCTACCCTGACTTGTGGATGTTTTTTATGGAAGAAGCACTGCATGAATGGAGCTGATCTGTCAGACCTGAGATAGGCTCCCCATTCTATCTTAGAAGTCCTTCAGGCTGCAGGTGTTCCTGGTCTCCACCTGCCTCTGTGAAATGGGGAGAGTGTGACTTGTGTGGCAGGGCCCCCAGCAGTGCTCATGAGGCAGAGGTTCCTCAGATGCATAGCATGACTGTGTTGTTGCACTCTCAACTGCAGCCCTGACCTCCTATGGGTTTTGGCATTTCTTTCTTCTTCAGGACTTTTTCCAGCTGTACTTGTTTACTGACCTAAAATTTTTCCTAGTTTGCAAAGTAATGAGAACCAAGATTAATACAAAGAAAACATGTTTTCATTAGAATTTAAGTGTTGTCCACTGATCGTTTTGCTTGATATCTCAGGCTTGGTTCAAAGTCAGGCTTTTTTGGGATTGTTGGCAGCAGGGGCTTGAGCCAAGATCCACAAGAAGAAACTCCAAAGTTTTATTTAGGTGCCTGATTTCCCAGAGATTACAGACGGAGGTTGGATCCCTGAATACCTTTGTGGAGCTTGGCCTTGAGGCCTAAACAAAGAGGTGGCAGGAAAACCTGTCCTGCTCTAATCTTATGAGAAAACTGTCTAAATGCAGTACAGATCCTCCTTCTCCCTCCAAATCCTATAGGGGCTAGAGCAGAGGAAAGCCCCATTGGATTTTCCATAGCCCTATTCTAGTAGGGATCTGCTAGCAGACATCTGTGTGGAAGCAGCTGGACATGGTAGGGCAAAGAGATATTTTGGTTCATGGCTTACCAACAAGCTAAGGATTTCTGTGTCATCAGGGTTTATTTGTGAAAGAAAGGTGCTCTCCTGTGTTTTATAGTGGCTGCCACTGAGCCTGAAGGATTGTACAAGCTTTCAGTATAATTCAATCAATCCTCATTCAGAGCAAATAAGTCACAACCCCAGTTTCCCCTTTTCTCCAGTCCCCGACAGAGCCTTGTCCTCTCCTTTCACCTGGAGCATGTGCTGGTAGCAGGTGAAATCAACTCTTTCAAAACTCTTGCCACAAGCTCTCCCTTCCTCTGTAAAAAGTCACCAGCTAATCAGTGCCTTGGCTGCTCCAGCACTCAGTAATTACACTGCAGGGCTGCTGTGTGGGAAGCACAGCACTGACAAAATGTTGCATATCCGAAGATGTAAGAGTGAAGGATAAAAGGGAAAAGCAAGACTTTTAATAGAAACATTAGTCATAGTTAAATTGCAGTGCCATGGCGCTGTGCTGCTGTTTCTTTGTGTCTCTAAAAATACCCTCTAGTGGCTTGGTTATTTGTGCAGTGAGTAAGGGAAGGGAGAGTTGGGCTCTGCAAAAGGCTGGTAGTGCTGGGCAGAGCCCCTCTGCCCTGGTGTGGTGCTGTGGAGGGGCAGGGCACTGCAGGAGGACAATCTCCCGTGGGAGCCTGTCAGTGCACGAGGCTTTCCTGGCATTCCTGCTCCAGCCCTGAGCTCCCACTGGCACAGCGGTGGCACGTGAAGGGACAGGGTTGCCCTGGCTGTCTCCTGGGCACTCTTGCAGCCAGCACAAGGCAGGGAGGCCTCAGACCCCACCAGGGGTGACCCAGGCTGGGAAGGGCAGGGTCAGCCTCTGCTCTGACACACTGGAATGGACGCAGCACCTGCAGCGGGGCTCGCAGGGCTGCAGTCAGTAGCCATCAGCAGGGAGCTCCTGGCCCTGCCAGCAGTGAGTCACTGGGCCAGTTGGGCTCCCTGATTGCCCTCAGCCGTGGGTATTTTTATCACCATGAGTGTGGAGCAGAGTGGCACAGCCCAGCCTGGGCCAGCTGATCTCTGCAGCGCCTTTTGCCGGGGGTCTGACAGATCTCGGGGCTGGCCTGGGCTGTGTTCAGTCTGTGTCTGAAATGGCACCAGAGCCCTGTGAAACGCCTTGGTGATCAAAGGGACATGACGTGTACTTGCATTTCTGCATTTTCAAATTTTTGCTCCAGTAATTTCCAGGCTCAAGCTCCTGGCTATTTCAGTTACAGATGGCTTGTGGTTTGCTTCTCACGACAGGATGAGCACAGCCCTGCAAGCCATGCTATCTGGGCTCGGGAGCCATCACTCCCATTAGAAAGGGCTAAGTAGATTTCAAGAGCCAGCTGGGCTTGCTGCCATGAGGCAGACACGTCTCTGCTTGCCCTTGTCCCAGAGCTGCCATCCCCCATCACCATCCTCCAGCCCCTGTGCAGCATCCGCACAGACCCGCGCTGAAGGATGCAGGCAGCTCAAATGCAGTTTGTAATCTGTAAAACAAACAAGGATTTTATGTGTTTGTTTTTTTTTTTTCCTCTCGTGCAGCTTTTCCCAGTTCCTCTCCAGACTCTTTCTAAGAAGATTGTACAGTCTAGGACCAATAGTACCTTAGTTGGAGTCTTTGCCATTATCCTGGTTTTTCTGTCCGCCTTTGTCAACATGGTATGTCCATTATTTCCTTTTTATCCATTCAGTTCTGCATTGTTTTCTTATTGGTGCTCTGCAGCATTGTGACCCTTAAAACCACTGAATTTAACATGATCCTGCCTAGGGCTGACAGCATCTGAAGTTGGTGCCCTTTGCTTTCTGGGCACAGAAAGAAATGGGAGCCCAACAGCTCCATCCCTAGAGCCCATTATATGCCTGGCACTGATCTGTGCCCAGGTCCTTTTGTGATTCTTTAAATGCTTCTGCTCCAAGTACAGGAGCCCACCTGATGCATATCCCTGCAGGAAGGGGTGGCACGAGGCTGATGTGTTATTTAACTCCCACCATACTGAGTGGGACATAAGTGTTCCTTGGGCTTGGTGCCAGCCCTGCACGGTGCCTCCTGCTCCAAGTGCAGCTCATGGGCACGATGACAACTCTGCTTTGAGTTGCACTTTTGGGACTGGGGTGGTCTGGCTGTAATTCCAAACACCACTGCTGAGTTTGGGCTCAGAGAGAGATGGGCTGTTCTCTGGGGCCTGGATTTCGTTAATCAATAATTTGGGGGAGAAAAAGCATAGTTACTGCACATGCAGTAAAACATAAGCTGATGATTTCATGTTGCATATTTTGCACATTGCTATAGCTATTTCCAAGGGGCTTTTAAACTGATATAAACTATTTTGTTTTCTATGCTGTGGAGCTTAATACCATCTTTGTTTTCCAGTTCATGTGCAGCACTGTGGATCTTGCCAGCTGCATGGCTGCTGAATACAACATCACTCCTGACCGGGTGGACATATGCCTTATCAGCAACCTGACTTCCAACTACAGCCTGGGCACCTTGCAGGGATTCTGTGACAGCCCTTTGCCCAACTGCAACTTTCCAGAGGTATTGCTTGAAAAAAATGGGTTTCAGAGGTCAGTCTGGAAAAAGGCTATAAAACCTCTGTGATAAATCTTAATGATTCTGAGGAAAGCAAAGTTGTTCTTGACTGACATTAAAGGACTGACACAGGCTACTGCTTGCAGACTTAAGTGTCTGAAGTTATTATCATGAATCCACATTAATGTTTAATTCCTTCAGGGCTGAATAATTAGTAGGCTTTTAAAATAATTGGATCCTGCCCATAGCAGGATGGAGGGGAAATGTCCCTCTCCATGAGGTCCTTAATGGCATGCAGAACTGCAAGTTGTGGGTGCTCAGTTTTACCTAAAAATCAGTTCTCTGAAAATCAGTGTCTAGTCATAGATTTGATGCTTCCCTCCATTGTTTTATATCCTGATGAAAAACTTGGCTTATATATTCTTTCCCAAGGTAGGTCTGGCCTCAGACAGGTCAGCAGTCCAGACAGTGGCCTGCTTCAATTTGCAATGCAATTCCTGTGTCTTCAGGACATCTTGTTTAGAAAAAATTAAAATGCTTCTAATGGGAAAAAAAAAAATCAACCAACCCAAATATGTTTTTCACACTGATAGAATACTTTACAAAGAAAAAAAAATATTTTTGCATAGCTATTCCAGACCTTTCTCCGAGTTTTTAGGTCACGGCTGTTACATGTGTTGTTTACTGGAAATTGAAAAGGAAAAACAACTCTGTCTAGGATGGGGGTAGAATTTATGTCAAGGTTATTTGGGTTTATGGGGACCTGACAGATTTATGGTGGATCTATTACCATCCAGTCCAAGGTGCTACTGAAAGTCCTGATATCCTACTGGACATATTTCCTTTTAACTTAAAAGGAATATGGTCCCTATGTGATTCAGTGAGGTTTCTGAGACCACCATTACTGCAGCTTTCAACCTTGCAGAGGCTTTAGTGTGTCTGCAGAAAGACCCAGGAGCAGAATCTGGCACAGTGGAGATCTAGGAACAGTCTGTGCCCACCATGAATTTGTATGGAGTGCTGGCCCAGGACAGAGAGGAATTTTAAGCAATGAGGAATAACCATTTTGCATACTGAGGTTGCTCTGGCAGCCTTTAGCCAGGTCCTTCTGTTCAGTGGGCTGAGAAGTGAGGAGTCCCTCGCCTGCACTCTGCAAGGCACATGCTGGATCTGCTGCAGGTGTTGCCTGTTGCTCCCAGTGTCCACACAGGAGACAATGGAATCCTACCCCTCAGTCAAGACTGAGGAGTCAAGAACAAGCTGTACAAATTATTTTCTCTAATATATCAGACTATTAATAAATGAGCTCAGAACATAAGCATATCTCTACTTCAACTAGGGCTTGCTTTTAACTGAAAGCATGGATTGCCTCAGGCACATGATATGGGGGTTTTGCCAGAAATAGGCCTGTCCAGACAGAGTGGAAGCTTAAATCTTCGCAGATTTGATAGCAGGAAGGTGGTGAGCTGGGTAACATGCTTCTCTTCATTTTGCATCTCTGCTATCCTTTCCAGGAGCCATAAATGGCACCCACAGTCTGCAGTCACACTGGGCAGCACTGGCATGCTGAACACTCAGCTCCCAGCCTGGCAGGAGCTGCTGCTGCTGCACCCCCCAGCTGTGCCAGAGGTGCTGCACAGCCACACATCTGCACCTCTGCAGCTGCTGGCTGGACAAATTATCATGGGCTGGGCATGGGGATGTTTGTCCAGCCTGTACCTTGCAGTGTGTCACATTAGAGGGGGCAGTGCTTCCCCACTGGCCTCAGGTGGGAATCAGTAGGAATGGGAGTGGGAATTGCCAATACCCTTGGTCCTGTGTGTTGTACAGATATGCAAATCTGAATTTGACTTTAAAGCACAACTTAATCCAGCATAACTGGTAGTAACTGTGTCCAGGGAAAAGCTGTGTCACAGCCTTGGGTGTCCAGCTGTGAGGCCCATGCCTCCTGAGAGTGAAGCACATAATGCCTGGAGAAAAAGGCCACAGTTTTCCTCTTCATCCATTCAGTTTAAACTTGTGTAATGTGGGAGAATTCCACAGGAAGCCCCAGGTTTATATGTTTGCTCAGCTCAACTACGTAATTACCAATCCCTTTCTATCCCTCTGTTCAGTTTCCTTTGTTTTCAGTTTTGATTTATCCAGCTGACATTCCTCTCTCTTCTTTTTTTTTTTTCCCATTTTTGTCTTTATACAGTACTTTACCTACAGTGTCTTATTGAGTCTCCTGGCCTGCTCTGTGTTCCTTCAGATCAGCTGTATTGGAAAATTGATCCTTATGTTAATCATTGAATTTATATATGTTCTCATTGTGGAAGTGCCAGGGGTCAACCTTTTTGACAATGCAGATCTCCTGGTTACAGCCAACACCTAGTAAGTGCCTTTCACTTCTGAAATCTTTGCCTGATTTCTTTCACACAGTGATTTCAGTGTGGCATTAGGTGGATGGGAGTGCCAAGGCTGTGGTGCAAGCCAGGGAAGTGCAGGATACCAGAGAAGGCATGGCTGGAAGCTAAAGCTTTGCCTAATGTTGGGCTCTGCCTCTGAAGACTAGGAGAATACAGTTCCCTTTAAACTCTTTTTAATGTGGGACTTGACTAATGAACTATCTATTAATAACAGAATATAACTGGAATCAGAGTGGATCTGTATTTCCTTTTTTCCAGAAGTGGGGAGTGTAGTTAGTCATTCTTAATTCTGGTATTACACTCCCAATATAGAAATGTCATTTCTCAAATAAGAAAAAAAAAACCCTCCAACAAACTTGAGCTCGCTCAGGGATGTGATGTGAGCCACCAGGATATATCAAACCCAGCTTGGGGTGTGGAATGTTTGATGTTTGGCCAGTGATCTCCTGCCAGTTGCTGCTGGACATATGTCCTTGTTTGAAAAGCCAATATCACAGCTGGGCTCAGCACAATTCCCAGCAGAAGGGTCTGGGCTCAGTGGGAGTGGACAGTTGCCCTTTTACTTAACAAAGCTGGCTTGTCATCAGGTCACACATTAATCCTGATGGAAGGATCCTCCTTCCACTGCTGTGGTGGTTCCCCATCTCCTGGAGGTCCCCACACCAGGGAGGGAAGTCTGGCACATCCACAAGCCTGTCCTCCTCCACAAGTGTTGTTTCTCACTGGGAATTGCTCCGTTAACTCCTTGTTTTGATGATTTCCCCTTGTAGACAACAATTGTCCTTACATGTGAGTGAATCAAATTATGCCAAATTTAGGTGAACTATTTGTCTAGGCTGATAGCTGTCTAGGCTGATAGCAAGTGATAGCTTGGACAGGAGGATGTTTGAGAAGATTCCCAAAACCCTTCCCGTGTGTTATGAAATACCTTCTGTAGCTGCTGAGATTTCAGGATGGCCATTAACCATCAGCCCTTGAAGCCATCATTAACCATCAGCCCTTCAAGCCTGATGCATCTGCTTACTCCTCTCCTTCACATGACTGTTCCATGATTTCAGCATTCCCGAGTGCCCAGTAATAATTAATGGATATACAGCTTTTGCTGGCATTGCCAGTTAATGGAAGTGTAGCTTTTTCTGCCATTGGCAGTAATCACTTAAATTATTTTGTTAACTCAATTGAGTGAAATTAGGTAGGAAACCCCATGGAGCTTTCTGTGGGGAGGTATAGGGAGAATGAGGTTTTCTTCCTTTTTTTCAGATATTGGGTGTTCCATCAGCAGAAGCTATTTAGCATTTTCTAACACAATTAGTGAAATAAAAGCATTTTATATCTCAAATATAATTTCATTCTTGTAATTCAAGCGCTAAGCGAAATTACAGCACTTGGAAGTATAATTTACATCACTTCACGATCAGAATGTCAGTAATAAAGTCAGTAATAAAGTGGAGAAGGTTAGCATGTTTTCCCAGAAATAGCTTTCTGTGATGCTGTGTTATCTCTCACTAAATGGGATTTGTGTGGTGGTTCAGCCCCAGCTGCAGCTCAGCCCCACACTCACTGCCCTGTGCTGGGCTGGGGGAGAGAGTTGAAAGGGGAAGAGTGAGAAAACTCATGGGTTGAGATAAAGACAGTTTAATGAGACAGAAAAGAGAGAAACTAATAATAGTAATAATAATAATTTAATTAGAATAGACAAAACAAGTGATGCACAATACAGTTGCTCACCAGTTGTCAACCAATGCCCAGCCAGTTCCTGAGCAGCAGCCCCGGGCCAGATTTTCCCCCAGTTCCCATACTGAGCATGATGATATATGGTATGGAATATTCCTTTGGCCAGTTGGGGTCAGCTGTCCTGGATGTGTCCCCTCCCAGCATCTTGTGTCCCTCCAGTCTGCTCACTGGGGTTGTTGAGGAGCTGAAAAGTCCTTGACTTAGTGTAAACACTACTTAGCAACAACTGATACATCAGCATCTTATCAACATCATTCTCATACTTAATCCAAAACACAGCACTGCACCAGCTAGGAAGAAATTTAACTCTATTCCAGTGTAATCCAGGACAATTTGTTCTGTCCAAAGAGCTCCATGGATGGCTATTTATTGCCCCAGTGTCTGGAAGGCCATTTGTGTGAAATGGGAGCTCAGCATGTAGCACAGAGTTCAGAGATGGACCTTTATTGTCCAGCTGATACTAAAAAAACAGAAAAGCCACCACGACCTCATACTACTTTAATTGGGTGCCCATTGTAGCTACATAATTAGTGTCTGCTCTGCAGCCACTATGGTACTCTGACTAATTAGAAGTGATGCAGATGTCACTTCACACTTCTGTGTACAAACCAACCCAGCATGCAGGCAGCTGAAAGGCTGATTACAGCACGTTGGGAATTGCTAGACTTGGCTGCAGCCACACCAGCGTGTGACACATGGAGTGTGACTGGAGGCACAGGGCTATCGTGTCACCTTCTTCCTGTGCAGAAGACAAAACTAATGCATTGCTCTAAAGATGTGATGGGCCAATGTGATCTTCTAAACTGAGTTCCTGCACAGGGAAGCCCAGAGAGCTTTGCCCTGTGATTTGTTCATCAAACCCATCATTTCTGTTCCAGCTGTCTGTCCTTGCAACTGTGGCGGGAAAAGTGAGATGCTCTGGTCCTGTGGGAGCTGTCTCTAAAATGAACTGCTAAAAATGTGCACTTCACTTGAGCAGGAGTGTAGTTAGCAAGCTTCTCTCTGTGTTCCCTTCCAGTAATTAAAGAACCATCTGCTACTGGAAATGTCTGTTCTGTGGGGGAACAACCTCCCAGTGTAACACTGCTTTCACTGCGCATCTTCACTTATCCAGAGACTTGTTGTAAAGACTGAGTTTGCTGCACTTCATCGTCTCTGATGAAGGTTTTAGAGCAAGAGTAACACCCACAGTGAGCTGCAGCCGCAGCACTAAGGGTCAGGTCTGCCATGCTCCCATCATAAGAGAGTGAGGGCAGTCAGTCATCCTTGGCCAGGTGGTGATTTAGGGAAGCAGGGGAATCATACTGCATGAGGAAAGTGTCTCCAGCTAGATCCAGGCTTTCATGGAGGAGTCCCCAGGCTTTCCAAACCATGTCTGTGTCCAAGCACACATGTGCAGTGCTGGAGCTGGCCAAAAGCCATGCAATAGATTGTGTGCAAGACAACAGTGGATTGCAAAATCCATGTCAGAAGAAATTCCATGCTCAGAACTGCAGAAAACGTCTTGGAACAAACAAGGTTAGAGAGTCACTATGCTTTTATTTTTTGATGTTATGCCCCATTAGGTTCCCTTGCCTATTTTGATTTTGATCATTTAGATGTCTGATTGTGTAGTTAGGTTCCCTCCAACCCCATAAAACTGTGGCCTGAAGCTCTCTAGAGAGCTGTCACATTCTCAGGCTAATACCACATTTGTAGCCTGCAAAGTTCTAATTGCATCAATGATACTACAGTAATTTAAACACTGATCTCTTTCCTTCCATTTAGTGTTTTAAAAGATGCTTGTGCATGGTTCTCAGCCACCTAATACTCCACCCACACTTGCGAACAAAGCCAGCAGCATTAAGCAATCAATCAATCAGGAGCTTAGACAGCTGCTACCTACCAGAAAGCTTTCAGTGTCAGAAAGCACACCCTCCATCTCCCCCAGCAGCCCTGATACACGTGGGTACTCTGCAGAATTGTCAATAGTAATAGGAATCTGCTAAAGGATTTTCTTCAGTGCCCTTGTGTGTGTTTCCCAGAGCTGGGCACAAGCTGCCAGTGAGGAATGTGCAGAAGAATGGAGCAGGATTAAAGGAATTAAACACATCTCCATGTGTTTATTGTGTGCTACAATAAAAGGAGAAGAAATGAGCTATCCCTGACAAGATAAAAAAGCCCAAAGCTTTCTTCCTTAGGTCAAATTTTGTAGTCTGACCTAATGAAGCAGTGATCGATGCACAGGCATTTGCCAAGCATCCCACACTGACATTAAAATCCCAAATTATTCTCTAACTCTTAATGCTTCTTTAATATTTTACCCACATTAACCATGTCACACGATCACTCTGGAGTTTTGAGTGTAGCTCAGAAGCCTGTTTTCTCCTCCCCCTCCCATCTTTTAGTAGTTTTCTGTTTCAAAAGAGCTGCAGCCCCACACAGTGTTAGAGGTGCCACACTGCAGAGGTGCTGTGCAATGATGTGCAGAAGGGCAAGAGCTGCAGGGAGCCAAACACTCCACTGACCTTGTGTTTGTGCTTTTTTATTTCAGCGTGTCTACGAATGATACATTCTCATGGTGAGTCACTTTGGCATGAAATATTTTATAGGTTTTTATTGGTAGGTATTTTCTGTTCACAAGGTGCAATAGCAGCACATTGACTCACCAGCAGTGTCTGGTGTTTGTGCATTGCTGTGAGTTGGTACAACACAGTGCAGGTGCCCTAAGGGGACTGAGTGTTGCCCTTTTGTATGTACAGCTACTCTCAGAGCATCCTCTTTCCTGTGGGACTTATGTCAGCTCCAGGCTTATTTGTAATACAATTTAAAGGTTTTATCAAAATATTTTCATACTGTATAACTCCACAATTCATGTTTAACAGTTTTTATTTGCCTGCTTGTCAGAGGAGGTGTGAATGTGTCTTAGTGCTCTTTTCAGCTTACAGAGCACTTACACAACAAAGCCCATTAAGTGACTAATTCGAGAAGCCATGAGTTAGAGCAGTTCCAGACTCAGGAGCCCGGGGAAGCTAGTGCAGAAGGCAGGATGAACAGTCTGAGGAGTTGTCAGCATTTTGTGTTGTCACCCTTAGCATGTATGGCCATTCTCTGAAGAGTACCCTTAATATCAATGACAACCCTTTCTAAGAAGCTGGATTACTTTTCCAATTTCCAAGTCCTCCTTTAGAAGCCTGCACTCGTGAGCCAGAGTCTCCAGCTTTTTGTAATGGTTTGTCCCTTTACCAACACAGGCTTTGAGGGGAAAGGGAAAAAAAGCCTTTTCCTGAGAGTCTGGTTAGCCTTAAAGTGGGAAGTGTGGGGTGTGGCAAGGCCGTGTTCTCCCAGTAACAGGGAAGTTGTGCTCCTTCCTTGGCTGCAGCCCCCCGGTGACGACACGAGTCGCCCTGAAGATTGTGACCCCTGTCATCATCACTGTCTTTGTCCTGGCACTGTACTTGCATGCCCAGCAAGTGGAATCCACTGCAAGGCTTGATTTCCTCTGGAAACTTCAGGTTAGTGGGTGTTGGCTGTGGGAGGATCACATGTAGTCTCTGGTGTTAATATAAAATGACTGAACTCCTTCACTCTCGAGTTGAGTGTGATAAAGTGCCTTTGAATTTAATCTGAATCTGGCTTATAACTGGGCATACTAGTAATGCTCTGCTCTTCTTTGGTACTTTGCATACTCTGTGCATCTCATCCCAGTTATTCAGCCCCTTTTTTCCTTGTAAATGCACCTTGGATGGTCCCCATGGTAAAGGGTTACAGATCTGAAGGTTGAGATTAATGAATTTGAGCAACTGAGCTGTTACTGCTGCAGGAACATGTAACACAATTTATAAATATAGGAAGCTCATATTCACTGCTGAATTGTTTCCCAGAGTTCAGTGAGTTGTTTGCTGTGTTCAAGGGTGTGAAAGATTCACATTTGCATTTTCATTCAGTTTCCTGTTAAGCAGTGGGAACTGGCTCAATGTCCAGCCTTCATTAGCCCCCAGGCAGCAGTACTGGGTAACCAACACGCTGTGGATAATGCCACACTGTGTTCCTGTCCCTGGGTTCACTGTTAATGTTTTCACCACTTGTGCCCACAAGTGATGTTGGGGCCCTGTATGTGATTCCCAAGCAAGCAGGACAGGCCTGGGCTCTGGCCAGCACTCATGGCCGGGGAGCCACAGGACTGCAGGTTTTATTTAGATATTCTACCTTCTGGGTGGTAAGACATCATTCTAATTATAGGTCTTTGTGGTTTGAGTACAAGGCACTGAGGAAGCAACACTTAATTAAAGCTCCTTAGGAAGCAGATAAACATTGTAATCCTCATTTATAAATGGTAAAACAATGGAAGGGGTGAGCTGAGTGGTTACCAATTCAGGGCTCAGAAATACAATGCTGGATTCTGGCATTATTCTCTGCCTGCTTTTCCATACATATGTGCATGAAGAGATGGAACATTTTCCTCTGCAAAACACAAGTTTCTGCATCTCTCTGGCTTTGCTCTCCTTTGCAGTTTCCCCCGTTCTATTTCTGCCCTCACTGCAAGTTAATCTTCAGCTTTTTTCCCCCTCCCCAGAGCAGCTACCAAAAGAGTAAGTGCATCACTGTGTCTCTCCCCTAAACTAGGCCACTGAGGAGAAGGAGGAAATGGAGGAGCTGCAGGCCTACAACAGACGCCTCCTCCACAACATTCTGCCCAAGGACGTGGCAGCTCATTTCCTGGCTCAGGAGCGGCGCAACGATGAACTGTACTACCAGTCCTGCGAGTGCGTGGCTGTCATGTTCGCCTCCATAAGCAACTTCTCCGAGTTCTATGTGGAGCTGGAAGCCAACAATGAAGGGGTGGAGTGTCTGAGGCTGCTCAATGAGATCATTGCTGATTTTGACGAAGTAAGTCACAGAAAATCTGGCTGAGCAAAGTGAACTGAATGTATGAGTTTAGTTGGGCTTTGCTGAGCTCCTGAAGGAGGGTGGTTTATTGAATCCATGGTTAATTTCTCCTTATTCTAGGAGTCTTCAGATTTATTTTTTCCCACACTGAAATCCCTTCTATTCCCTTGTCATTCCTTTGAGTGTCTTGTCCCCTTTCTTCCTCTGTCTTCCTGGCTCTGTCCACTACTTTGTAATGCTTGCAGCAAGGCAGGACACATGGCATGGACATCACCAGCATCCGTGTGTTTGTCAAGGTTTATTTGCTTCTTTTGCTCTTGTGACACAGATAATAAGTGAAGACCAATTCCGGCAGCTGGAGAAGATCAAGACCATTGGCAGCACCTACATGGCTGCCTCAGGCCTCAACGACTCCACTTATGACAAGGAAGGGAAGACACACATCAAAGCTCTGGCGGATTTTGCCATGAGGTTAATGGACCAAATGAAATACATTAATGAGCATTCATTCAACAACTTTCAGATGAAGATAGGTAATGTCCTTATGCTCAAAGGATTCCATGTAGGTGGTGGTCATTCTGAAATGGGGATTTTATGGACAGTAAGAACCACAGATGTTACATTAACTGTACAATGATGTTGATTGTCTGGTGGCTGGTGACCACTTAGGCCTCTATGAAACATCACAATAGCTTTTTTAGGTTCTAGCAGCATCATTGAAGCTCCCTAGGGAATTAGAAGCAGTGTAGCTTCTACCACAGCATGGTCTTACATGTTGGTAGATCTTGGGCTCGTTTTGCCCCTGTGCTACCAGCTCTGGCAGTCTTGGACATTAAATTGTCTTTCAAGTCAGGGAATAAAAAGTGACAGAAAAGGAAGAAGAAATTTGAGGATGTCAAGTGTGGTGTTTGTTCTGGGGGGCTCTGGGCTGCTGCCTTGCAGGCCCTCAGCATAGCAGCAGGTATGTGCTGACTTCAAGTAAGCAGTTTGCTTGTTAGCCAGGTGGCAAACAAACTTTATGCCATTATCTGGCACTGGAAGGTAGCTCTGGATTGAGCAGATCCAGCCCGAGCTGCCAGTCAGTTGGGCATAATGGATCAAAGAAGCCAAATTCTGTTTTAACATTTCTCTCCCCACAGTTTGGCCATAGCTTTACATGTCAGGGTAAAGCACAGCTGGAACCAGTGAGCCTCAGGATAGGTTTTCACTGTCTGAAAAATAACCTGCCTCAAGCAAATGGACCTGAGCATATTTCTCCTCTCCTTCCAGGCCTCAATATTGGTCCTGTCGTAGCTGGGGTGATAGGAGCCCGCAAACCCCAGTACGACATTTGGGGCAACACAGTGAATGTAGCCAGCAGAATGGACAGCACAGGAGTGCCTGACAGGATTCAGGTAAGGCAATCCCTAGAAAATTTATGCTGCCAGCCCTGTGGAATTTACACATTTTGAAACTTAATTACAATTGGAATTCTGATTTCATTTTATTCCTTTATTCCATACATTTACCTACACAGAATGGAAAGAAAAGCCACTTAGGGAATGCTGGTTGTACCAGCAAGTTTTGTCTTTTAATCATGACCAACACTGCAACCTCTGTTTAAAAACTTGTACTTTAGTTCTGGTGGAAGTGCTGAGCCGAGCTTCCTTCCCCGTGTGCCTCACTGGCACCGAGCACAGTCCTGTCTGATCCCTGCTCAATTGTGCTGCTCAGCTGTGTGAGGTTTTTGTTTCATTTTCCAAGGGCCTGATTCAGCCATGGATTTCTGTAATTCACTTTGCTGCTCACTGTGCCATGTGTGGCGTGAGGCCAGCAAAGGTCCAGGCATCAGCAGGGTGGGGATACACAACAGACAAAGAGGATTTTTTAAGGGGTTAATGGAACCTGTCTGATAATCACACATCTCCTTGGCCTTCAGATGTGACCTTTCTAGTGAGTGATTCAATTCCAGTGTCCTGCTCTTGCTGAGCCAATGTCCACAGTAACAGAATGTCATTCCTTGGGAAAACAATGAAGGGTTATAAAAATAGAGCAGCTGATGTAAAGCCCAAGAGGGGCAGCCATGCTGTTACCTTGCCTGTCAGTTAATTGGATTGATATTTGTGCATCACTCTTGAGATGGTCTGTAAAGCCACCTGAAAAAGGGTGAGAAATTACATTGTAATAAATAAATACCTCAGGAAATCTGGTCTTTAAACTTCTGTTGTTCTGCAGCACGAGTGATTATTTTTGACTGGCATCTGCAGAGACAGTTTGGATGCTGGCTAGAGTATTGCATTCAGTCAGTTCTGTCCCATTGCCCACTACCTTCTCCTTCATAAAAACAACCCCTAAGCTGTACATCCACTGTGTAACTTCTAGGTAATTTTTGAGGATATTTTAGTAAGTTTGACCTGCTTTCCTACTGCCACTCCAGTGATACAATGAATGCATCTGAGTAGACTGAACTGACTGGTGTGTTTTAAAAAATGTGACTAATTTGTTACGCTTTAGCCAGTGACCTCCTTCAAAAATGCCGTTTTTCCCCAGTTGTGAATTGTGTGTGACATCTGTACTTTCTCAGGTTTTAATGGTTGTGTTTGTTCAGCAACTTGTGCCAGCCTTTCAGTTAGTGATTGATGTGCAAACATTGATTGACTTAGAAACAAAACAGTTGATCCTATTTTATTTTGTCCATGGATTACTCCAAAAGCAGATGGAAAGACTGTGTGGAAGACAAGGCAAGCACCTGTTCACTCTCATTTATTCTGCAGGTAACCACGGACATGTACCAGGTTTTAGCAGCCAACAACTACCAGCTGGAGTATCGAGGGGTCATAAAGGTCAAAGGCAAAGGAGAAATGACCACCTACTTTCTAAATGAAGGGCCTCCAATTAGTTAGCACCGACTGCAGCGCCACACAAAGATGGATTTTGCATTACCCAGGATTGTGAATAGAAGAATCTTTTTTTGGTAGTGAAGCTGAACATGCAGCGCAGTTGAAATTTCACCCCATGACTCTAGAGCTGGTATCAGCAAATTCTTTGGCCACCCATCAAGAAAGACAAGAGAAAGAAACCACCTTGGACTTGTTCCTGGCTGAGTGCTACGTTGACCAAAGATGTGCACTACAGAGTTCACAGATAAGACATGAATTCAGCATTTTTAAAAAGGCTGCTACCACAGGATGGCATAAGAAGCTATTTAAGTATTTATTGACGCAACACAACATTTACTTGGTTGAAGGAATGTATGATTCACTACAAAGCATTATTTTGGAATGGATTTGCACTCCCATAATGTTTCCATCCCATACTGCCAGCTATTTGAAGTGTACCACTGTGCTTTTATTAGCTGTTTTGAATGGGCTTTCAAAACTGACACCCACTGTTGCAGCACACAAGAAGGCCTTTTAGAAGGGCATTGGTAATGTTTAAGTGTGAAAAGACATTATAGCCTTGCCCCCTCTTTTTCCTTCTTCTCCATGGCTAAATGACTACTCTTCTGAGTGGGGCTGGCACACCTGATGAAGGGGAAGATCAAGATAAAAGAAGATGGCTCTACAACCATATTTATTAAAAAGTCGTCTGTGCTCTTCTTTGGTATCTATCAGTTTACATGGGAAAGACTAGATGTAAACAAGAGACACTTTGTGGGGGGAACTCCCCTGAAATTTGTTGTGGGTTTTTTTGTATTTTTTATTTTGTAATATTGAAAACATGGAGATCTAACAGATATACCAAATTCTATATTTTGTAAATTATATATAAATTAGAAGGCAGGCTGTCCACACCAAGGTGTGGGGGGAGGTGTATATAACCTGTAGACTTTCGTGTAATTTTTTTCTGTGTAATACTCTGAACACAGACTTGGCAGTTTTCAGATTATCACTATACAATCAACCAACAACAAACAGGTGAGTTTCCAGGCTGAATCAGATGCATTTTAAAATGAAAATCCAGAAAAATCTACAACCCCAAAGAAGAGGAAAAACCCGCGGTAGTCACAGAATTGTTCCGTGCAGCGTTCCAGCGGAGGGTGGCGGCTTCCCAATGGAAACGGGACCTTTGAGTTTTAGCTACTGAGATGGTATCAAACATGTCAAAAAGAGCTCTAACCAAACATTTTAACTCTTAACAGGAGCTCTTATGAGAAAAGGAAAAAAGCTCATTTGAACTTTTATTTTTGAAAAATCATTTTTCATAGATGGTCTTAATAGAATCCTGCTGATCTGAGAGTTGTCTGACATTGCAACTGCCATGTGACATTACAAGGAACTATGTGCTGCAGCATCGAGTTTACTTTCCTGTAGTAAGCACTTATTTAAACTGATTCACGTATTTTCAATTTTCAGGAATTAGGTGATCTTCAAAACAGATTATGATGGCAAGCGTGTATATGAGGTGGTCGACCTTAAAACAGTGCCATTGATACTGTGTTGGGCATCTTTATCACTAGTGGGGGGGTTTCTGAATAGTTCACTGTTATCATTTATGTACCTTTTCTAACTATGAAAGAAAAATCCCTTGATATTTTATTAAAAAAAGAAAATTATTTAAAAAAAGCTATATTTTTTATATTCTACGAGGGGAAAGTTTTGATATTGAATTTGGCTAGCACTAAAAATTACTCCAATCTTTTGACATTTAATAAACTTCTTTTCCACTCTTCTCAGGGCAGAATTATTGTAGTACTCACAGCATAATGATTGCACTATGGTGGTGGCGATTTCTTTTTCCTACTCGACAATGAGAATAAGTGAAAATCCATGAACCTGTCTTAATTAATTTGCTCTATTGCTAAGCACGACCTGAGCATTAAGCCATTTAAACATGAGCTTAAATGGCATCTCCCCTTTCCTTCTTCCTTCCACTAGAAAACATCTCTGAAAAGTATAGTATATTGACTTCTGTAAAACTGCCAAGTCTGCCCTTGTACTATACTTTTGCTCCTTTACATCCTTCCTGGTTTGCAAAATAAACTTAAGTTGCATCACGGTGTTATGCCTTTCTCCCCTCCTCCACCTCCCATCCCCTTTGTCCCTCACTGAGTTTCATTACCTTCATGCCATACACTTAATTTTAGGTTTGCTTTCTGCTTTCCAAAAGTCTGCAGTCGTCTTAACTTTTGATTCATCTTATGAAGTTGTGTTGTCAATGAAATTTCAAGTCCCCAGTATCTCTAGCTGTGATTGTTGACAGTGTGTCATGATCATTTCAAGGGGTATTCACACACTCTTTACTCTGGATCTTGCAAAAATGGATACAGTTATGATTTCCCATGGAAATTGAAATCTATTTAAGTAATTTAACTATATTAAACACTGTTTCACTGGTAATGTGTCTCTGTTTCATTTTAGCTGCAGCTGGCTGGCAGGATGACACTTAAGTTGTGTAGGAGATGCTGGATCTGCAAATAAAAACATCCAGGTCTTGCCTGGCACTGATGGATGCCCTGGTCCTTTGTATTACCCCATTATGGAGGCCCACGGGCTTGGCGACCCAGCAAACCTCCCCTGGGTCCTTCTTGTGCTCCCAACTGCCCTTGGAATCAGTCTCAGGGCAGCTGACAAAATACACTGGAATAACTGAACAGCTTAAATTTGTGTGTGTGTCCTATTAAGAAAAAAGTTTGTATTTTCAAAAGCACATCACCTTTGCCAAAGAGTTCCCCAGGTACCTTGGTACTTGTCCTCTCAAGTACATTGGAAGGAGGCAGTACTGCTGCCAATGCAACATTTTCAATCTTTACACCTAAACACTACATGTGACTGTACCAATTAACAGGAGCCTCAGGTAGAGCTAAGAAACAAAATCCTGCAGCTTCCAGCTGACTTCTTTTAGTTGAGAGACATTACACAGGCAGCTGAAAATCAAATGCCCTACAATCTGTTTTAGGTTAGGGATTTTATGAGTGTACTGAGAACACAGCTGCAGGAACAAAAAGCCATGAAGTATTTAAGGTATCAGTCTTTATGAAAATTGGCAGGGAACTATTTAATACTTTCTGTGCTCTCCTAAATTATCATACAAACAGCACTTTAGGACATTGCCTGATGTAAGCAACTTTAACTACCTGGAGAAGGGTATTCCCCCAGGGAAGGAAGGCAGGAGTCACCAATGCTGTGCCTTCTCATTTCAATTACTGTACACAGACTGGCTGTATAGTTTTCCCCAAATGCATCTTTTTCCCACCCAGAAAGCATTTTGATGAATTTTTAGGTGTTTAGCCACTTCTCCCCAACACAGATCTGGCTACATCAAGTATCTGCCTGCACTTAATAAAATGATACATTTGGGACACACTGAATTTCTTAGATGTGTGTCCTGCACTGCAAATATCTCCAGCCTGGCTGTTTATGTGTTACACAACATCCACAGACACCAGCACCTGGCCAAAAAGTATGCCCAGAGGCAAATATTTTCATTCTGTTAAGTCTCCCAACTGCTCCTCAGGGCACCATCACTTCCAGACTGAAGTTTAGGAGTTGTCAGAGAGAGCAAGCTTGGGATGCTGCTGGGAAAAGGGCAGCTCAGCTGTTTTAAAGCTGAGAAAATTCAAGATCCTTGCTCTTGACCCGCTACATCCTTGCAACTGAAGGAGCAAGTAGACTCTGGGGAGGTGGGGGGAGGACTGAGAAAACTGAATTTCAGGCCGGATGGGGGGCAGGAGCAGCAACATTTTCCTGCCGTTTGGGAGCCAGATCGTTTCCTGTAAAAAGCAGAGTTATATATATTTTCTGTCCGTGAGCACCTCTCAGTGCCTGCATGCCCTGGCACTTGCCTGCAGAGCAGGTGAGGTGGCTGCACTGCTGGGGCCAGCCCTGTCCCAAGGTACAGCACTGACACGCCCAGAGGGGCAGCACCGCACTGCCATTCCAAGGAAAAGCTCCAGGGGACACCACTGCCGTGAGCTTCCCTGTAAGTAGCTGTCCCCAGAGATCTTTTAACAGACTTTCAGATGCAAATAACTATTGCCATCTACTGGAAATGGCATTATATACCTACCTTGTGTATGTCAGGCAAGCCTTTGGTCATTTCTTCCTGAAAGGAAATACAGTGACACCTTATTGAAAGAGGAACATTCTATTATGGGTGTTGGATGAACCCATTTCAACCTTCAGGAGGTCTTCCTTTATAAATACAGCATGAAATGGGCTCTGCTTCTAGTAAATCCCACAAAACAATCAAGCAACCACAAATGCCATATGCACTTCACACTAAAGTAAAACCTGTTGGTTCAAGAAAGTAATCAGCTTCCCCAAATTCATCTTCCTAAGTCTGGTAACTCAAGTGCCTGGTAAAACCAGCAGGGAAGCCCCTGCCTGAGTGTTTTGTGTAAGTAAAAAGGAAATCATGGGAATTCTCAATAAATTTTCACCTCCAACCTGGCCAGCTGTATCTTGGTTCTGATCTCACACCAAAATGTCAGCAAGTTCTAATATTACAAACTCAAACATGCTAGGAAGCCATGTTTTTAGCACCTAGTAATACCACATAATGAAGAACAGTCAAGCTCATTAACTTTTCATTGTGAAATGGGATTTTTATCAGTGCTATAAAAACAGGCAAACAAAACCCCAACTGTTTTCTGTTACACTGGCAGTTGCATTTGTTCATTATACCTACTAATCAGCAATTAGTTTAATGCCAGCATAACTGGAATGGAATAATGGCTCCAGATGCTATGACAAAGGAAGTTTTCATTCCTTAAAAATGGATCTTTGGGAATAGCAGGACGGGACGGTGCCTCAGAGAAAACAAAATTCTCTGCCAACATATAAACCAAAGAAATGATGCAACAAAAAATTCTGTATGTGCACAACAACCTGAGTTAAAAGCTAAGAAGTAGCTTCCCTGCCTTCAATGAAGGTGAAGCGACGGGTATAAGGGTTCTTCTAGACACTATAGGCAAAATAAAACCTGGTTTTATACTTAAAACGTAATACCTCTATTTTTTAATCACTGATTTAAAATGGTAAAGGACTGCTCTTCACCTTTTCAGAACAGTGCACTGGATGCTAATACAAGCAATTCTTGGTGCTAAGCAAGGGCTGTTTGCTGCTCATGTTCATAAACATCTTCCCTGTCTCTAAGTGGGGAGGGAAGAGAATTAACTGCAAAGCACCAACCCTGGAGCCTGCACACCAAGGAGTCTCCAAAGGCTTCACCTCAGACAGCATTCTGAGACACACCACTTCCCATTGAAGTTTCATTCTCTAATTCTTGGTTGTATTATGCACAATTTTCTTAGCTAATACTCCATCTATTTAAAAAGAAAATAAGATATCCAGTTCCTTTTTTCTTAATCATAAAATCTGCACTAAAAAACTTATTTAAAAACATAACACTTTGGTATGAAACACCCAAGAAAATTTGCCTGGGCCAACATTTCACAGCACAGCAAAGCTCTGCCAATTCCCAAATCCAACAACACAAGCATTGCTACCTCTCTGCCATTAAGGCTTGATTACAACTTGTAGATAAAAACTTACATCTATTTGTACATTATAAAACATCATAAATAACTGTATATAAAAATAAAACCCCAGTGTAAGTGATGGTGGTGCTCTATGGTTGGTTGGGGTTTGCTGGTTGATTCACCAGCTTTAGGAGCATATGATTGTTCTCTCAACTAGATCACAGAGGTTTTATCCCAGCACAAAAGCACCCAACCCATAAAGCCCAAAGAATCAACACAATCCCTGTATTTCTTGTTTAAGCTAATCAGACTGATTTATTATTTTCCTGTCACCAGTTGTCTGTCTCAGGTTTGAGCTAATTATTCATCCATTTCTGAAAGTAAGGAAGAACATATAAAAAGAACAGTATTCCAAGAAGTACAAGTCTCTCCATTTACTCACCCATTTGCTCGCTTTCAACCCTTTCAGAGTCCAAACACATGAAGCGTGCAAGAATCCTGGTTAGTGGCAGAACTTTTTGAATAAGTACAAAAAATGAACCGTATCTACATAAATCAATTTCAAAGAATAATTAAAAGAAAATCATAAATGAAAACACATTAAAGAACTTACAGCACAAGACAAAGCACCACGGGTGAAGCCGATCCCTAGAAACTGAGTTTCCAGGTTACATTTTAATTAAGAAAAAATTCACGTATACGTCAATGTGAAACAAAACATTCCAAAATTTAGTATCTTACATATGCCACATCTAGTTTGCTAATATGCAATAGCATTATTATTACTTGTTTAACCTATTCCCTACTGCCTCACAAAGGCAAAACTGACCTTGGAAGTGAAAAGCTTGCACGATATGCAGAACATACTCTACACATTCCTCCATTAACAAATGTGCTTCCACATTACCATCAGATAATTCCACATCAGATTATCTCCATAAATGTATGAATGAAGCTTTTTTATGCCACCATCATATTCTGCATACATTTCACTGCATGAATATACTTTACTTTCTTCCTCTAGTCCCATAATCTTTTGTGTCCTTTTAAAGAAAATAAAAAAATAATTAAAAAAAGGTTCAACCACCAAGTGTAGAATGTCCACAGGCATCTTACACTGATTTATCAAAAAAAAGCAAAAAAAAAAAAAAAGCCTCATTCAGACAGCTTCTTCTTTTGGAGAACAGCTTTACATTCCTGAGAGTAACTACTGGAACAAGACTTGGTCTCAATGTTCCAGGACTTGTCAGACATTGTAATCAGGGGACTTTCCCTGGGGTTGCCGCAGTCGGATTTGTAAGGTGGAAAAAGCTCCCACAGTCACATGGAAGAAGAGCTGCCACAAGTTGCGCAGTTCATACAGGTACATGTTACACAGGCAGATCAACCCAAAAGTCAGGAAGGACTTGGCATTCCTCCAGCCTGTGTAGTACACAAACAGGTAACACTGTCAGGAAATAAAAAAGAAATCAGGTTACCTCATGAAAAATAACTTCTCTTGAAGAAAAACTATCTGGTCACTGAAAAATTACAGCCCAAACCAAGGAAAAGTCTGACTCAAACATGGAAGAACAGTATCAATTCAGCAGTCATAGAAGGATGAAGAGTGCCTGATATCAATACAAGGTTACATTTGCCTTGCATTAAACCCTGAGAGCAATTAATTCATAATAATCAATTACAGCCTGCAATGAGTGGCCCATGACTAAAGACAGTGGATGTTCCTGGAAATCTCTGGTCAAAATAAAACTGTTCTACTCAAGCAGGGGAGAAGGAACAAGAGAAGTCTTCTTCAGGAAAGCAACAGGAAGGAGAGGGACAATACCAGGGCCCCAGAGCTCATCACAAGGCAATCTCCCAGTGTCCTGCCAGGGGTGATGCTGAGGGCTACCTGGCAGATGCAGAGGCCCACACCCACTGCCCTGCTTCAGCTGCTGCAGGACTGATCACATTTGGAGAGACACAACTACTCTCCTGTAATTCTACCACATTTTAGGCAATGTTCTGCACACTGTGGTGTAACACAGTCTGTCAGGACTGCCCACAGTTCCTTACTCAGCCTTCTTTCTACTGTAACTGGAAATCTGTTCAAGTCTTTTGTCTCAGTTTTCATCTCTAAAAGGACACAGCTTTTGCTCAGACATTATTTTTATTTCTTCTATTGTTTGAACTACTCCCTTAACTGCTACAAAATAAAAAAATTCCTTTGCCCCTTCCCTGGATTCAGGTCATTTCTGCTGAAGGAATTTTTTTTTCTGAGTTTTAAGGTAGATAGTATTTATGCTTATAGTATTTATGCTTACTTTCTATTCCAAATGTGTTCCCAGTGGATTTATAACTACGGTCACACAGAGTAACAGCATACATCATCAGATTATCTAAGCGTCATTTCTGTTCTTCCTGGGCATTTGCCATGTTTTATCAGTCAAAAAAAAACCTCCACTTAATTTTCTTTTCATTTTTCATGTTTCTCAAAAAAGGGCAACTGAACAATGCAATTTATTGAGGTTACTTTATATTCTATTTGAACTCTGCCACTTTGTTATAAAACATGCATTTCCACTGCAAGTGTGGCTCAGAGCAGCAAAGATACCTGTAGTGTCTGGATATCTAAATATTGTGAGAGAGGTGAGGACTGGCATTATCAGTAAGATCTGTATGTCCTTCCTCCAAAGCAAAGTAAAACTAGAGATTAATAACCTGTATGTTTCAGAATCTAGACAGAAGTGTTCTGAACCTGCTTGGCCATTTTGAGCAGAGTAAATGCAACCTGCTTGTGTTGACAACTTCACAAATCATATCTAAAAGAGCAATTAGTTGGTACTGGTGTCTCAGCAATAAGAATTCAGATAATTTCCTAGTGTTGTCACTTCCACTGACAATGCATGAACAAGTGTGACTGCTTCCAAGATTAAAATAAGAGTCAGGATATGCTTCATCAAAATGATTAATAAAGGCTTGAAAACAGTAGTTAAAATGTTACTGTAACATGTCACATGACTGAATTTTACTGAAGAACTGTTTTAAATGAATTTTGAAGTGGATCTTTCATTGGTCTAGCTCTGAACTACTGGATGTGTCCCTTAGAACAGATGAAAATGCCAAACAACAGTCAAAAGGCCAAAACACTACAGCTTTAACAGTTTACTATAACAAGTACTGTTATGAAACTCCTGAGGGCTGTTTTTCTACTACTAAAGGGAAGTGTTATCATGCAAGTGTTATACTGAGCATGCTTTTATGGAGAAGGTTCCTCTGTGCTACTCCATAGAAGATTTTGATTTCTGATTTTTTTTTAATGAATATTAAGAGATGAGTGAAGGCTCCGCTTCTGATACTTTGCACTTCTGATACAACTGAGATAGTTGTTACTTCTTCTTCTTCTTTATAGAAGACTAAAAACTATGAAGCAACACTAGACATGTCAGTGAGTCTAAAACATCATATTCCATGTAAGTCCTGTTCTTTTGCCTGCACAGTTATAAACACTTCTTGGGATCTAGAGACACACTGCTTTGTTGTTATTAACTGAACAAGACAATACAGCATGATGGATGCCTGGTGGGTGAATGACAGTGAAATGTGCTGTCATACAACACAGGGAATTAATGTCCTGAGCTGTAGCCAAAGAACATGAGAACATGCCAGAGAACCAACATCCCTCAATTCTATAAAAGGACTGATCACATATTACAGGAATGATACCAGAGGGTGGGAAACAGATTTTCAATACATGTATTTTGAACATTAATAAAAAGCCTACATTCCAAGTTGCATGGATTCTTTCTTTCAGTCAGCTCTGTTCAAGGCAAACAGTGGAGGAAAGATAAACATCCTCATGTGTCAATGGACAGACATGAATACTTTATAAAGAATAAGGTTTCCAGTTTGGGAGAGGAGGGGAAAAGTCTATTTTTAACACAAAAAATAATGGAGGAGCTCTACCTTATCTGATTTGGAACAGACTTGGCATGGAAAATTAACACCAATCTAAATTATTTAAGGCAGAAGATGATGGGAAGTTAACAGGTGTTGGAGAACACAAGTCGCATTGAGACATTTTGCTAGAGATAAATTGTAGAGAATGAAGATTGCAGATAGAAAAGCATTTTCTTTTATTATTGTCTGACTCAGCACTAAACACTCGCTTGTTTTACACAGAAACAAGTAAAAACTGCATACTCCACAAGTCTAAGATTGAAAGTCAAAGTAATTATAATAACAGCAACCGAGCATGAGAGACAGACATAGGTTAATGTAACAGCAGTGTCACTGAATGACAGATGCCAGTGGGCAACTGCTATAAATTATAAAGGAAAGTCAAATTCAGATGCAGGAATGGAAAACTGACAGAGAAGAAAAGCAAGGAGAAGTGTCAGGCAGGAAAAGGAAAACAGTTAAAAGGGGCCACAAGCTTTGAAAAGGAAGGAGATGCACATTAAAGACCAAAGTGAGGAACATTCTGGGGTGCAGTGCTTAGGTATTACTGTATTTACTACAAATCTGCCCAAAGGGAAGAAGCAGTAAGCTATTTATTCAGACGGTTAAGTCTATTTGAACTATGAAACTATTATTTCAAGAAAATAGCATAACCTCCACTGCTTGTGACTTAAGAGATAATTGTCTTAATTAAATGTCTTAATCATCCAGCTGGAGAAGAAATGCCAGCAAACAGAAGCTCTTTGTATCAATCTACTACTACACGACAGTTTATGATTAATGAAAAAAAGCAGAGCAGAAAATATTTTTTATAATCACCCTATTCAAGTATCTGTGACATTTAAAAAAACATGATAACACTTATGCATGACTGGGTAATGTTTCTAAACTCTAGTGAATTATGCAAACAGAAAAACACACCTGGTACAAACAGGCTGCCGTTCCAAGAAAAAATGCAATAACATAGCTGAAATCTTCACCTTCATTCTGCAAGAATAAAACAAAAAGCCATGTTTTACAATAAAACAAGTGAAACAGCAGCCATTTACACTATGAAAGTTATGAATTATTGCATGTTAAAATAGCTTCACATAGGGAATCAAAGCATGTTCCCTTACCACACCAAACCAAGAATCAGGACTAATCAGTACTTAGTTACATGTCTGCAAAAAAATCATGATCTGGAGCCTGACCAAAATGTTCATTCACAACAAACAACTCTTACCAAGATTTTCAAAAGCTTTAAAGATGTCCAGTTCTAACACTGGATATTTACCTTCTCCAGCTGCCTTTGAAAATTCAAATCTAAACACCAATGACTACCTTTAATAGCAACTTTGTAGAATTGTGCCTTCCTAAAGCTTCACAAAATGGAAACGAGGTAACAGGAAAGGACCCAAACTGGCCGCTAGGGTGGGGTAAAACTCTACAAAGAGAATAAGGAAGGCAGCTCTGTGCTCATGCAGTGACAGCTAACAGCAGCACAGGAATTTAGCAGAGACTTGAAAAATAGGGTTCTCTTGAAGGAAAGATGGAAAAATTTACTTGAAGTGACAGATTTTTCTACTAGGTGTTTAGAAAACAAAACAAACCCTTTAACTTATTCAAACGGGTTGTTATAGTTCCTACAGAGCTGAGCAGAGTAAATTTCCATGCTCAATGACTATTCTAACTGCATTTCTAGCAAACATCTGCAACCACCTAAAACTTTCCTAGGAAAACAATGGGCACTCATGCAAATGTTTGTCCTTGAGAGCAAGTATCACTGGAGAAGATGGTGGTCCATTTACAAGGACAACTTGTGGCTGCTGAGAATATGTTCAGTGTGAAGCATTTCCATGTCCTGTGCTGACCAGGAAATACTTTGCATGTCTGCAGACAAAAATTACATACACAATGTAGTAACTCCTACCCAGTGTGTAAGTCTTTGCCCCAGTGCCACTGCACATTTGGTGGAGTACAGTTACAGATTGTAACAGCATTTTATTAACACCCAAATAAAACCACTGATGATAAAGGGAACAGTAATGCAGACACACGCTTTTGAATGACTTCTCAGAACACGTTCCATTAATTGTATTTTGGATTTCTTCTCCCTTGTGGATTTTTCCATAATAAAGTAAATTAAGAGAATATTTAATGGATTTTTAGTGTGCCTCATTTGTCAGAAATGAAAATTATCTTCCATCTGTACTGCAATCTATTACCTCCAGATGCAATAACATAGAGAATAAAATTAACTGGATGTCCTGTCATCACTTAACTAGATTAATCCAACATTTGTGTTCTTTTTAAAGAATCAGCTGCAGAAAGGTAACAAAGTAAGTTTTTAGCAACATCACACTGACAGAAATCTGCTCAGTACTATTTGTACTACAGCATACTTTAAAATCATTCCTATTTATAAACTGAGAGAATTGTGCATAACACAGAAAAAATCTAATTAGGGATAAAGTAGAGATGTGTGTTCACTTGGTCTTTCTTTAAAAAACAAACCAAAGACAACTCAGAAAGAAAGACCTAGCATGGAACATATTCATTAATCTTGTTCATCCATCCGCTAGTCCTCACAAAATGCTGAGACTCAACAGTACTGTTTATTCAATCTTAACATATATCACTACTATGTAAGATAACTGGAATACAGGTATTCTTCTTTACCTTATTTCCCTAAAAAAAAAAAAAAATCCATTAGGTATCAAAAATATTGCAGTTGGCTGCTGAAAGGCCTAGAGACCAAGACTTAAAAGGAGAAGCTGAGGAAACTGGGGCTGTTTAGCCCGGAAAAGAGGAGACTTGGGAGAGAACTTACTGCTCTCTGCAACTAGCTGAAAGGAAGTTGTATCAAGGTGGGGGTTGGGCTCTTCTCCCAGGTAACAATGGGCAAGATGAGAGGAAATGGCCTGGTATTGCATAGGGGAAAAATTTCTTCACTGAAAGGGCTGTCAAGCTGCCCAGGGAAGTGGCTGAGTCATAATCCCTGAAGAAATTTAAAAGCCTTGTAGATATGGCACTTTGGAACATGGTTTAGTGAACTTGGCAGTGCTGGGTTATGGTTGGACTCAGGTCTTTTCCAACCTAAATGACTCTATGAAGTCCAGATATGTTTGAATAAAAAGACTATCTACCAGCCAAGCAAGAGGATTACCATTTTCTCTCAGAAAACTTCCACAGGGTTTTTAGTTTCTATGTCTATCACCACAATAACAGCCATTAAATTGTAAGGAAGTCTTTGGGGTTTTTTTTTGTGGCAACACACATGAACTTTCTGTGCATGCCTGCCAAGTACTACCAGCATATTCACCTGAACTGCTTGAGAGCATAAACCATTTTTAGTGACACTGTAGCACATGTGGGAATAAAACCAGCACAAGAAATGGAATAGAAAGAAACTGAAAGGCTACAGGGAGGGTCATAGTAGAGATTTTACAGAAAAAAAAATGGGTTTGGCAGAGGTTGTTTGGTGAGGGGAGTTTAGAAGAAATCACTTGAAAATTTTCTGACACTTTCAGTACACAATGAGAAATAAGGTTTATTAAACACAAACAAAACATACAAAAGTTCTCTAACAAATGACTTCACAAAACCCGTTTAAAGATTCCCGCTCTGTGGACTTTTCAAAAAAACTGCCCAGATTTTCAAAGCTGTTCATCATTTCACTCAAATGTTTTTAAATAGCATCTATAGAAATTAAACGCCTCATACCCTGGCATAAATTTAGAAAACAGAACATTATGTTCACATCCTCACTGCTACCAAGGTACCAGGGAAGGAGCTGGCCACCCACCTTCCACTGCTGCTGAAACTCACAGCCTCGATGAATGGAGACAGCACACTAAAGGAGGATGCACAGATCACAAACAATACAGCTTCAGTAACAGAGGCCTGACCTCATAAACAGTACTTTTGAAATAAAACTGGCACAACTCAGCTCATATAGCATCTTCTAAAAAGAAAATTGTGATTGCTATGATGCATAACTTTTAAATTCATAAACATGTACAATACCTGGAGAAGACTTTCTATGGCATGGAAGCCACGGATTAAATTCAAAGCTCCACATAACAGACTAAGCACAAATGAGACAATCCCTGGCAGAGTCACAGGTTCCAGACGTTGATGAGGAGCTGCAAAGCAGATCAAAAGAAGATATCAAAGGTCAAAGCAATGCCTTCAGAAATTCAATAAAATAATAATCTCATTTGTCAGTGGTTTCTAGCTCAAGAGATCACTGAAGCAAACCACAAAATGTCATTTCTGTTTTCTAAAAAGACAAAACATGGTAAATGTTTCAGCACAAAAGTTTAGCAAAAAGTAAACTTTCCTCCAGTTCACATATATAATTGTCTTGTTATATTTAGTCTTTTTCTCAGTATGTTCCATTTATTCAGTATGGTACTGATGGCTGCTCAAACATGCCTGGAAATCAAAAGTAAAAGATGCACTTGCTACTGAAATCTGTCCATAATCAGTAACCAGCTAATAAGTCAGGTACTTAAGACCTTCTCTCACAACCTCCACTCTTCTTTAACACTAATGCATTAGTGAGATATTGAGACTGATTAAGCTTGTTTGCTGAAGAGAATACTGAGGCAAAGCTATCACAGTCCCCTTTCTTAAAAACACAGTGTGTGCTCGCAAAGACACACATGAAGGGACGACTCTGAAACTCAGTTGGCATCTATACTACAATCTTTTATGGACCTTCTATACTGTGCTTAGCCTCTTACAAGTAAAACACATTAAAATTAAAACACTCTTTCTTTCCATGCACACCCGCTCTTTCAAGCTCATCTAGGGTCACAAGTATGTAACAGTTATGTATGTCCCTCATTACTATCCCTTTCCATAATGAATAACAGAAAGCAAATGTGAAAAAACAATGTAAAACTCTTAACAGTCTGGGCAACACTGACATAACAATGGGACTACTGAGCTGTACTCAAATCATTCTGTTCAAATCAATCAAGTGTAAAGATGTGAACAATGAGGTTAATGAACTGTAACATTAATAGAGAGGGGGTGTCAATCCCGGTTGTTTGTATTGCACAGATACAGGAAAAAGGTTTTTCAAACAGTTTATGAAGTTACAGAACCTAAAAAAGCCCCAACAAAAGCTATTTCACACTGATAAGCAGGCAGGGCTGTCTAATTAAGAGTGTACAATAACACCAAAAAAAAAAAACAGGATGAGTTCAGTTAATTAATTTGCGCTGAATTTAATAGTGTATAATCAGTTGGGGTGTTTTTTAAACAAAAGCATAACCCATGTTTAACTTTGAGTGCTCACTGCTTCTCTAACTGTAGGGCACATTATTCTTAGCAATCACTCAGTTAAGGTTAGATATGCTACATGTGTTATTTGCATACCAAACCACTCTTTTTCAAGGACTCCCAACTGGTTGTTTTGTTTTGGCTTTTTTTAAACCATCTCATCTAGAGAGTGGAAAAAAGCTGAGGGTGTATATGACTGTTTTTAGCCAATAGTGATTCCATTCCATTAACTGGTGTATAAAATTAGTTCACTGCTCTCCACTTGCAGCTCTCCAGAAAATCCCCACGTATTGGGCAACTTAAAATCATCGTGTGCTAAAACAGCATTTAAAACACCTCTTTGAGAACCACTTCTTTGAAAAGTAAAGAGCCTGGTCAGCTAAATCAACACAGTCTATGAAGGTCCATAAAATAGTAACTTCTCTCTTGTTAAAATATGAAAAAAATCCAAAAAATATAAAGGACATATAAAGTACCTTTACTAATGTCATTAAACTCTCCAGGGCTTAAATTTTAGTGTTATAATCAAAGCAACAAGAGTCATTTATATACAAAAAGATGAAGGCAAAACCAAAAGAATGAAGAAGGAATGTCAGAGAAGGCAGGGTAAAGGGCAATTGACTTCGCATTGGTACCTCCATCGATCTTAGAAATATGATTAAGTGCCATATCAAAAATTCTCAGTTCAAATAAAGGAGAAATTCTGAATTTAATGTTGACATTTACATAAAAAATCAGGAAATTTACATGGCATGAGAAACTACATTACTTGTAAGAAAGTTCATTTAAAACTAAAATATTAAAAAAAAAAAAAAGTGGAGTATACCATCAAGCAAAAAATAACTTTGATCTGACAACTGTTTCTTCACTGAAAAAAAGCTTAGAAAACAGTAATTTTATCCTAACCTGAAACATCACACATCAGCATGCTGTGACCTTATTTCTAATGCCTGCCAACACCTACATGTACCTTTGCAGGAAAATTCTATCCATAATCTGCACACTTTATGCTTCCCACATGCAGAATTACCCCTATTCCTCACTGCACTGCACATCCCTGGGAGGGAAAAGGGCTGCTACTGCAAGCACTGCCAGCACAGCAGGCCTGGACTCCGCATCCTGGCTACACATCCAGTTACAGTGGGAGCAAGTGAGAGCCACGGCTTCCCCCCATGGCCCAAGCTAATGCCTTCAACTCTGCCAGTCTGCACAACAAAACAAGATTTGCATCCACCTAACTTCCCACCTCTGGATGCTCTCCAACTTCATTTAACACAGCTCACTCCAGAAAGTCCTCCTTTTTAACAGTACAGCATATTCAGGAAATTCCACTAGGCAAAACATCTTTTTGTGAGAATCTTTTTTGCGCTGTGCTTAGAGCAAAGGAGAAACTTGGAAGTCCAGCCAACTGAGTGGGCAGCAAACATCCAGAGAAAGTTCTTTTCAAGGGTGGAGAGAAGTGATGAATGTAAAGAACTACAAAACCATTAGCAGACTTTCTAAAAAAGACACTGTTATTCAAAAGCATCTAAAATGTGAAGAGCTGAAGAAGTAGCAAAGTGCCAGCTTCTCATAATGTACAGCCCTTTGACGGTGAGTTTCTACAGCAACTCAAGGAAGGAAGTGGATAACCGAACAGAGATCTATGGAATTCAGAAGAAGAAAGTTAAAAGCAACTGAAACAGAAGAAAAAAGACATGGAAAGAAAAGGGGACAACAGAATTTCTTTTTTAAGTTGTGGAGAGGTAAGTAAAAAAAACCAGACGATCACCTGCCAATTAGTGTTGAATCTTATTTTTTAGTTAAAAGGGAAATGGTCCCTTCTCGGGATTCCTCTGATTAGGACACTCCCAAGAGTCCTTTTTCACAGCCAGGTGATCGAAGAAAGAGTCAGAGCTCCTTGGCTTTGGTTCCCAAGGTTGTTTATTTTTTCTTATCTATAACATGTTCTCCCTGCCGAGATGCGTTCAGCAGGTCAGCTCAAGGCACACTGCCTGCCCTCAAGGCAGTGTTATCTTTTTATACTATAAACTATGTAGACATTTACAGTTATTCCCCAATACCTATCACCTCTGTTAGACAGTCAGTTTCTACTCTTAAACCAATCCAAAAGTGCCACCATCACCAAGAAGATGGAGGCCATGAAGAAGAACGAAGAAGGACAGTACACGCCCAGATTCCTCCATCTTGACCCCCTGTACCCTTATCATAAAAATCTTAACATTCTATTTTTCCACTCAGTGATAAGTTGATCATTCTACTCTACTTTCCCTGGTTTGTAACTCTTCACATACAGTTGGTAATTTTTTCCATGGCTCAAGATCGAAGGCCAAAGGGTCTTGGGCTTCATGCCAAGCCCTCCGACTCCCCTGCCTGGGGTCAGCCCATCCAAAGCAACAAGAGAGATGTCCTGGTTTCCCACAGTCTCTATGTTTTTTAATTTAGGTCTATATTACCATCCAACACTCTTACTCAAGTAATAAAGACCACATCTCCCACTACACGGACAACTTTTAAAAAACAGCTAATTTTGACACAGGCTGAGTTGTCTCATGCTCACTGCTTTTTCTTTTTCCAATTGCAGGAAGTTAAAATCTAGACAATTTTCAGAGTTAACCAGCTGGCCCTTCTGCCACCATAACCCTTTCCAGAAAGCAGGATTACATGAGAACATTAAGAGTAAACAACAAGATAAGAATTAAAAATGGCAAAAGAGTGGTATCACAGCAGTACATACCTTTAAAAAGAGCCTACACGTGTAAAAAGATGCCAAAGTTATGTACAGTGCAGCTTAGACGATTCCACTCTTTTAAACAATTTAAACATTTTTCCTTTAATAATTTTCCTGACTCTAACTCCAATACTGTTATATTGCAAGTACAGAGATTGGAAGCTACTTCTACACTGTCTTATAGCACCAGGAATTCTCAGAATCAGGGCCCCAAAGTACAAACAAAAACCTACAGGTTTTGTTTGGTTTTCATCTTCCATAGAAAGCAGTTCTCAATCTTCTAGAGTAATCCTCATGAGTAAGTACATAATAAGGATAATATACTGGTAAAGAGATCCTATTAATATATACATATACATAAACTGCACAAAATCTCATTTATTACAACATTGTAGGAGGTGTTTAGATTTACAATTGCAATTCTATGATTTATGATTGCACCCTGACACTGTAAAGTGAACAGCATCAGTGTGTGCCTGCTCAGGATAATTTACAGACACGAATACTTTTGGAAAAAAAGGAAAATATATTAACTAATTAAATCAACACTTCCTTCCATTCTGTTTATGATTCTGCTTCACTAAACTTGGAGGGGTGAAATCAGATGATGTCAGTATCACGTGTGGAGTCCCTGTATCAGTGCAAGGATTTGGCATTTGGTTTCTGTCCTGCTGGAAAACATCTGAAGGTGGGCCTCAAACCCATTCAGAAGATTCACTTAACAGCACAAACCTTCAACCCAGCTCAACCACACAATTCCACATTTACCTCCTACATGCAGTAAATTGAAGTTTAAAAAAATTAATGACTACTTAAATGAATTTGGCAGCTTTACAAAATTGTAACTAACATAAGAACACTGCTATTCTTGTACATAAGGCACTCACTTTAGAAAGTGCATCTTTTAGCCAGCACATTTCCTTGGATTTTCACCATTGCAAAGGCTTCCTAAAGAGACACTTCCCTCTCCAGCTGCTCTAACTCCTGACACTGCTCTCAGCTTATTACAACACTGTGTCTTACTGGGCAGAAATATAAAAAATTTTCAGAAATCTTCAAAGGTCAAAAATAAAAATCATCTTCTTGTTAAGTGCTCATCTTCATTTAGAGAGTTTTTTCATTCAATAAAGCAGTCTATTGAACAGAGCCATTTCTTCCTCTGAGTGCCTCAGGAAGGTAAGCATTTGGAGCAAGAGACAAAACAGTCATCTGAGCTAAAATACACATAAGGTCATACCAGCTTTATGTTTTAGAAACATAAAAAAAAGCTTTTTTATTAAAGAAAAAAATTAAATTTTGCTGCATCTGTCTCATTTAAGAATACAACAACAGAAGTCTGGAACTTACCTGCAGATATCTTACCAGTACCCTTATACTCCCCCACAGGTATGTGAGAAAAGCCATTGGTTGAACCAAGTTCTGACACAGAAATTTGATATGGTGGTCTCAGTTTGATTTCAGTCTGCATATCAGCCAGATTCATCTTTGTTGACAAAGAACGTGTGTTGTTGTATCTCTGTTTGGTCCTCTGAATGAAATTATCTGTGCAAAATTTAAAATAAAAAGGTATTTTTCTATGGACTTGATTAATTACACAATCCAATGCAGCTTTTCAGTTCACAAACTGAAATATATTGCTTGAAACATTTGTATTTATCTTGGATTTTTAACGCTCTGTTTTGTACCTAATACATCATGGGTTATTTAATTCTGCAGTTATAAAAATTAAGCTCTAAAAGTCTAATTATGTAATAACTGAATAAACTAATGGTTTTTCATTGCATGAGACAATGCATTTCTAATACAATGGCTTTACTGCACTTATTCTAGCTTTTCTGTTAGTTTAGTAAATATCCTTATGAAAAAACTATGTTGTGGAAGAAAAAAAGTGTTCATAGAAATCTTCACAAGGAGGGCAGTAATGTCATACAGAAATTGCCATTAACTGACTGAATTACAGACAGGAATTAACCAACTGCAGTATCTTCCCCTGTGTTTCTAAAACAGCAGTTCTCTTTGCTCTAATGTGTTTCATAAGAATATCTAATTACAGTAATTTCTAATATATAGTATTAAAGCAAGATAAATTAATGGAATTCATAACAGCTGCTACCTGGTATATATGAGATAAGTTGCATTTGGAGTCTGAAGAATAAATGTTCCACTACATCATAAGAGAAGTAAAAATTTCTCCCTTTCATGTATTGAACAAGAGGTAGCAGAGCTAAGAGCTAACAGGTAACTGCAATCTTTTACTTGAGAAATTTACGAAGCTCAATGACTTCACAGGTTAAGTATTTCAACAGGTATGAAGTCAAACAACTCCTGGTGTTATTATCAGACGATGAACTCCAGAGTTGCTCACACAAGGCTTAAACCAAAACCTACTGGAATGAACAGAAGTAAGTTTGGATAAAACTCTAGTAGCCTCATTTAATGCCCCCAGAAGTATTTCTTTATTGACTCTAACAGCAGTTAAATCAGATTCTAAATCCACCTGAATCAGAGCTATAAACTGCTTTGGAAGTTTTGGGGTTTTTTTGTGTGCATTAAGTTGTATCTATATAAATTTTCATTGGTCTTAGTATGAGAATGAAGGGGGAGAAAGTCAGATCCTTACCAAACTCTATAAAACAGTATGGTCTGATAGCAGTATTTGTCTTCATCATATTGTAGGTAGTGATGAACTCCTTCTGAAGCTCATCCAGGAAACAGAAAGCCAGGACACTGGGATAATTTTCAGTGCACAACATCATATAGCTTACTCCCAGAGAACTTATAAAGCTAGAATTGAGAAAACATATTCAAAATTTCAATTTTAAATTCAGTGAATTAACTGCTTTTCTAGTCTGATCTCATCTTCTAAAACCAGAAGAACAAAAACTTATCTGGGGTAGCAAAGGAATAAACATCTACTGAAAAGCCCAACAGTACTCTACAAGAAAAACAAGTTACTTTTAGGCAATGTTTTACTTGAACACCACATTGTACAATCATATGAGAAGCTGTTTTACATGTATATGTATGTATGTATCCATATGTGTGTGTGTGCACACATATACACACAATTGTGAAACAGAAATTAACAAAGTTTTTAGGATGCAGAAACACAGCAGGTTTGTCCCACAATGGCTTTTCACTCATCTCAAATGTACAATCTCGTGCAGCCCAAAAATGCAAAACTTTATCTTCAGATTAGGGGGAGGGCTGTTGGCTCTTTCTAGAACATGGGAAGAAATAAAACTGTTCTGTAGAGAGCAGAATTAATAATTCTCCAAAGATAGTTGCAAGGACAACCAGAGATCACAAATATTAAATCAGAAAAAGACAGTTTGCAATACATGTATTCTGTTGTGTTTAGGCAATTTGTTAGAGTTTCGGTTTTCATGATACATTCAAAGTTCTTTAAAATCTTGCTGGATAACTTCCCGTATTAAAAGTAATCAAAGACAAAAGCAGTAAAATCTACCCTGATTAAGCCTTATAGCTTATTCTTAAAAGTTTATTTAAGATAATCAGTTTACAGGCCAACTGTACTTAGCCTGTAAAAAAACAAAAAAAAACTGAAACAATTTAGTCCATCCTGGGCTTTAATCCAAGAAATGCTGGAAACTCACATCTCCCTATAGGAGATGGAGAAGTCTTAGAACTTTGTAGTATCATTCAGGTGGTACACGTTCTACCACTGTAACTTCTACATGGTTAACTAAGGGTTAAGATCAAATTACTCACCTCATTTCAAATATCTAAATTAGAATCAGAATTTAGGTCAGTCAAAGTGCAAGTAAACAATAAACAACAAAGCATTTCTTCTAAATATCTAATCCAAACCTAACCTTTCATTCAGTGTAAAGTCACTCTTCCCATTATGTTGTCCTATGACTTTGTGTCATTATAAAGGAACTTCCATGAAAGTCAGAATAGGTTGAAATCTTTCTACAATTTCTCAGGTTTTAAATTTCTGATACATAAATAGTGCCAAGAATTAATCTTAGTTTGATTAAGCATTTCTAATGTGCACAGTTAACTTTTTCACTTACAGAGACACAACCTAGGATGCTGCAAATACTTAAATAAGATGCCTTACTTGATATTATACTGTCCAGTTTTCAGAGTACATCTATCAGGAAGTTGAGAAAGTTTTTTTGAGAGCATTTTAAAGTATTTTCTACATTCTTGCATTCCTGTGCTCTGGTCATAATCAGTAGATGCAGAAAGTGGGAGTCCATCCCTCACACGGACCACAGAGGCAGATAAAATCATAGACATTGCCAACAGAGTTAATGACAACCTGCAACAAAACACAAATCAGGAGGAACCAGAATTAAGGTAAAAGCACAAACAACAAAGTCAACTGTGATTAATCAAACTTCTCAAGCTGTACAGTGGATTCAGGCCTCAAATGGGGCACAGTTAGAATTTTCAAACATAACTCAGACTGGAGTCTTAACTGAAGAACACCTACTAATCTACATGAGCCACAAAACAGTTCTTCAAACCTTACATTAAATCAGAACAGTCAAAAGTTTAGCAAAACAAGCATTTAAAGGATTACTTATCCACTAAGCATCAGTACACAAATTTGTTCTCCTACAAGTGGGCGAACTGCTAGAATTTATATGAAGCCAAAAGCAAACACTTCCTCAGCTCTTAACACTGCTCCACAGACTCCTACCATATACTACACCTATCACTTCAGACACTATGAAAAAATATTTTTTCCTCCCTCAGATGATGCTACTCAAGTTCCATACAGTCACAAACTGCAAGAGGAAACATATTTCTGGATACAGCTCAAATATGCTTTTGTGTGTGATACTGACATATTTACAGCACCTTTCAAACTATGACGTTAAGGGTGCTTTACAAGCCTCAGCAGCTGAATGACTGCATTCTCACAAGTCAGAAATCCAAATCTTCCCCAAAAAGACACTAACTCTTCACAAAAGAGAGGAAATAGCTATTTTTACCTGAACTCTCATCTTCTCTATTTCCCACTCCCCAATGATTATATATCCATCAGGAAACTTAATGAATAATCAACAATATTCAGGCTTTTCAAGGTTATTTACTCCTCAGAGAGAAAGAGGCATATAATAACATAAGCACTAAAAATGTGTTGTCATTTTCAGATTAGTAAATTCAGCTTCATCAGCAGTCAAACTTCAACCTCCTTTGAGATCCATCACATTAGCTGAATAAATTCCAAATTAATACCCTCATATTTTACTTGTACAGCACATCAGACTCTCCCCAAAGCTGTAACAGCAGCAGAAGCCACTGTTAACTGCAATCTGCTGAACACCTTGGGGCTTTTAACAGGTGCCCCTGTTTTCCCAGCACTTCACCAGAGAATTCACTCCTGAACAAAGTGCTTCCATCAGCTGGACACAAAACCAGAAAACAACCCCAACTCCAGGACTTCCTCTAGATCAGCCTGCTGGCACGAAGCATTCAAGAAACTAAACCCACAGGCCTAAAAACTTCTGCCCATCTCCGAGTTCATACACATGTTCCCAGAAGGACAATTCACACAGAATGCACAAGGACTCATTTTCTTAACTATGCTACTAACCATATAACCAAGGAGTTAACCAAGCAGCTCAAGAGCACGACAAAATTGCAGAGGAGCTTTAAACTGTAATGGTTCTCTGCCAATAACCATCTCTACCACTCAGAACTCAATCCTGACAGGGACGTTTGGGAGCTGTCTCAATATAAATAAGAGCAGTGATGCCATGGCACAGTTTAAATACCCCATCATTAACTTAACTGCACAAAATGTAATTTCATGGATCTGCATTTCCCCTGATGAAACAAATAACTTACTTAGCACCTAACATGAAGAAAGGAACGCAGCTCCATGTCCTGTTTCAGGAAACGGCAGTGAATAGGATTGCACTGCAGGAGAAACCCAGAATCCTGCAGCCAGCTCTCAGAAGAAAAGATATTCTGTTCACTTTTTAAATTATCTCGATGGTTAAAGTTCATGTTGAGCTATCTGATGAGATAAGAACAAACAGAAAAAGTTAATAAATATATTTACTGCGTAACAACGCACTTCAGCTCTCTTTTTGTGAGGCCCTACATATTGGAAAGGCCTGAATATAGCCAAGGAGGTTACTCAAAAGATAATCAAAGAGAAAGAAAACTAGGATAATAGAGATATTAAAATGTTTCTGTGTTCTTTAAGTGAAGTTCAGGAAGTCCCATCACTTGAGGCATTTAAAATGGCAAAACATGTTATCCATCTGCTCAGCACAGGAGTAACTGAGGTTTACACAACCTTTGACTCTGAACCCCATCATTCCTCTCATCCACTATGTTTGATTAATCCATAATCTCCTGTACTCAGAACACTCAGGAACGAAACACAGCACAACCACAGCTCTATTTCCAAAGCATTAAGATTTTCAATCTCATCATAGTTGCTTTGCTCCTACAGCTGAGAACAAAGAACATAAATACCACTAACAACAGCATGTATGCATGGACAACGGACAAAGCAAATGATAAAGACATCTTTAGAGGTATTCTTTCAAGTTTTATGTCTATTCTGTATGTAAACAAATATTTGCATAAATCTTGAACAAAACTTTCTTCGAGACTCCTACTTATATTCAGAGAAAAGCAGGCTCTGTAACAGAAGATAAGCCTCTATTGAAACCTGCCAATTCTCTTAATATACTACGAAATCATGCAAGGTAGAAATTGTGCTGAGATGAAGATCTTAACAACAGTTAGGTTTGTTACCATCATCTTAAAAACCCACCCAGTGAAAAGATGAACTTTTTTCTCAGCCTCCTAATGGCAGAATCAGAAAGCTATCTAAAAACCAAAGCTAATTAAAGAAAATTACTTTGCCTGGAAGATCATATGTATGTCAAGAGATGCATAATACACATACTGTAACAGAACATTCAGCCTTTCCTGAAAATGTATTAAAAAAGAAAAAAAGTTTACTAAATCTACTTTACCCAGCTCTCAAAACAATACAGCTTTACACAAGGAGCCAAGTGGTAAATTTGATATGCACTTACTTATTCAGACATTGAAGAAAGATAAATATGCTTTTAGAGCTACCTCTGTCTTTTTTAAACATCTATTCAAAGCTGCATTAAATAATTCACCAAATCGTTACAAACTTCATATGTTTTCCTCCAAAAATTCTGTATCCCTCAACCACCTGAAGATGACAAAAGACTGCATTCCACTACAAATGATCTATGTTCTCTTACACGTTCAAGGAAATGAACAGATTGGGTTCACTGCCTCATTCCATGACAGAACTGTGGAATACCAAATACAACCAGCAGCTGTTTGGCTCACAGGTATCACAGAGAGTCCAAAACATGTCACCAGCCAGTGGAACCCCTTGTCACAGGCTGCTGTCCATACTACAGCATTATGTGAGTTTAAGAGGCAATTGGAAAAGGTCACAGAAAAACTACCAGGGGTATTAAAATCAAATCACAACCCTTTGCTCAGAGGGATTCTGATCCCCACACAAACACTAACAGGGAGAGTAAGTACATCACAGAAGCATCACTCCATGCTTGCACCATTCTTGTTTCCATTAGCTAGTATTTACTTCTGCCCCATCATTGTTGATTTCCCCTTCACAGCCCTCCCCACAAATGAGAGAACTCATGGAAAGGAGGAGCACGGAGAAAGCTGGACACAGACAGGTAAGAGTCAGCAGGGTGGATATTCCTCTGCTACTGCACCTTCCCAAGAGCTGTCCAATTCCTCATGCACCCCAGCACCCACAGTTTCACAACTAGGAATTAACACATGTGCCTGGTTTGATTTCCTCCCATGACAGAGAAACCTCAGGTGATGGAAACCAGAGCCTGTTTCACTGCACTTGTTTTTTTCAAGCCATATTCAATTATCATGTTGTTTATTTCTGTGTTATAATGGTACTTGATCCTGAAGCAGCATCTAGAAAAGTCCTAGAAACACTGGAAACAGAACTGGAACATTCTAGCCTTTTGTAACAAATTCATCATCTAACTTGTGATCTGACAGCTAATTGCTTTAAACCCATCTGACATAGTCTTATAACACTTTTAACCAGTGTTTGAAAGTGATTTGTGACTATGATTTGCTCAGGATATCTCACCTTAATAAAATCTAGCTTTCTCAAAATTCTGAGCAGATCTATTGTAATGGCAAGTCGACTCTCCTGCACCTGATAACCTTCAGCCAATTTAATCACAGCATTTCTTGCTGGGATGTCTGCCTCTCTATCATAAAAACTTTCCATAAAATATAAAATTGGGACGTGTGTGCAAGCTGCACTCCTGTCTGACAGAGAATACAGTTAAAACTTCTGTGCTTACTTCAAACGTGTACCTAATAGTGTTGGACAATTTATTGTCCCCACTTCTGAGAACTGTGATAGCTACATTACAGAGGAAGGAGCTGAATTTTTTCACTCTATATCATACTTCAGAAATTCGTGTTACAAACTGGAGCACTACAGAAGGACACAACAAATAAAGCCACTTTGACATCACCGGGTATGATAAGACAAGGGAATAATCCCAAATCACCAGCCAATATAATCCTTTCCATAAAGCCAAGGGTAAAAGAGACCTCAGAGGCAGAAACAAGATTCACAGAATCAATGAGTTTGGAAAAGACCTCTGAGATATTCGAGTCTAACCTGTGACGGGACACCATCGCGTCACCGGCCACCACTAAGTGCCACGTCCAGTCTTTCCTTAACAGGTGGCTCCAGGCACAGTGACTCCATCACCTCCCTGGGATACCAATCCAAAATATAATCACCCCTTCTGAAGAAATTCCTCCTAACGTCCACACAATTTTGAAAAACTAAGGGAACGGAACAAGTTGCATCCCAAAGTTTGGGAGCCTGACCCTTTCACCTACCACCTACTTACGTGGCAGCTCCGACACGACCATCTGCAGCCGCAGCAGAAGCGCTGACTCAGTGGTCACTGACTTAGGCGGATCCGCACCGCTCCAGGTCACAAAACTTCACACAACCTCCTGCGGAGCCTGGAGAGTGGCGGAGACCCCTACACACAGCGGGCTCCTGCTACCGAGCGGCGCTTGCCAGGAGCCCCGAACGGCCCTGGCTGCCTCCCGCGCCCGCCCAGCCCGCGGCAGCGGCGCTGCCGCCGCCACCAACACCCCCCGAGACGGCGGTG
>WBNO01012026.1:279054-389105 GCA_013400575.1 Peucedramus taeniatus
CGGGCGCTCCCAGCGGTGCCGCCCTCAGGGAGCCCCGCGGGCCCCGCTGTCAGCCCGCGGAGCTCGGTCAGCTGCCCTGGCGGCTGCGGGGCGGGCCCGGGTCCGGGTCCGCTCTGAACGGAGGGGACGCCGCCCTTGCGTAGCTGGGATGGACGGCCAGACACCCGGCTCAGGCTCCCGGGCATGGGTGTGTCTCACCGCACGGGCGGGAGCAGCCGAGCCACCGCCAGCGCTGTCTCGCACAGGCTTGTCTGAGGCTGAATTTATCATAGAACCAGTCAGGTTGGAAAATATCTCCGGGATCATCGGGACCAACCTATGACCCAGCACTACCCTGTCAACCAGACCAGGGCACCGAGTGCACATCCAGTCTGTACTTAAACACCTCCAAGGATGGTGACTCCCCCACATCCCTGCGCAGCCCAGTCCAATGTCAAATCACCCACTCTGTGAAGAAGTGCTTCCTAATGACCAATCTGAACGCCCCCTGCTGCATCTTCCGAGTGTCCTTTTGTCCTGTGCCCTGGGAGAAGCGCCCGACCCTCGCCTGTCCCAGCCTCCTCCCAGGGAGTTGCAGGGAGCGCTAAGGTCAGCCCCGAGCCTCCTCCAGGACAATTCGCTCTGTTGTCAGCACAGCTGAGCCTTAGGAGCTGTGCTCTTTGGGTTCTCCCATGTAATAACTCCTGACAGCAGCTGGCTGGTGTCCACCAGGTTTCATGGATCACACAGCCCTTGGCATGTGCCCGGCACTGTGTGGATAACCAGGTGTGTTCGGGGTCCTCTGCTGGGGCAGCGAGCGTGGCTGCTGGCACCTGTGTGATGGGGTGAGCCACCAGCAAAAGTGCACTGAGATGAGACCAGATGCTCGGCTAATCTCACTCATTTCCCAACAAATCAACTGGGTGTGTTTCAACTGTGACAATACAAAAGTGAAAGTTTGCAAAACTCATTAGTAACCCTAGAGTAAGGTTCCTATTTTAAAACTTTCTTTACTGATACAAGAATGATTTTCTCCCTGTATCACTCTTCGACTTCACTGCTTTTGTACCAAATCACACCATTTTGGTCTGTTGGCTCAAATCTGAAATGAAAGCAGCTTATTTCCTCACTAACGCCTTTTAATTTCTCCTTCCATCTGTTACTAGTTCACCATCCAAGTGCCTGTAGCATGGCAGTGTTGGGACAGAGTTAACACACCTCGCACTCTGGACTCTCAGGCTCTGCTGAGCTCTACTCACGAGCAAGGGGATCAGGAAGATGGTGCTGAAGAAAATCAGTGCTCTCCAACCTCTCCAACTCTGCCTTCTCCAAGCAATTTAAAGTGGCTACCTATGGCAACCCTGGATATCAGAGGGGCATCACCTCACTCCCTATTCCAGTGATCCAGGTGAGGAAAAACGATCTCTTGGATCTTAGAATGAGGAGCAAATTGCTATTGCTGGAGATTAATTGCACCCTTTCAGCCTCCAGGCTTTCTTCTCTGTGCTTCAAGCAAAGCTCAGCTTCAAGCAAAGCAAAGCCAAGGGCTTGAGCTCTCTGAGTCAAGCAAGACCACAGCAAGGGGTACAGGATTAATTGTGGCTCTGGGGCTGAGTAGCAGAGGGGAAAACTGGCAAAAAGGGAAAAAATTGTTTTTAGGGCAGACTTGAGACAGGAAAGTGGTGAAGAAGGGGAAGATGGAGGTGGCATGGAGATGTGGGAGAGGAAGGAAGGAGCAGGTGAGCAGAGGGGCCACAGCAGGAGAGGTCACCTGCTTGGTGAGATAGTTTTTCTCTGAACATAAAAGCTCAAGAAAAAGTGATGTCCTGGAGAGCCTTTCCTGAGCATCCTTCTCTCAGTGAAAGCTGGCTGTTGGCAGGAGCTGCCAAGGATGTGCACCACAAACAGGTCTTGCTAAAGCCTTGCAAGGGATGGAACATTTGTGTGTTTGAATACACAACTTGGCATCTGCAAGTCAATATCTTGGCCTGTCAGGAAAACTGTTCCAAGTCAGGCTTTTGTAGAGTGGAGCATGGGAACATCTCAATCCTGACTGACTGTGCACAAGTAAAGCAGACATTCAGAAGATGATATATTAATCTGAATAATTTCCAGAGAGTCCTTATCCTGTATAAACAGAGTGCACAGTATTACAAGCTGCTACACAGTTTAACAGCTTATGATAGCATCTACTGTAATGCAGAGAACTAGTGATTACTTAATTAGAGGCTGTCTAAAGGTTTGTGATAAGTGCATACATGTGTAATTTTAATTTTTCTAGTTCTTCTGAACTGTTTATGTTTCGACCCTAAAATTCTCTTAACCTTTCGTAAATATTTAAAGAATAAAGATAAGCATTTTGCATTTACATACAGGATTTCAAGTGTTGTATATACATCTATTAGTTAAGATTCCTAGGGGGAAAAAACCACATTATTCTTTATTTTCAGGTGAACCTGGCCCCAAGAGGTTAAATAAATCACACAAGGTCGCTTGAGGGAGGTGGTGGCAGAGTCAGAAGTGAGGTTACAGCTCCAGCTCTCTCAGCTCTCACAGTGAACTTAAATCATATCTGTTATTCAAGAATTTGCATGGCTAACAAGCCAGTTACACTTTAAATTGCGTCTTCTTCTTGTCCCATTGACTCCCCTAAGACACAGAAGCAGTAAAACATTGTCAGAGGGGCAGCGTGCTGTGAATGCATTAGTGGAAGCTGCAGCCAGAGATAAAACATTCATAAGAAGTAAATCCAGTCAGTGCAAGGGGAAGCCAAAGTGGAGGAATGAGGTGTTTCAGAATGAGGAGGAGAGATGAGGAGACAAAGAGGTGTGGACAGTGTCAGAGGTTGAGGAGAGAGCGGGATGGAAAGGATGGGTGACAAGGGAGTGCCCATGGTGCCAAACCTCTCAGAAATGCCAATGAGGAGCCTCTTCATGAGCAAAACAGAAGCCATGCACTTGCTGAGTGTGCCATCAGCCAGCTGAAAGCAAAGCCCAGCAGTGAATGCTCAGACATGAGTTAGGCCAGGATTTACCTCACCAATGTTCAGTGATCTGGAAATTGCCCTCTGTGAAGAAGCTCTTTGTTGCTATTTCTCCTCAGTCACTGCAGGGAGCAGACATGTCCAGCTGCATTTATACACCTTGGCTTTGGATGACTTAAGGTAGGAAAGACAAACCCTTAGGCTCTGTCCACTGGATTTAAACATGACTTTTAAATCAGGTTTCCCCAAGGGAAAACACCCAGTTTGAGGAGCTGGCAGTAGTTGTGTTCATCAGTGATGGAGACACAGGAGCAACACAAAAGTAAGGCTCTGAAAGGAAAATTCAGCTTCAGGGTTTTTTGCAGCAAATTAAACTGTGGAATATATCAAATTACTGATCCACTTTGTAACTTTTTATGGGGAAAAGAAAAGCCTTCTCTGATTTAGACTGATTAAACCCAAAGCCTTCCTATTTTTTTTAAACCCAAAAGGCAAAAAAAACACCCCTTCTGTTTACTACACATTTCTGATTCTATTGCTCCTTTCTCTGTACCATTTTTTTTCTTATATCTTTCTTAAAGTTTGGTGTTTGAAGCTGGAGGTATTATTCAAGCTGAGGCTTTAGCTAAAAACCCGAATAACAACCATTAATATGCCTCCTGGATAGTAATGTCAATCCCCAGGAAAAAACAGGTATTCGTGAAGCAGGAGTTAGTGAATTCACGTGGAGTGCAGCCCAACTGCATCACGAGGCCTTTACACCCTGAATCAGGCTCCTGAAATCATGGTACTATCTAAAAGCCCATGACTTTCTAACAATTTTGCACTCTAAAAAATTGCATTTGATTTTAGAGGTTTTAGAGAACCCTGTGTCCATAATCGCAAGAGCAAGGATTATACTCACGGGAATGAACTGTTCCTGCTAACACAGCATCAGCAGAAGTGTGAGCAAGGTCATAGAAATCATCAGCAGAATATGTAGTTTATTTCCTTTTTTTAAAAACCTCCTCTGCTGATTCAGTCTTAAGGTCCTGTGCTGGGCCCACAAGTTTCTTTCCTGGAACACAAGTATTTAACTCTCAAGGGCTTTGCAAGACTGAAGCAACCACATAATGTTACAGAAAGTCTCTCACTGGCAATAAATGCAGCTGTTAGAACAAAATACAGCATTGTCCCAATGGCTCTTGTTGCAGCAGGGCCCAGTATGATCTCCTGCAGAAAGAACATCCTATTTCTGAAAAGTAATCTTCACACTGCATCTCAATTAGTTTGAAAAGCAATGTGTTGTTAATGTATTTTTATTTACAGGGCCATAAGCATTATGGGCTTATGGAAATACCACAAGTGAGCTTTTCTGATGATCATGTCTCAAGCCATTCCAACAGTGCTGGGCTCTCTTTGAGGCTTTTCTGTTTACTTTATTCCCTTTCTGGTAGAAGCAGCTGATCTGAAAAGCCACATGAATATACTCCTAGTACACATAATCTCTTTAGTTCCCTGCAGGACTGTAATTGAACACATTGGCAGACTTTGTTTGTATTTAAATATTTTCATAGAAGGGAAAGTCATTCCAAGCTGATCACTTCATGAGGCCAAAAATTTCATTAGGAGCCATTTGAGCAATTACAATAAATAAAAAAATCATTATTTGTCAGTACAGTTGTGCCATAAACACTATAATTTATATTAAAAGAATTCTTAGTCTCTAATGAAATATGTCTTTGTTTACGATAGTCACCACAACAAATTTATTGAGTAAGAAAGAAAACACATATGGCTTTGTAATCCACAGTTAGGTTGTTCTATTTGAAATTTAATTCAAAAGGATAGAAAGGTTTCTTAGGACTGAAGGGATTATAGGTACTGTAATATCTAATAACATTATAAGATGGAGGTGGTAGCTCACTATAATAGAAACCTTCTAAGACACAGGATGAGCAGGATTTCCTGGATTATCAAATCCAGTCCCCAGGTAGGCAACTGGATCACATGGTCCATTTAATACATTTTGTGAGCTTCACGAAAAGCTAGATATGGTTTCATCCCTATAACTTTTATACCCTCACTATGCAGGTGGATAAAGAACACCTGATTGATAGTCTAAATTATTCATGGCCAATTTATACCCACTTGCTCATACACACAGATGGCCTACCCTTAAAATTCCCTTTACCTGATGTATTTACAGAAAGTAATAAAACCATGTCTCACTCATCAGCTGCTGGGCTAAATAAGCCCCCTATGCACGCTGTCCTTTCATGGAAGGTTCTCCAGTGTTCTCTCAGCAGCCCTTTGCTGTACCCATTTCATTAAGAACCCAGCTTTCTTTAACACAATCAGAATAATGTGTTTTATTCCAAACAAAATCTTATTAGGGTCTTATTCAAGGATGTTCATACTTCCCTTGCTTTGCTAGAAATGTGTCTCCTACTGCATGTTAGAGTTCCAGTTGCCTTTTCCATGCCCATGCTGCACTGAAACATGAAATCTTTCAGTGTCATTGGAGGTTTCCTGCAGAATTTTGTCTGCTGCTACCTCCCTTACTACTTCTGTGGCTTTGCTCTTCAAGGATATTAAGCTCTTGCTGTGTGATATTCTGAACTTTCTCTACACTGATGATACCTCCTAACTTGGTGACTTCAATGTATTTTTATGGTCAGACACCTCTGTTTTCTAAATAGGCCACTGATGAAAATACTAACAATCAGTCTTAAGACTTACAGTTTAGGAGCTCTGAATAATTTCCTTTCAATGCAGTTCAGCTTCTCATCTTCCAACACTATGTATGCCTTGCAGTTCCTCTATAAATCTCAGGCTTCTCCATGCAGGAGATATAAATTTATACACAGCTCCTCATCGGCTATTTTATTCAGGTCCAGACAGCCACATTTCCCTTCTTTGTCTAGCTAATTAATTACTCTATCAAAGAAACATATCGAATTAGTTTGATATTATCAAGCCTTGGTAAATACCCATTCAGTTTTATTCAGTTTTCCAGTGACTGTCATGACTTTTACAATTCTCTCCTCCTACATTATTTCCAAAAGGCTGACATAAAATATTGCTGTACACAATACAAAATATATTGTGCTTTTTCAGTGAAAAATCCATGTTTTATTTGTCTTTGGTATAGATTAGTTATTTACATCAATATACAATTTTGACTAGCAGGTAGTGTTGAGCAGCAGTTACAGATGGTTGGCTCTATATTCCCAGCAGAAATGTATATGCATCCTTTTTTACTCTAAATAATGTTAGTATCACTTTTTAAAAGGATTGGAATACAAATTTGGCAGGCTGGTCCAACTGAGACACAGCCCCACATGCAACAGGGTCTCTTCCTGAACAGCTTTATAGTTAACTGATACATGTTGCAGAAAATCAGAGGACAACATGTACAGTGACTTGTATGGTGATCACAGGCCTTGGGTGTGGCAGAAATACGGGCTTTGAAGAGACAGAGAAGAGTTGAGGAGGATTTGGCTGAGAGGTGCTGGATGATTTTTTCAGATAGAGATAAATAGAGTGTTGTCTTCTTTGTGCTTAATTTTAATTATGTTGTGGGCAGTACACAAATGGAAAGAAGAGCTAGTAAGAAACGAAATCAGGACTTGAATTTCAAGTCCACTCCTGACCCGCAGACTTTGTGTGTCCTTGGGCAAAATGATTTGTTGGGGTTTTTTTTCTGTCTCACTGCCTCATCTGTAAAACAGAGATAACGCTACTTCTTTTTTCCCAACCTGACTATTTACATAATAAAAGCCTTTCCATGCATGACAGACTCTTATATATTTGTACAGCATCTAGAATAATGAGGACTTGAATCTTGGGACTACAACACAAACAATACACAACAATTAGGATTATACATCCATCCAAAATATACCTAATACACCTCATACTACACTACCTTGCCAGAGAGACATGACTTTATTCCATGGTGAATTCTGTTTCTTTGATTTCTGCAGTCCCTCCTCTTGTGCTGCTCTTTTGCCTAAGAAAAGCTTTGGCAGAGAGTTAAGTTTAAGGTAAGCAGTGACAATGCTTTTGTGGTGTACTGCAGGTGGAAGGCATGATAGACCCCAGAGTCTGAAGGGAATTGCATGGAACTGGGCAGCATTGTGCAGCATCTCTGCATTTCTGCAGCAGCTCTCCTGTGGCCCCATTCACCTCCCACTGAATCAGGGAAAATCTGCCTTAAAGGATGCTCGTCCCTCTGTGACAAGGGAAAAGAAAGAGCCTCTCATCCATATTGCCCCTGGGGAGGACTGTGCACCCACTGCAGGTGAGAACAGCACAGAGCTGTCTTCTTGGTAAGCAAACCCGAACATCCTTGGAGAGGTCTCAGTGCATTTGGGGATGCAGCAGGAAATGCTGGATGTGCTGATCCTGTTCCATGCTTGTGGGGTGGGGTACAGTAATAAGCATCCTCTCACCATCAACCTGGCGGCTACAGGATTGGAGATCCATTACTGTGCTTCACATTTTCCTAGGAAATGTTCTCTGAAGAGTTTATGCTCAGCTTGGAGAAAGACAGCTTCCCACGCCAGAACTTTGGGGAAGTGGGAAGCTTTTTCCCCCGAGCCTGTATGCCCAGAAAGTAATGCCAAAATATGTTGGAGGTCAGGCTGGGTTCACACTGTGATTTTTCTTCATGCTGAGAGAAAATAAAACAGAGGGTGCTTGGCTGCCCTGAGCTGGTGTGTCCAGGCCCTGAGGCTGGGCTGGCTCTGCAGCTACTTGGCATGGAGAGGAGGAAAAACATGCATAAATTAGGAGCTCTTAAGGCCAGTTTCCTTCTTTGGTCCCAGAATAACTGGCCGAGGGCACTTGTATTGCAGCAGCAGAACAACCTCTCCGTGCTGACAGGTGTCACTCTTTAGTGCTTCCCTTGTGCTGGCAGATGCACGATGCATTAACTACACTGTGCAGCACTGCCATGACTAAAAAACATGGACATTAAAAAAACCTAACTTCATCCCTCTCCTTTTCTTCATGTGATTTTTAAAAACAAAAAAGAACAAGAGAAGTGATGGTAACTGCATTATTAATAATACATAGTTGTAACTGATTAGTTTGGTTTCCTGTCCTGCGCAAGGAAGATGGCATTGTGCTGTGACTATTGTCTTCTGGGAACTCAGGCTGGATACCAGATGTCTGTTACAAATGTTGGGCACCAAATTAAACACCCACACATCCTGAAAGGACCAGCAACACGACACGAAGAATTATTCATTTTGCCAGCAGTAAAATGACAAAGCAGAGGAGTGACAAATGCTCTAGATAAACCCAGAGCTCCAATTTAATGCATGGGATAAGGACCTCTTTTTCCAAATAAAGACTCCCAACTCTTGCAGTTTCTTACTTCTCCATAATTTAGCTGTGCACATATTTGGCATTTAGAGTGTGACGGATTTACACATTTGCTATCAAATGAGCTGCAAGAGCTAATCAGCTCGCACAGAATTGCACATATTAATGAAGAAGGCTCTTCTGCATGCCTGCGATGTAGACACCCACTTAACTGGGGCACCAGAGACTAATTTGAAAAGATTTTGTTCACGTAGCTCTTTTCCTATGATGAATGCTTGCAGGGAATCATGCTGTAGAGAAGGAGCAAGCAGTATCTGCAAAATCTGGCTAAATGGTTCTCATTACTGAGTGATGGAAGAGCAATAGGAAAGATAATTTATTAGTGGCTCAAAGCTAATGAGAATAATTAGCACTATTATGCTTTCTAAGCAAACACAGAATGACTGTTCCTTAAGGAGCACTGTCTCCCTGTAGTAGTGCTGAGTGCTCTGGGAAGGAGGACATGACTTCCAGGGGCAGGAATCTTACCAAAAAAGGACCAGGGCAGCTGTGTGGAATCACCCAGACATCCTGTGGGCCTGCATTAGAGCTGTGATTTTCTAAATTTTGGGCTGACCATCTCTTTTTTATCTCAAAACCAACTACAGTGGGTTGATGAATAAGGTTTACACTTCAGCTTAACTCCTCGGAAACCAGAGGTTGGAAATGCTGCCTTGGATACTGAGATTTTTTTGCAATATTGCATCACACGGTACCTTCCAAAACCTTGCAAAAGCCAAGTCGACGGTGCTTTGCAGGGAGTATTTCAGCAGCAATGGTCACTCCCCAGGAATCCTGGCTGCCAGCAGAAAAAATGGCATTTGGCTTCATTTCCTTTGTAGACACCCAGGTATCCTCCTTCTTCACTCTGTAAATAAAAGCAGGATGTGCAGGGAAAACACAGCATCTTCTTATGACCAGTCAAAGAAACTAATGGGAAAAATTCTGGTTTCCAATCAGTTCCAGCACAGAGCAGTAATGTACACAACCGGATTAGCCAAAGGGCTGCACTCCTGTGGTTCCCGCAGAGCCATGGAATGCTCAGGGATGCTGGGCTGCCAAAGGCAAAGGAAATGCCAGCGTTTGGCTACAGTGCTCAGCACCTGCTGATAAGAGCTGATTTTCCCCCACACCTCTCAGTTTTCAGAATTTACTCTTGCAATCTGAGTGTTCCATTACAGACCCAATCACACTAAAGTAAGCTATTAAATTAAAATGAGGTGCATGTGGGCAGCAGTCCCCACTCCCCCGAGTGTGAGTGTCGTTTGGAGCAAATAGCTTGTTTCATAGTTTGTAAAATGCAGTTGGCAGGGGTTCAGTGTTATTCTAGGAAATCCATGTAAGCAACATTTCTTTCTTGTAATGTAGTACTATCAGGAATATGGAGAGCGATTCTGATTTTTATTTTTTAAAAGGCAAACAGACAAACCATCTGTAGGCTATGTCGCCATGTCTTGACTTTTCTTTTGAAAAGCAGTTCGCCTCTAAAATCAAAATCACCCATAAAGCAGTTCTATCTGAAACAAGACTCTGAAGCATTCTCTTAGAGCTTACTCATGATGGGAGTTTTATCTGCTTTTTTACTCCCAAATTAGGTGCTGCAAGTACATAGACCTTACCTCTCTAACCTTTTTTCACCAGTAATATCAATCTTTGCAGATGCCTATCAGAAGGATTTTAAGTTAGCAAGATTTGGGGACTTAATTTGGTCTGAGTGTGAGTTTAGAAAAATTCCCAAGGCTTTTACACCCAACTGCAACTATTTAGGAGGGGCTTGGGGGTCAATGTGACTGTCAGATCCAAAATGCAATTTCACTGGGGGAGGAAAGAGTAAATGGAGATTTGTTAAGTTGCTCTTCTTGACTCAGATTGGAAAGCAAGTCTCTTCCAGTCTCTCTTGGAGGAGTTGCTCTCGTTTGAACAAGTAAGGACTTAGTTACTGGGTCAGAGGTAGATGGATTCCAACAGAGCCAAATCATCCTCTGAGGTCGCAGGGATTGGGATAGAAGCTTATGCTCATCTTGGGACTCCCAACTTGTGTTTGCCATATCCCAGAGCATTCACTCTCTAGGAACTTTTCCCTCCTTTTCCCTCCTTTTGATGGATGAAACAAATCCAATGTCTCTGGCTCTTTCATTAGATGGGAAAGCCATTTCCTCTCCAGCTTCCAATATGCACACAATGCTTGGCCCTACTGCCCTTCATCTCTTGGTCCAACCGCACAGCAGGACTAACACAGCCCTGTGGGCTATTTATATCTTGTTTAAGCCAACATTGGGGAACAAAATGATGCACAATCCTGGCTCAGCCTCTCTGCTGTGTACACGTTTTACTCTTCCTCGACAAGATTTAATCTGCTTAGGGTTAACTATGTAGCGGATGTCCAAGACCTTTGAATCACACCTTAAAAAGACTGAAAGACCAAACCCATAATTGCAAGAGCAGAATCTCTGATTCACTGCAAACCATTTGTTATCAGCAATTAAGTTTCTTGCTGATAAATGATTCATGACTTGAAAGCCCAGATTACTCACTTTTAACCACGGCAGAAATTCCTGTGTGATTATGAACGCCTGGGCTACGCATCTACTGCAACAGGCTGGGAAGTCTGAATGTGTGAAATGACCAACCATTTAAATACAGAAAATAAGAGCTCTTACATATATTTTTCATTCACAGTTTGTAAAAAATAAAAACATATTTCAATTTCAACGTGACTGATGTGAATATAAACATAAACTGACTTCACTAGCAGATATAAACACCAACTTTTGCTTTACTGGAGGCAACAGAACTAAAACTGCGACTGATATCCAGACTCGGCCTACTAATTAAAAAGGCTTGAAAGCAAAGCTCCAAGCTTCTGGTACACTCTAGTTCACAGTAACTAAGGCTTTTGTCAGCCATTTGATGTAATCATTTATGGTGTTCAAAACTGTATTTTTCAAAAACCATTCAGACCATAAACCAGATGAGTCATGACCCTGTAACAGAAGGTAAATTATTCTCAAATATTTTATATTTGTGCATTAACACATGCACAACACATTTTTTCTTTAGTCAAGAAAAAATGAATGCCCAAGTCCAAGAAGTAACTGACAAAAGACTGAAGGGAAAAATGAGAATTCCTAATTTTATTATGGTGTAACCAGCTGTAAGGAATTACTAGTCTGAAGCACAGTGTGCAATTGTTTTATCCTAAACATTTACTAAAGCCTATAATTCAGAATGATCCTGACTGGTGAAGTCACCATTGGCAAGCTATCATTTTTTCTTATTTTTGAAAAAGTCTACATTTCTCCCCAATTAGCACAAACATAGGCACAGCCTATGCACAGAAATGCTCAACATTTTCTGGAGGCTGTATTTCTTTAGTGCCTGCTGCTTTGACTCTGAGATCAAAAGATGCAGCAAGTTCTGGACTGATCATATTTGATAGTTTGCTAAAAGCAGAAGAATTCCTGTTTGAGATCAAATGGCATCAATATGTATTGTTTCCTAAATGCAGGGTGGAGTGCCTGCTACTTATGTGAGGATAGCTTGAAATAAAGAATTATCATGATCTTCTGCAAAAGTGCTAAACGCAACATAAGTAACTGTGCTAATTGAAAGGGAAAAAAACAGAGTGTCTTCATAAATTAAGCTACTTTTTTACTATGATATTATGTATTATCAGGCAACTGATTTTTTTTGGGTGAAGAGGCTCATCAGGTGCCTAATAAGAGAAGATACTTGGCACAGCTCCATGGCCATTCCAACTGATGTTATGGTTAACAAGCTGGCCACCATACAAGGCCAATCAGGCTACTGGTATTCCACAATACTCACTAATGGCTTCAGCAGCTTAACGGTGCCAAACATAAAGTGCCATTAATTGGGCAAGAGACAGAAAAAATACCCAGGAAGGAGGCAAGATGCCATTCACCTCCTGAGCAGCCCCTCAGCACAACCTGCAGATCCCAACTAGAAGAAAACGAGAGGGGCAGACTGAGGAGCAAGAGCAATGTTTCAGACCCAGGTCACAGCTCTCTGCTGTGAGAAGCTGTTTTGTGCCAGGGGGTGCCAGGGCAGAGGGAGTTTGACCCTCACACAGCACACACCTGCATTTTGACCCTCCACAGCACACACCTGCAGTGCTGCCCAGCATTCCCAAGGCCACAGGTGGTGGGAACTCATCCCACGTGCGCTGGCTCTTCCTAAGCCACCACCAGCTGGGGTCATTCACCCAGTGGGGAAGAAGCTGAACAAGGCTGATTAATGATAAAAATACTTGTCCTTTTAAAAATTTATTTTTAGTTCAAAGTGAATCACAACTTCCTGGCCCTCCCTCTCCCCTCCTGCGAAGACAGAAGTACCTCCAGATCAACTTTTTTTTTGTTTAAGCATCAAAAGTGTAACACATTTTAACTGCTGCTGATACAGGTTTTACAGTGATGACTGTCAGAGAGAGATTGTTTGTGCAACTCCTTAAGGAGCAAAAAGGAAAATCCCTCCTACAAATGCAGATAAGCTTTTGGAATGTAAACAGGTAATACACACAATTACTGCATTACCAGAAGTATTATGCATTTCTCAAAACAGCTGAACATAACACTTTACAACACATATTTGATATGACCCAATCGTAACTTGAAGGGAAACTCTGTACCCTATAAGAATAACCATATACCCCTATAAGATAGTCATTCCTGCCATAACTTACAGATACATTGACAGTATTGATGCCAAAGAAGGAGGGTTTAATCTGATTTCACCCATGCTCTGCTGATTTTTAATGTGTGGCTTAATTCACTCAATACATTTTATAAAGGTATGTAAACAGTTCTGATTTAAAGACCAGAGAGGTTTAAATGAAATTAACAGATCTGGACTGGTCAATGTTAACGTCTTCATTAACAGATGAAGATACCTTATCTATCCCTGAGCACCTTAAAATTGTTCCCCCCAAATCTCAGTCAAGAACACATAACTATTTCACAAGAATGAAAAACTTCATTTGAATAAATCTGTGTCTTATAAATCCCATTTTCCTGCACTGATTTAAACAAAACATAACAAAACAAACCCAAACCAAACCGTGTCCCCTCCCCTTTGTTTTTTACATGTACTGCAATACCGGAACAAAAATTTCACCCTAACAAACAACATCACCTACAGACACACTACAGACTACAAAAATATTGCATAGGAGTGTCAGTGGGCATAGTCTCCCAACATGAGAGAAAATGCTAAGTTTTCTTTAAAACATTATGGCAACATTCTAATTTATTTTCCTTTTAAAAATCAAGTGGTTTCACTTTATTTCAAAATTGTACAAAATGGCCATGGCTGTTTATAAAAAAAAAGTCTCTGTCTTGAGAATATGTGAAGTCTCAGGTGCATCAACAAAAGACCTGGAACCATTCACAGTGCAGCGGAAAGCTTCTTTTGAGGCAGAAACTACAATTCATCCTTCTTCTTTCCTACTCTTTCATGATCTCTTTCTCTCAGGGTTCGCATGAAAGTGGTGAATCCAGACTCCTGGTTTTAAAGGAAGAAAAATATGGGTCATATTTTTACCAACAAAGCAAAACAATGCATCAAGAACACTTTGAGCTTCTGTATCCCAGCAGAATATAAACTAAGGAGCAGTTGTTTAGTTTCTGTACCCCACGGCAGAATAGAAACTAGGGAGCAGTTACTTCTTCAGTTACTTCTGCATTGCCTCATCGTGCCATGCTCTGGTCCTGGGCTGCTCCACTGCAAGGGGAAAATATTCATGTACATCCCACATGTCAAACTTTGAAGAGATGGGACACAGAGAAAAGGTCCCTAAAACTCATAGGACAAGGTAAAATCTGTCACTAGAAGTGCCATTGATGCCTTTTTGTTGAAAACACTCAAAAGACATTTTCAAGCTGCCTTTGTATGATATTTGTGTCATTTTAAAAGTGGTTACTGGATTGTTTGTTGACTATACACACATTTGCCACTCATCCTCTAACAGTTTTGATAACAATTTTTCTCCTCCAAACATTCCAATGATGCAAATCACTTTTTTTTAAAGTTACTATTAAAATTATTATCAAAAATTTCAAACCTGGTTGTCTAGATGCCAACCTCTGTATTTCAACAACTTTTGATTTAAGGCTGTTGAATGCCACCAGTGTCCTTTTCCAAGGAAAGCTGTGAACACAGCTCTCAGGCATTTCAGAAGGCTCAGATGGGTGGAGGTGAGAACACCTGTGTTGGAATACACTGTCTACTGGTACCTCAACACTGAAGTTTTCTGGGCAAGTGACACTGCTCCCACCCAATCTGACCATTTTTGCATTTAAACAACCACAGAACATACCACTCAAAACTGGTGATGAAGAGGGAAAATACCAAAGGTAGAGAGCAACTACCAGAAGTTAAATACTTAAAATAATGTTGTGGAACAACAAAACAAACCCAAACAAAACCATAAGGCTGGAAAGCTTTTAGAAGGCTGAACAACAAAAAGCTTTTCTAAATTTATTCACTATTCTTCCACTGAAAATAAATGAAGTGACAAGCTTCGGCCCTTTGTCACCTGGAGACATCTGGCAATCAGCACTCCCCATGACAGGCACTGTGCTAAGCACTGCCTCCAGCATTATCATGATAAGAGATAACAAACCCCAATTCAATGCTGCACAAGCAGAAGACCGTAGGGTCCCCAGAGAGGTGGAAGGGGAGCAGTGCAGCCATCAGCAGAGAAACCAGGATGTTCCTGTTGGATAATTTTTACCCAAGAAAGGGTTGGCTGTATACAGGGGACTTGTTAGTCCACCTTCCAGCATATGGATAAATATCTCCTAACTTCTGTGGCCTCAGAGCACTCCTGTATTGGATATAAATTCTTTATATCAGCCACCACGGATCCTTCCTTTCATGTATCGTTTCTCTAAGAACGGGTTAGAAATGCAAAAACTGCAGCTTCAATTGTTGGCTACTGCACCTGTCTTTACTTTTAAGAAAAGATCCAGAATTGGAACTAAACACAGTATCCATAACAACGGCTGGATCAGCACCATGAAATGGTAATTACTGGAGTCCAAGTATGCTGAAGAAAACTGGGAGGCAAAGCTCCATGAAGACTGCCCCAAGATCCTGACTAACAGAGAACCTCAGAACCTGGCTTTTTAATTCATGCTTCTATATAATTTTCTGAGCACTCACAGCAGCAATAACTTTCAGGCAAGAATCTTTTCTCAAAATCACTGCATGGCTCAAAGACCCCAAGTTTTTCTTCAGACCCCAGGCAATCAATGGCTGCTGAGGAGTAACCTCCCTCTAGGAGGTTACGACAAAGGCAGCCCACAAATAATTGAATTGCTTCCTTATTTTCAGGCACTTTACAACCACTGAAGGCATTATGCCATTTCTGCCCCCATTTCTTGCACTCATAGCATATAATTAGCTGGCCACAGCAGGACAAAGAATGAAACTTCAGCCCAGGGGTAGATGGCACGATTTGTCTTCCCATCCTGAGTGCCAGGAGTGAATCTGATTCAGGGCAAATGAGATATTTACTTTCCTCTAGTCTCCAAAGGACAGCTTTGTCCTGGCCATAAAACCAATGGTCTGTCACCATTTGGCAGCCTGGTGGATCTGTAACACGTTTGCAGTGTCCATGCAATCCAGAACTGACAGGAGTTAAGCCCTGTATTTTCTGGCATTTCTGCCAGCAGCACATGCAATAAACCCTTCCCTTTCACTCGGTCCAAATTCACTCACAGACTTCAGCTTAAAGAATAAAATATACAAAGAATATTACCAAATCTAATCCTTTTTCCTCTTCTCATGTTCCTAAAAATAGACCAAGAGTGTTCCTAATGTGGAGATGTACAGGGGTGTGGTACACTATGATTCATCCATATAAGACAGCACCAGAGGCATGGTAAAAATTCACTCTGCAGTTTTCATTTGCAAGGCAGGACAGGCAGAGGACACTTTGCTCCCTGTACCAGGTGATGACTCTTGCTTTCACTTACCCCTCGATCTCCAGTATATTTTTCCACAAATTTCCCGTAGTTGTAATAGTTGAAGGTGGGGTAGCCATCGACCCCCTCCTGCTTACACAGGTCATGATTCTGTCCTTTGGCACAGTCCACTGCAGCGTAGGCGATCTGAAACACAGGAGATCACACTGAGGCAGGAGAGGACACAGCAAGAACCCATTTCATGGTGATACTGCTGCAGCTTAGCATTAGCATTGAGAGAGACCCAAGTCTTCTGCCAAACATGCAATGGCTTCTGTAAGGGCTTAGCTGAGGAGGGAGAGCAGAGGATGGTCATCACCTGGCCTGTACAGCTGCACGGTACGTTCAACTCACAGAGCAGAAAATCACCTTTGCAGCCTTCCCACTGAGCTCTGTGTTAGACTCCAAACAGGAAATCCAGAGGCTGAATTAATAAAACCAAATCCAGACACAGTGATCACAGTCCTGTCATGCTGCAATATTTTTCCTCCACTTAGGTTTTAAGTGATGAACAGTGACAGTGGCTTTGGTGATGGTAATGACCCACCTAACCCAACCTCGTTCCTGTGGCATGGCTACTGCCTGGAAAAGCTACCAAACATGGCTGGTCACTTACACAGCCTATTCACAGATTAATGACTTCTACTCCAAATAGCTTTTCTAAATTCCATGCAGTTTTTCCAAGGTCAGATGGGGATGGGTGAGAAGCCAGAGCATCTTCTACCAAGCACTGCACATAGAGAAAAAGGTTGCTTGCTTACAATCTCAGCCTGGGTTTGTATTTCCTTTTTTGTCTTCTTCCACGACTGTACGTTATACGCAGACATTAGCAAAGTGGACTTTAATTCCTTTTTAAACCTCTAGATGCTACTGTCACACAGACAAACCCTGAGTAGGAAAGAGCCTGCCACACTTTCAGCCTACTGACAGTGGAGCAACACCCTCAGTCCCTGCCTGCTTCCACACAGGCAGGGCAAGGAAACACAGCCTCAGAGCCCCAGAGCAGCAGCTCCGAACATTCGAGTCCTGACTCTGTGAAGTATTGAGGAGGGGCTGCCCTTAACAGTTCTAATGCTGAAACAAAATGTAATTCATAAGCTTCTACTCAAAGCAACTGAGCCCTGTGCTGTGATTCCACACTGACTGTTCCTGTGAGCAGCAGTTTGAGCTCTGAATGCAGGCTGCTCACATAAACTCTGCCTCCACAGCCCGAGCCAGGCCCTGCTGAAGGGCGAGCACGTTAAAGAACAACCTATGCAAAGAAACCAAACAAATTAGAGGAATGACTTTTCACAACTTTTTTGTGGGTTACAATTTATCACGTGCTAATTTCATAGCAGACACATCCTAATTTGAAATTTCCGTTCCACAAGCCTCCTTCAAGCAGCTGATCAAAACACCTTTTGCTTGCATGACTTTAGGGTTGCGGTTGAACTGTTCTTCCATAATTAAAAGATCACTTAATATTCCACAAAGCCCTCCTGTTTCATGGTGACACTGTCAAAATGGGAAAACCTGATCTCATTATCCGAGCAGTAATTAAAGAGATTGGCAAAGCTAACTTCAGTTAATTTGCTTGTTTTGTTTGGCTTTGAAAGCCTGACAAGACAATACTCAGTATGATCTCGCTTGGTCTGTATTCAAATGGAAAGTACTAGATAAAATTAACAGTGTTCCTACCTTAAATATCTGGTTTCTGATTTTAAACATTAATAAGGCTACAACAGAATCAGGACTCCTGAAACCTGTTAAAAATATGTATGATCCCATTTTTTTTTTCTTTTTGTAAACACAAAGACTCCTACACATTCAGGGCCAATTCAAATAAAAGATTAGGAATAATAAACTGTAAAAGAGTTTCATCTAAGTATTTCTGCCTTCCTGACCTCAGCAGCCAGCCAAAATTGAGAGCTCTGTTGGCTATTTCTGTGTATAGAAAAGCTTAGAATGGAGACAAACTTTTATTTCATGACACAGCATGAAGTAGAAATAATACTAGAAGTCCTGATTTCCTAAAAACTAGAAGAGTAAATAAAATAATCTTTTTTTCTCACTGCTCTAAATATCACACAGGGAGAAATTACAGCCAGAAAAAGGGGAAGGTGTGCATGTGCTCATCCAGATCTTAGTAGCTGGTTTGAGACATGAAACTGTTGTGACTTATGACCCATCTCTTCTTAGTGTCGTGGAGATTAAGAAAATTAGTTTTTAGTACACTGGAAGGAAAAGAAACTCTTTATCTGTACCTCTGGAAATATCTAAACTGGTACTGGCTGGAGCAAAATGTCCAATTTAATTTACAAAAGGCTTTTGTGAGAACAGCCCCAGTGAGGAGAGGGTGCAGTGCAGGAATGCAAGGCTATAAGCCACTGTTCACCTTCTTCAGAACATCTTCACCTGTTGCCTCAGAACAGATGACTGATGGACGTTACAGAGGTGGCTTCTGACAGAAAGGCTCAGTAGCATATTTGAGACACAGCTCTCCTCTACAGCACATGGAACCCTAAGCTGGCCCAGCTGTGCTTTAGTTGTGCACACACAGATCCCAGTCTAAGTCTCTCCACGGCAACCACAGGAGCCCAGTGCTGTGTCTAATCCAACAGGTCTAATGGCACATCTGGAATAGCACCTGGGGGATGTGCCCATGGTCTGTCCCCACTGCAGGGCTCCTAATGCAAGCTCCCACACAGCCCCACCACTGCAACCACCATTTTGAGCCCAGTTCTTCAGAACACACACGTTTGGTTATTTTTACAGCCAGGGAGAGAAGAGGAATGGTGATTTTCAAAAGCCTTGTAACTCATACAGACATGAGCAGAATTTCATAGAGGAACATCTAATTCCCAAGACTGTATCTGAGGCTGCATTCAATCCTGCTGCCAACAGAGGCTGAGTAAGAGTACTTAGGAGAGCCTGAGTGATTATTTTAGAGTGGAAATGTTAAGGCAGCCTAAATATAGAGGTTGCTACCATCTCTGTGCACTCATTATCATAGCATCACAGTCCTAATTGTCTTGCTTGTCTCACAGCGGAAGATCAAATACAGTGCACTGAGAGAGGAGAAAAGTGATGCTGGAAAACACTTGTAGCAAAACACACTTCTGGACTGAGGACCAATTCTCATCTCCACTCCATCAATTCCAGACAGCTGAACTCTGAGACACACCAGAATTTCAGCAAATAGCACTGATGCCCTTTGCTTCTTTCTGTTTGTGTTTTCATGGACTGTGAATACTGAGCTCCATTGCTGATAGAGGTGTGTCCTACCAGAGTGAATTCCTGTATGGCTCTACTGAAAGGCTGCATGTAAAAAGATGCAGAATCCTGGCTCAAGTGAGCAGTGATACAGTATAGGGAAAGCTTCCCCTCATTCTCAACCCTCTTAGCAACAGTCAGCTTTTCTGCTTTACTAAAGAAGGAAGCTGAGTCAGGAAAAATAACAACCCAAAAAGCCTCTCTCAAAATGTGGTTAAAGACTTCTGGAGAATATTCCCCTCAGAACTGATCCTCATATTCAACTACCAGCAAAAAGTTACACAGAAGTGCACTGGAGAGCACTGGTTAGCAAGATCTACATGCTCTGACCTGCAAACCCACTAAGTTTATTCAACCAGAAACTGCAGACATATTAAGCATAAGACATACATAGTAGGTGTCCAGGAGTCAAGACACTTAGCATCACCCCTCACAAATTCCCTCTCATCAAGAGGGAAAAACCCTCTAAAATCTGTGAGAGAAAAAAAGTCTGCTAACTTTATATGTGTGTGTGTGTTTGTGTCTGTGTGTGTGTGTGTATATGTCCATTATGGAAAAATCCAGTGTAACAGCTTTCAGAAGGCAAGATTGATTTTAGGGAGATTTTGATTGTTAGGGCTAAAATTTAATTTCTTGAGCTTTCCACTAACCAGAGGGGAAAATCCACTGAAAAAACATTTCAGGGAGAAAAAGCTGTAAGTGCTATATCTGCAACATGCACAAAACTCCACGGGATTATGGATTCTCTATAACCCAAAGCTCTGCTGCCTTAGATATTGACAATACATCATTATATACAAGTCCTTTCTCCAGAGCCAATGCTGTTCAGGTCTATCACCAGCCTGTTCAGTAGCTGTAGCAAGAATAGAAATGTTATCAAATAAAAAGAAAATCAATCAGTGACTGTGGACCCCAAAGGAAGTTTCTTGGAGTACACCCAACTTTCTTAATTTTAGAAGTAGTTCCTCACAACTGATATGCACTCTATAATAATTAATAGTATCAGGTGAGTATGTGCAGTAATGCACAATAATGATAACAGCAACAATAACCCACCAAATAAGTATGCATTTCTCCATAGTCAGTAAGGGTTAATATGAGTCTGGAAACATCTGGAACTGGAAAAGACCTTTACTTGATAGAGAAATTCCACAACATTTCATGGTTCTACCAAATAACTGGGAGCTTAACTACAGAGTTGCAAACTGAACTATGGCAATAGACTGTGAGCAGTGTATGAGCAGCTCTGGAGAGCTCTGAGGAAATAGAGCATGGCTTCATTTTTCAGATGAAGGGGACTGATCACAAAAGCTGAGCTGTTCCAAAACCCAAAACCCAGAACTTTTCATTTAGGTGCTTCAGTAGAAGTGGAGCAATGCCAAAAATATGACCACTGATCTTCAGGTGCCCCAACTGTAATAGAAGGGTGATGCTTTATTTTGTTACTAAGTGTTAGAAGGAAAAAGAAGTACTGGCAGTATAATCTAATCGTACATCAGAAATTACAGTTCCCTTCCAATAGAATTATGATACAACTTTTTTCTCTAGAGGGATCTTACAGGTAAGAAACACAATTACATTCAATGGTGCAAACAGATGCGTAGAAAATTGAAAGTGGGATCCCTTGACCTTCCAGGTAACTCCTCCTTTTTGTTCTTAAAGCTTTCTTTTTAACAGTTTGCCTCCCAGTCACCACATGATGATACAGTAAAAATAACCCCCTGCAATCCTAGCTGCTCTCCTGTTAAAATATGTACTGCCACACACTGGTTTATTGATTCAAGAAAATAAATCTCTGCTAGAGCGAATATTGACTTTTGTTATTAAAATGGAAGTGAATACCTAACTGAATATTGATTTGAAAGAGGAATAATATTTGATAAGCTTTAAAAAAGTAAAAACAAAGTCGCAGCATGGAAATAAATGCTTCCAAACAACATTTTAAAAGTAGAATCAATTCCAGATCACAATTATCTGATTACTAGTAAAAAAGTCTGTTGTTGCCAAATGTCTTAAAAGCACCTATAAATAAGACAGATGTGCATTCTTCCCTATGATTACTCCATAGGTTTCTATTTGTATCACCTGCTCTGGATCCTAACAGCAGTTAGGGACTGGTCTGCTAAAGCTTGCTGCAATTCAGCTACTGTTCTCAAAGTGAAAGGCCTTGGGAGATTCATTATTAGTTGCCCTGATGTGGCATGGCATCATTACAGGAGGTGCAGTTCATCAGCTGTTCTCAAAGCAGGCCTATTTGCAAAGGGGACGTCCATTAGTACAATGTGATGTACAGTGCTAACATCACCATATTTAATGAGTCTAATTAAAAAGAAATTCAGCACATGCTTTTTAAGCAAACAGGGATCAAATTCCTTGCCAAACTAAAATATTATCTCATTTGGATAACTCTGTACAGTCATTTGGTTGGTATAATAATTTTAAACTGTGATTCACAATACACATTTGGGACCCACCAGTTTCACTGCTGACTGACCCACTAACACCCCAGCTCACCCATTTGCTGCACCCTTTACAGCAATTGCTGCCACAGCTGTTTCCGTGGGAACTCACTAGAACCCAGCTGTGGTGCTCTGATTTGGCTCAATGCATTTGTACAGGAACAGTCTCCTGTGAAAATGGGAAAATTGGTCAAAGAGCAGCCCCTTTGCAGGAGTGCCAGAGATTTGGTACTGAGAGCCTTGAAGAGTCAAGAGCTTTTCTTCAGCAAATCCAAGCTGGAACATCACAAATCAGTTCCTTCAAGCTGAGCTTTGGGATCAGCCAAAAGGCAGAATGTAGATTTTTTAAAGGTTTAGTTTTTAAGAGAGACTATGGAGCAGTTACTGAACATGCCTTCCTGCTCTTCAATTTGTTCAGCAAGTGAAACCCTCACATTTGCATTTTCTGATGTTCACTGGTCACTGCCAGAGCTTGAGCTGTGGGGCACAGGCTGTAGGCTTTCCCCTGGCAGCTCTATGCTAAGGCCATAGCGCCCCAAGCTAAGAATGCTCCAGATGGCTTTTTTTCCCCACCTTGTTTTTCCTTTTAAATAACTGAAACAATATGCTCACTGCCACTGGAGTAGCCTCTCCACTGATCTGTTCCTACTGGCACTGAATTTCTCCAGGAAGATGGAAAGACTGGAGGTTCTGGTTTGTGGGTCTCAGCCTGAACAGTGTTTCGCAGCAGCCACAGGATTGCCCCAGGCCAGCGAGCAGGCTGAGGGATTCTGGCTAAAACCACCAGCAGTGATGTGGCCAATGAGAGCTGACATTTGGGGCCAATGTTCTGAGCAGTGCATTTTTAAACTCCAACTCCAGCAGTGCAGATGATGAAAAAGTTCAGAGCATTACACACAGCCCCGGGGGAGGGGGCTTCAGCGCCAAAACCAAGAGACACGTATTTAACAGATTCAGGCTCTGCTCATCTTCAAAATTCCAATGTAAAGACTCAAAGTCTCCCAAAGGATACCCTTTAAGATACCATTTATAACCAATTCAAGGCTGGAATGTTTTTGATTGTTCTTTGGCTTCTGCAGGATTGAATGCTTAATTAAAAGACCCTTCTTTTAAGAAGATACAGTTTAAATGCAAAAATACTCTGTTAAGTGAAAAACCTTTCTCCAGGGAAAAAAAAAAGGACACTACTATAGAAATGAAGTAGTGAAAAGAATCTACTACTTAAAATGAAGATTGGTAGTCTTGCCCTGTTTTTGAAAGAATAAATACTTTCTTTCTCTTAAGCTGTGATTTTATCGAAGTTTGAAACCCTACAGAACTACAAATTAGTTTGAAGGCTCAGTCCAGTTTGAAACATGGGAATATGACCTGTGCTGCTTGTGGGAACAGCGATGTGCCCTTCTAAAATCTAAAACAGGTTTTGTTTTCTTTTCCACAATGGCACAAACTGGCAGCAGGAAGCACCTTGGCAGGTTATAGCTGTACACAATTAAATAGGGGCTCCCAACATAATCAATCCCTGGCACTTTCATAAGTCATTGGGGTGGAATAACACCATTCTCCCTAACTGCACACACCTCTTTAAAACTGTACCAGCCTTAATATTCCCTACTGGCTCTCCTGTTCCAACTCATTACATTTTATATCTCCCCACTTCAGCCTTAAACTGAAGTCAAGAGTTGCAACCGTCAATCACGGCTCTGCTCTTGGGAGTCCTTTCATAACCTGCAGTCTGAAGGAAAAGCTTCCCAGGCCTGCATTTCCCACCACCACCCTGTCCAACTAACTATGGCATGATTCAGATTGCTTGTTAATACATCCTGGGGCTCTAATAAGCAAGTTTCACATTGTTTGGTACATTTGTTTCACCTCCTCTGACTGAAATTTTAATGAGTTTAGGAAAGAGAGGCTTGGTTGGGAACTACCAGAAAAGTGGGAAAACAAGGATACTTTCTCAGAGATCTTGGAAACAAAGAAGTAACCAAAAAGCGTCTGAGCAAACTAATTTACAGCAGTAGGAGAACTAAAAGCTGCATGCCTATGAATCTTCTGTGTGCCAGAGGGCAGAAGTGATGGACTCCTAATTTATGCAGTCAGTGATACAAGAATGATTTGTTTCTTGTCAATCTGATGCATTTTCTGTGAGTTAAAGAGCAGATGAAAGGAAAAGAAAAAAACTGCAAAAATTCTTCTGTTATGAAGCACAACTGTTACAAAATTACCTCTTCATTTAGAACATAGAATAGGAAAAACTATTTCAGCTGGAAGGGATTATCTAGTTCAACTGCCTGACCAATTCAGAGCTGACCAAAAGTTAAAGCCTGCTGTTAAGGTGTTGTCCAAATGTCCCTTAAACACTGACAGGCTCAGGGCATCGACCACCTGCCTAAAGAAGCTCGTTCCAGGGACTGATCACCCTCTTGGTGAAGAAGTGTCTGCTACTGTACAGTCAGAACCCTCCCTGGCACAGCTTTGAATTACTCCCACATGTCCTGTCACTGAATTCCAGGGAGAAGAGCTCAGCATCTCCCTCTCTGCTTCCCCTCCTGAGGAACGTGTAGAGGGCAATTTCCATATTAAATTACCAAATCTTTTTCTTGCCACACCTAAACACAAAGCAATTGTGCAAGTGGAACAAATTCAGAGATCAGAATGAAATATGGTTCACTGAAAGATATCAAACAGGTTCCTAGCTATTTATCTGGTTAAATCCAGGGGCTCAAGTGTTTTTGGGTTTTTTTAAAAATCCTAGATCTCCATGTGCTCAATTAAAAAATGGTTCAGCTGATGCAAGGAAATTACCCAGTGTGATTCAGCCATTGGATGCATTTTCAAGGCTGAAGCATCAGGGTCCTAGAAGAGCATCCTGGGCTCAAGTCAGCCAGTTTACAGAAATATATTGTGTTTTGTGCTATGCAAGCAAGGATTAGTTAGTTATATAATTGAGGTCCTCAGGACTATCACACAACTTGTGGTTTCTCTACATGCACCCCAACAGCTGACAAAAGTTGAAGGGGAATGGAGATGATATGAATTCTCTTTATTTAATCCCTCAATGAGAAAGAATTGTGTTTCATACAAAGTAACTCTTACACAAAGACTTAAACATAAAAGACAGCAAATTAGGAAAAATTTGCTGAACAGGTTGGAAGTATAATTCAATTTGACCATAAAAGATAAAACCCCTATGATGCAGATACATTTCTTTTAGTGTAACAGCAATTTTATCTGCAAACCTATTACCTTATCAATAAGCAAAGCTGATGAAATATAAATTATGGAAAACATTCTTAAATATCACAGAAATAATTAACAGCAAGTTACCTTGCGATCTTCTTTAAAGACTTCAGCAGCAGTTGTGAAATGTGGAATGGCATTTTTACAGTGAGGACACCCTGTTTGACACAGGAAGAAAAAGACATCATAAACTTTAGTTGTAGGAAAGATACTGGGACAAACTCAAGACACAGGGTGAATCAGTGGAAAATTTGAATTAAAAATCGCTCCGAACAGGAGCTCTCCAGTTCTGGAATGAGCAGGATAAAGCACGTGTAGACCATGTGTCAGCTACATGAAAGTAAGCACATGTCAAAAATCCCTGTGACTTCAAGGAGTTTAGGTGTATGTTTACAGTTACATGACATCCCATAATAGGGGCCACGGTGCAGGGGGCTTTTCTCCATCACCAGTCCCCTGAGGGCGCTTGAAGAGCACCAGCCACAGACAGACCATTCCCTGCTCTGGACCTCCTGGTATTGCCAGGTAGGTTATTACTGCTGTTGCCACAGATACCAGCTACATTTGGGCACGGGAATAAAGACAGCACAGCTGGGAACAGGAGGCTGGAAGTTGGAAAGGAAATTGCTGGGAGCATTTATAAGTATTTGGAAATGGGCTGTGTTAAAGCCAAGCCATTGGGAACATAAGGCAGGGGAAGAGAAGCAAGTCCAATAGGCCAGGCATCTTTCATGGACAGAGAGCAGATGTCCAGTCCCAGGTTAGGATGACTGCTGCTGGCCTTCCTGGAGACCTTCCTGCTCTTCACCACAACTGGGCAATCCCTGAAGAGTTTTACAGACACTGCACACAGGAACCCCAGAGCTTTGTATAGGAGATGGGCTGATACTTTGTACCATTGCAGCACTGAACAAAAGGCCAGCGAATCCCTTGCTTAAATACACACTGATTTGACTCAAACATTTCAGAAATCACAGAAGGGAAATTAGAACTGTTCTCTTGATTCAAGGTTCAGATATGAGTGCTCTTAATTCAGAAACAATGTCTACAAATTATTGTCTATGAATAATCTAAACTCCTCTCAAAAAATCATTACTATACTAAGTAAGGCTTTGAAAAGGAAAGCACCTGCATATGTGTAATAAATTATTTTTTCAAACCCAGCACAGAGGGTGATCCCAAGCAAAGACTCAAGACACTATTTTTTGCTTAGATGCACATTAAGAAATGAATGGACACATTTCAGTCAAGCCTGTGTAATGCTGACAAAGGAGTTCATCTTGCTATTATTTCTGGGTAGGAACAGAAAAATCAGAAATGAGTTGCTAACAAGCACCAACTACAGCTTATGCTACTGTCATTTACCAGTATTTTACATGATGAACAAGTGTCTGTGTTACTTTAAAATCAGGACTGAAAAAATGCCCTCTTAGGAGACTTGCAGCCACCCTCCTAAGCTACACTCAACTCTTTCAGCTGACAAGAAAAATAGTATCTGTGCATACACACTGCACACCCCTTTCCACAAAGGAAAGGCTGAATACCCCTTCCATCTTCACCAAAATGTAATTTCATGGCTTACATGCACTGCTTTGAATTTTAGAGCATTTCTTTTTCAGAACAGGATTCTGAAAGCACTGCAGTGACACACCTGTAAATACACTGAGAGTCCATGCAGTAGCTAAGAATACCAGAAAGTCAAGGGGGTGTTTCCTGGGAAACTGAGGCACTTCTGTAAATCCATCTTAATGGCTTCAAACTCTTTATGCAGCACGATGGCAGCTGTGTTTCAGTGGGAGACAGCACAGTGTTCTACAGCTTGCAAACTATTAACCTTGCTGAGTTGTTCAGCATTTGCCTGGAGGAAAATGGTCAAGATAGAAAAGGAGGAGGAGGAAGAAGAGAAGAAAGAGGAGGAGGAGGCTAGGGTTTCAGGCTGCTCCCATGTCCATCAGCCCACTTTGGTGACCCATCTTCTCTCTTACTACTTGTCTGGCCCATATGCCTGATACTGAAGGGCCTGCAGATCAAGCCTGCATCTTAAGAAATCTTGGATAATTTCCTGTACTGTGGGGGGACTGCCTTGGTTGACTTGTTAACACTGCTCTACACAAATAAATCAGAACCAGTGACAACATCTAAAAAGAATTTCAGAATCAAAAAATGGATAAAAATCAGGCACCTCTAAAACAGAAACACTTGTTCTTAACTACATGCTGCAGTTTTTCTGGAAAGCACTTCCAACTGTTACACTAAAACATAAAGCTCCTAAAAACTTAAACCTTTCAGGTTCCATTTTTTGCTTATGATCTTGAGCTTGAAATTTAGGTTTCACCAAATAACATCTTTTAAACCCTTAATAAAAGATATTTCAGGACAGTAAGGCCTCTCTCAAAGCCCCTAGAGAAGCTGTAGCAGGTAAGAGCTCTTCATGAGCCACATTCTGCATGAAAATGAGAACATAGATAATAAGCATATTCTTCCACACAAAAATACCAAATCCAATACCAAATCACGAGAAGTTACCTTCATTTACTCATCTGAAGCTCCATCCCTCCTCCCTTCACTTCTCTCTTGGCCCAACCTCCTTTCTTTACTGCACTGTGCTCACAGAACTAAAACACAACCATATGGCTTTTGGCAGAGCTGCCTCCAAGTCCAGTAGGCATTTTGTTAGCCTTGGACATCCATCCACGGAACAGATGTGAATGCTACACTGAATTCCCAAGGAGTTTCAAGGAGTCACTGAAAAAGGGGGAAGGAGCACATCATATGGAACAGCAGAACTTCATCTGTTACAACTTAGAAGGATTGCCAAATGCAGCAAACACTTGGAAGTCACCCAACCCAGTCATTCTATTTAAAGCACACATGCCAAAAAAAATAAAAGCAGAGGTTGATGTCTTCATTTTGACAGACGGAAAACTTGTTCTCCCCATTCCCTCTTCACACCCACTATCACACGTTTATTTTAAGTGTTAACACTATCTTCTAGATTCGAAAGTGCAAGGAAAGGAAATGTACTGAGCACAGTACATGAGGATAGGAAGTGTGCAGGCTCCTTACAAAGGAATTTTCAGATGGGCTGCAATGGAAAGAGATTAAACTGGTGGCATATGAAGGGGTGGGTAAGGTGTCCTGCCCCTTCTCAGTCACTATGGACTAAACAAGTGGGAAAACTCATTTTAGTTTAATAATTTGGATCCTATGGTAAGCACACAGACTTCCTGCAAGGACAAGAAATGGAGTTTTAACTGAGCAGCATTGAAAGCAGCACTTCTGGGAGCAGAGCCTTCTAACACAGATGCAGGGCTTTGCTTTAACAATTTTCTTTTTTCATTTTTACAACAGTGTCAAATTTGATCTCAACAGGGTTAAGAGCAGATGTGAACTTAACAGTAATTTCCTGTGCCTGACTCGAGAAATGTGAAAAAAACCTGTTCCTGAAACATCCAGCCTTTCCACAGGATCCCAGTACTGGCACTGAAAACCTCTAATCATTCCTGCACTTCTCAAGATAACTCCATTTCCTATTGCAGAAACACAGTTGCATCACCTGGTAGGAAAACGAGAAGTTGACATCTCAGGCACGTGCAGTAGCATGTGCTGAGGCCATTCCCTGTTCACAATCAGCAAACAATGCAGCTTTAATAGAGCTCTCGTCAGGCACTCAGGTCTGTGCTCAGAATTTGGCTCTCTGGAGGACCCCCTATACAGTCCATGGTGGCATCTGCTCCTCCTGACCTGCCTGGGCAGGAGGGCTGCCTGCTTAAATCACAGGTCCCAAACACTTGCAACTGAGTTCTGAAGTTCTCTTTGCCTTTGTACTACAAATTAAAAAATTTACACAAACCCAGTATTTTCTACAAGGTTTTTCTCCACCATTCATGTCGTAAAGTTGGTAGGAGATGTGGTACAGTCACAGCAGGCACCATCACATTCCTCACCTTGAAAACCAAGTAGTTCTCAACTGAGCCAGTACATGAGAAATATGGTTTCTGTGGGAAAAATCCAAGAGGAATGGCTGATGAACAGCAGACGAGGGAAATCAAGCAAGCAAGCAAGCAAGCAGGCTAGCCTCAGAGCCATTATCACTGAGGGGAGAGGGAGCCAGATTAAATCTCCTCCAATTAGAGAGGCATTTAAAGAAAAGCTAGTGGGTCTTTAGGGAGATGAAGTGATGGAAAATATATAACCAGCTTGTTTTCCATGGACTGGATTTAGTGATAGCAGGAACAACCTCAAGGTACAGCACCTTCTCAGGGTATCTTTGAGGAAAGACCCAAGGAGCCAGCACTGGTCTGGGCACAGAAAGGGGCTGGAACTTCATTATTGTGGAAACACTGCCTTGAGGACTGTGAAGAAGTGAAGAACTGCATGGTTGAGCTGGATGTGATTCCAAAATGACACATTTGTTACATGACGTAAAACAAAGATAGCACATGCGGTAATATAAAAAGGTAACTACGTGATAACATCCCCTTGTGAACTGATTTTTTGTTTCTTAAACAAAAAGGAGACTAAGGAAAAAATAATATAAACCCATTTTTCAGGTAAGGTAAGAGTGACACAAAATTAATATGATGTAGTAGCAATTTGATAAATTTTCAGACATAATAATACTCTGTGAAAACATTTTCCATAATTGCAGGATCCCATGGGATGCAGAAGGGATGCAAAGAGGATTTCAAAGCAGTGGAACAACTTAGTGAATAACCTACATGTCTTTATTACACTCTAATGGAGAATTTTTCATTGAACAGGGCTTCTTTTTTTTAACCAATGAATTGTTTAGAGATGGTAGTGAGTCAAAAGTAAAACTTGAGAGATTCTTAAAACTTCAGTGTACAAAGGTATCAGGACCAGATGGCAATTCTAAAGATGTCTCGAGAGCAGTGCATGAAACAGATGCACCCTGTTGTACAAAGTCACCTCATTACATTTAAAATAAAATTGTGGCAAATTTTCAGAACTGCCTAAAGGAATCAAGTCCTCTTTACAAAAACACAGGTTTCTACTTGTTTAAATATGAAAAAAACATCCTTTAAGTTAAGTTACTTCATGCTTTGTTTAATTTGAAACTACAAAGCCCAGTGATATAATATAACCTCTCTACAGCTGAACAGTACAAGGTTAATTCAGTTTCCTTAGAAGAGTGGAAGCTGTATTAGCATAGCACATAGAAGAAAGGTGAAGCTGTTTTTTAATGAATATAAATCAAAAGCTAACAATTTGTACAAAATAGATAAAGGAAGCAAATGGACATCAAAGCAGTACCTACAGTCAGCAGAGGTAATAATGATGTTTTAAGTATATAAGGGGCTTTAAAGGTATTAGAAGCAAAAGAAATCCAAACAATGCTAGCAGTATAGCTTTGAAAGAAAATGATGGAGTTGTCAAAACGAACTTCACTGAATATATAAATTAAAATAGTAAGCAGATGTGGAGAGGGCCTCTATGCCTGGCACCTCTGAAGTGCTGTTTGGAGATCTGGGCCCACAAATCAACAATGAGTTCAAACTGGAGGGAATTCAGAAGACCCATAAGAAAAACAACAGAACTGAAAGACGTGTTTCGTGGCAAAGGGAGTCAGGAAGCTCAGTGTCAACAGCTTAAATCCAAAGATTAAGAAGTGATAGAAATCGAGAAAAGTCAGTCTCTAAATTTCATTATAACGAGCTATTCAAGCTGGGTGCCAAAGGCTGAATAAGCTCCAGAGCTGGTTCTGTGCTGAAGCCAGTCAAATTTAGATGGAAATTCACATTCCCCATCACTAGTCATTTTTAGTCTGAAAGGAAATGGCTTTCTAAAAGAGATAGTTTCACACAGTGGCTCTCTACCTGATCAGAAGACAGCTGTCCTTGACTTGCATCGCTGAGCTGAGACTGCTACAGCAGTGACATGGTCTGGCTGTCCTCGTGTCACCATCTCCGAGTGGCCAGAGCTGCAGGAGGCCAGCACTGCTTGTGGGTCAGGCAAGGACGACAGCCCCTGCCAACCCTAACCTGAGCATCCCAACTAGAGCAATACAGCAGCACAGACTGGGCATTTTGTCTTCAGAAAGCACTACCTTATACCTTCTGCCCATCAGTAATGCATAATGATTTACAACCCTACCCTGTTGTTGCCGTGTGTGCTCTTAGCATCTCATACGTAATAAAATCTTGATAAATAAAGTAACAAAGCGGTGTGCATATATTTTACATGAGGTTTTTTCAAGGAGAGAGTTTAAACACGCACACATTTTAATGCAGACTGCTTTCATATTAAATACACTAACCTAAACTGTCAGTACTTTCATAACAAAGTCCTGGCCAACTCCTTAGAGGAGATCTGAAAGCCCAGTGATTTGTGAGACCGTGGCATTTGTGCTGTCTGTGCTCTACTCTCAGCATGAGAAAGGGCTCTGCTCCCCCCTCAGCCCCCTGACTTCCTTTAGTACCTCTCAACGGGTGATCTCAAATGCTTTAACTAATATCAATTAATTACGCTTCAAATTGCCCCTAAGAGAGACAGATGTGATTATCCCCCTCTGTCATTACATCCAAGGTTAAATAGAGTCAGGAAGAGGTTAAGTGACTCGCAGGGTTCACAATCCTGCCTGACAGGGAGCCAGGCTGTAAGGTGCTGACTCCATTTGTTCAGCTGTGAAACCATCAGTGCCTCACAGGGCTCAGCACGTGGCAGGATGGAGCCCTCAGCGTGCAAAGAGCAGAGCAGAGAATGACTTTCCAATTCCCCATCTCTGCTTGAAATCATCACCGTTTAAATAACAGGGGTAGATAGTGCCCTCTGTTACTGGCTTTTAAATGACTGCAATTCCAAGCAAGTGCAAGCAGCAGCTCTGAACAGCTATCAAAGCCAGCCCAGGAGCTTGCACACTGCAGAGTCAAGCAAAGCCTGTTTCCACTTCAAGAATTCCAAGCAATTAACTAGAATTAAAACAAGAATATTACTTGGTCAATCAAGGAAAGACAGGCCACAGACAGTAATTGCACAGATAAGAAAAAGGGTATACTGCTGAAACCCTGAAAAAGGGTATACTGCTTAAACCAATGCAATTCGTGTGGCTACAGGAGGTATTGAATCCACAGGCAGATTTGAGAAAGGCAATTGGAACGTAACTGAAAGGTTAATTCACTTTGTTTTACCAGTAGGGAACTGAAGGGCTTTTTATTGCATATCTGGACCCAAAGCTCACTTGATGACATGACCTGACACCACTGAATAATCATATCTCTAAGACACAAGATATTAGTAATTGGAAGAAGGTGACATGTCCTTTGACTTGGAAAATATTATGAATATTATATTAATATTATGTTTTCAGTTAAGCATCAGGTCAACCAAGGCTTGTCTGACTACTCTTAACAACAGGCTAACTACACCAAATTTCACAGCCTGCTAGTGCATTTTGTTGAGGTTTTCCCAATGTATCTGAACTCTTATTTTGTAACACCTTGGAGGTATACAAATGAGACAAAACATAAAACCCAAATTACTGGGAAACCACAGCCATGACATATGAACTGCTGCAGCAACAAAGCCATCAGAACAGGTCAAACTGCAAAGTGAGTAGAGTAAAAAGACTGCACAAAATTCCAGGACTATTTCATCCATTACAAAAAGCAAGGATATGACTGACTACAGTGAACTACAAATGCCATGCTAGCACTCAGCATTTGGCAACAAGCAATCCTTTGAGAAGGAAAACTACACAGCGAGTCACCTCTGGACAGAAAGGGTATAAAGGTCAACAGTTACACCCAGAACAAGCCTGAGTGCCAGTTCCAGCAGACCTGCATTTTCCACTGTGTCATCGGCCTGTGTAGCTCAAACAAAGCTGGCAGCAGCAGTTAACCAAGCCAGCATCAGCCCTGGTTAACTGCAAACACAGTTATAGAGCAAACGAAATAATTTTGCCATCTGACATGCCAGTGGACACCACTAACAGAAGACACACTGCTGAGTTAGCAACAGCCAGCAGAGCACTGGAATTTCAACTGTGCTGATGCTTAAAAGCAGCTCCTGTCAAGACAATGTTACCCATCACCTAAAAAAAAATTTGTCTTATTGGAAATGGGTTTTGTGACAGTGCATAAGGATGGGTGGCATATTCATAATCTCCTAATGTACCCACAGTGACACTGCACCAACATAGCTGTGTGTCTGTGAGGAGAGAATTCCACAGGGCAAGAGCACACACTTCCCTCCTCTTCCCTTCTCCCAAGCTGGAGCTGTTTATATACAGGCAATATTCTGCACACCAAATCAAGCAGCTGTAACATTTTAGGGTTACAAAACAAGAGAAGCTGGATCACCCCAACAACTTTTATTTTAATGTCCCCGCTCCACCGCAGCCGCTACGAGCACTTTGTGATGGTTATGCACAGTCTGGGGAAGTGCTGTTCAAACCGTTCTCTCAGCACTAATTATTCTCCTCGGCACAAACACTGGGGCTAAGAGCAGTTCTGCCAGCCTGATTGCAGAGGCCACTCTATAAATTCATCCTTTATCAAACCCAGCCTGTTAAGGCGCTCTCTGGCAGCAGCACTATTTACACCGAAAGGAACACACTTTGGAAATGCACCTGTAAAAAGAGCACCACTGATGCAGGAGAGAAAGCAGTTAGTGGCAGAGCTAACAGCAAAATTCTGCAGTGCCAGCCCACACAGGACTTAAAGCCTCATTATCAGAGGGTCCAGACCTCGCCTCTGTCTCAGTCAACAACCAGAAAATCCTTCCTGCAAGGGTTTTTGCCTTGAAAGGGATTCTTTCTGTTCAGCATGTTTTTAACAATTTTTGATAGCTTAAGCTTCATTTACAAACATGGACATTTTGTTCAGGCTCTTTGATACAGCCTCCTAATCAAAACTTAACAAGATGTGCTTGCAAGTGACAGGAAAACCTCTTGGTGGGAGCCAATCTGAGACCATCATGGGATACTAAATTCATCCATGCTGCTGCTTTGCTCTGCACATCTGAACTCATAAACTCAACTGTCGAGTATGTTCTCCCCCTCTGTGCATACTGCACACAGCATGATGTCACCCAGGTCTGCTGAGTGACCCAGCAGTGACCCAGACTGCTCATCTCAGGCCCAGCAGCCATAGGCTGAGGCCTCACAGCCAATAGAATTTGCCATGTTTTCCTACAGCAGTGCAGCTTAACCAAAACACAGCATTAACTCCCCAAAACTGCCTATGCAAAGGCTGAGACATGGTGCAACCAGCTTTGTCCAAGCTTGCTCCAAAAAATAGGAAGGATGAAAAGGAAACACTACTGCTTCCTTCAGAACAACTTTTTGATGACAGCTTGGGTCCCAGGGCGGGAGGAGCACAGTGCCCTCCTGGCTGTCAGCATTAACAGCCCAAAGCCATGTGCACCCTCTGTGCTCACAGTGTGACCCACTCTGGCAAGGACTCTCAGCCAAGTGCTTCTTGTCATTGGATATTCCTTGATGCATAACTTGGACAGAAGAAACCAAGCAGTTTTTGTTGTGAAAACACAGAGAAGGAGCATACCAGGATACAAAATAAATAATATCTTGAACAAACTTTGTGGGTAAAATGAATGCAGGTTTGCTTAGCTGTCGGCATTTTATGTTCTCCTGATGAAACACACAGGCATGACTCATTTAGTCAGATCTCTGACTGATTTCCTACTGCTGAGCAAAGTCCTACTTGATTTCCCACTTATTTCTTAATGGTGGCCAGGAGTTGACACATCAGACATCAATGATGTCACTATTCCTGCTTTACTCTCTTTGTTTTACATCAGAACAATATCCAGGTACTATCTCCCACAAACACCTTAGATCAACACACAGTCTTTTAATGGTTCCAAAAACATCCCAAAGTCTTCTGGGACTTTGTCAGACGCAACACACATTAGGCACCTTCATTCACTTCTTCCAGCCCTGAAAGAAAAAACCCTACAAAAAAAGTTTAAGTGAAGAATCAAAGAGGCTGATATCTCTAACTGCCCATCCTCTTGCAGCAGTACAGACACTTGCTCCATCCAAAAATACTTCATTAAAACCATCCTCAGGATGGTTTACTTCTGGGTGTTCTCTGGGTAACCCCTGTGGGTCAGGCTTCACCAGAAAATAACTTTTTCCAGCTGATGAAATTAATTTCTAGTGAAGTTTCACTGCTGAACACAGAGCCGGAAATCAGCTCCCAGCAAAGCATTTATTAAAAATACTCATTCTGTGAACCCTGTTGAGTCCCACAAATTGAGGCCATTTGGCAAGTCAATAACATTGGAAACTGCCCCCCTTATGAACCATTAAGAGGGAGCACTTTCCCCTGACTACTTCCCATTGCTGCTGAAAGTCTTTGTTTTTTAAAACTGCTTATTAACTTGTGTTTTGACACTAAAAGTAGACACTGAATGAATTTGATTAATTGCTGACTCCTGCCATTTAAAGTGATTGATCTAAAACCAGAATGCCCTCCCCCCCATCATTTGGACCTGTTAATGACTAGTCTATTATATGTAATTCCTTTCTGACACAGTTGATTCATTTGTAGTCTCTTTGGAAGCAGCAATCTCAACTAAAAAATGACATTCTTGTAACTCGAAAGTGGACATTTTCTGTTTCTGCACAAGAATTAGCAAGGGGTGTTATTAAGCCCTTCCTGTTTAGAGAAAATCAGAACTGGATGAGAAGAGGGAAAAACAACCTAAACCACAATCAACAAAACCAAACTCTGAACCAAATAAAAACCCACTGTGTATCTCAAACTCCAGTATAACTATTCCTAGAAATACAGCATTGCTGTGTTGGAAGGTACTTCTGGAGGTCATCTAGTCTAACTCCCTTGCTCAAAACAGGGTCAACTACAGCAGGCTGCCCAGCACAGTCTCCAGATGGGTTTGAATATTTCCAAGGATGGAGCCTCTTGAGTCAACTTGTTCAAGTATTCAACCACAATCACAGTAAAAAAACCACCATTTCCTCTAAATGGTTAAGTAAACTTTCCTGTGTTTCTATTTGAGCCCTTTGCCTCTTGTCCTGTCCCTGGGCACTGCAGAGAAGAGTCTCACCTAGCTTCAATCATTCTTTATTTCCCCTTAATTTGTTTGAGTAATGCAGAAAAAAACATGTCCAACCACAAAGACATTATTTACTGGGACTTTTGTTACCCTTTGTGATTCTGACAACTAATCACAACCAACTGCTTCTATTTTGCACAGTTTTCAGTGCTACAGTAGTAGGAGGTTAAAATTTAATGCACTGTCAAAGTCAAATCTCAATTATCTGGAATAACGGAGTGGAGAGAGCACATAAAAGTAAAAATGCAGATAAAACACATCCAGATAAGCTTTATGAACAGGGAAGACATAAGAGAAAGAAAAAAGAAAGGTCAGGGTGCTGATCCCCGAAGAGGCACTGATGCAAACGAGTCGGCCCAGGACACCTCGCTTTAGTGCTGTAAGTGCTGAACCAAGCTCTGGGTGTAGGGCACAGACCTGCAGCCACTGCCCTCCCGACCCTGGCTGGTTCAGCACTGCAGTCTACCTGCTCTTGTCCATTTGGCTCACTTCCCAACACAGTCTGCAGCCCCCAAATCTTGATCATCCATGTAGCAGGCTCCGTGTGCGCACCAAACCATACCCGGACTAGTTGTCTCCTCTCCCCATTTCTGGACAAAGCCAAACAGTTATAAAAGTAAACCTGAAGTAGCTGATGAAATCCAGTAGTCCAAGGACTGGATTATGGAAAAAATACAGACACAAATCCCATAAACTCTCCCCAAAAGCTTCTCAAATGCTAGTGCATTAATTCTACTGCTTTCAAATACTCCTCCAGGCCCTCACAGCAGTCCCCACATACACCTGAGGCTTCATGCCTCCCTTCTGCAGATGGTACCATTATCTTCCTCTTATTTAAAGGTACATGGGTGGGATGACGATTACATCTTCACAAGAGCTGCACAAGGGGCAGAGAAGAGCTGGGCCAGGTGCTGTGCAGCACAGATGCCAGCAGCCTGCCCCAAGTCCTGTCCCTGAGTAGCTCTAACACATGCCAGCCCTCACTCCAGCATGTGTGGCATGGTACAGACTCACCCAAAGGACGCCTGGATGAAGATCTGGTCCCAGCTCATTACTGGCACAAGTAGCACTGGGTTTTCTGCAGAAGGCACTTTTTCCCAAGTCAGTATTGGGAACCTCACCCTATTCCTGCCTCCTGCCCCAAATCAGTCATTGCAGCACACACAGATGCCAGCATGCAGGAATGGGAACATAAAATCAAGATCTCTGTGGTGTCAAGCCCAGGAGTGGACTTTTCCCCCCAGTAATTTCCAGAGTCTTGATTCTGATTCTCAGTCCTTAAAATATTCCACAGCCACATGGAATAACCTTTACGTTTATGCTTTACCCATACTCCAGGAGACAGAGTAATGAGCTCCCTATCTTTTCCATGTAGATGTAGCAGTCTTCTCCTCCAGAGCTAAATCACTGTGAAGCTCTGCTCAGTACCATTAAAGCCCTGCTCAGCTCAGCCCTGAGTTATCGGCACAGCAGCAGATTGGTGGCTCTCCTATACATATTAAGTAATTTGGACTGGAAGCTGCCACAGGAAAGCCAGATCTCATTTTAATTTGCATCTAAGATATATATCTGTGGCCTTTGCCTAAAGGTTTGTCACTCTAGCTGAAAGCTTGACAAAGGTCAGAATACTCAACTTTCTGCTTTAAATTCTAATGACAGATGAGAGATACATTTCTTAGCATAAATATTTATATATAAACATACTTTATATATGCATGTATACACACCCCCCCAATCCTAAAATATCTCAGCATATGTGTAAGTGTAACAAATACTGCCACAGAGTCACAAGTGAATGGAGTAGCATACTGTGAGTCTGCCCTGACCCAAGATGTGGATTTGAATAGAAAAGGAAAATTATTTGAGGTAATAGGACCTTGAAATTTTAGCAGTGTTCCTTCTCCACTAAAATAAGCAAGTTAAGATTAATTGGCAATGTAAGCTCCAAGAGGTCTCAAGATTGAGAAGATGGTAAACAAAAGCTAATCTATAAAATTTAACAGGAAGCACATTATCACAGCACAAAAGCTGAAAATATACAGTGTTTTTAATAACTGTCATTATTTTACTGCATTAATCTTTATTTCATAGAAAATGGAGATTTAAAATACTCATCTGGTACCTTCCTCTGCACCTAACAAAGTGCAGGCTCGTTACACTTCCTGTGTGTGTCTGCTTTGTTCTTTGCTCACAGACACTTCCACATTTAGAGAGAACAAATCTGACAAATCAGAAACTGCATGACCCATGTACTGACACAACAGCAATGCTGTCTTAGGAGTCACAGGAAGGCCAGATGGGTTCCAGTAAACACCCCTCTGTCCTGTATATAGGTGGTCTCATGCAGCACTGTGTCAAAAACAGTGCAAAAATGAGTCTGAAGTGCAGCCTCAAAGGATCCAACAATTTTACATCATGCAAGTCTTGCTTTTACAGCCTGCTCATATAGAAAGGGCCAGGCTCATCTTTACTAACCCCTTCTAAAGAGAGGGTAGGAGTCAAATGGCCAAAATTAGCCCATCAGGCAAGTTCCCTCATGCTTTCAACCCTGGGAACTGAATACTCATCACACACAGAGTCTTTGCTTTAAATGTGGCCTTAAAAAGGATCAAGAACCTAACTGTCTTAAAAAGATGCAGCTAAAAACCAAAAGTGAAATAAATCCCTCTTACATAGAAAGTCACTAATCGGGTAAAGAGAACTCAAGAGACAGTGAACTCCTAAGTCTTACCATTTCATGAACAATCATTTGATTTTAAAATTACAATTTGCTCTTAACCAGCTGAGGTCCATGAATCAGAAATTCCTGGCACATGGGCAATTTTTAGTCAATAGGTGGTGGGAACTGGACTGGAAAAGGGATTATGTCCCCTTCCGTTTTCTTTTACAACCTTCCAGAAATCTCCCTCCTGGACTGCACCCCTGCTTTCTCCCACATCCCTTAGTATGAGCCCCAAAGCATTCATATTTAATTCTCTAACAGAAAAGCAAAATAAGGGGCTGCCTGATTAAACATAAAGGACCTTTTTCGCTCTTTATGAACAACACCTTTGATTTAATGGGAACCATTTGGTAACTGTTTATCTGAAGGTTATCCATCAATTGCTGGCCATGTGATATGGAAGAATTTTTTTTTGCAGCTGGGGGCACTGAGTCATGGTGCCATAAAGGCACATTAATAGTATCTAATATTAAATGCCTGGATTATCTCTTTTATCCCTTTGATAAATCCCTCAAAAGCTAAGAACTTGTACCTAGTCTGCCTGTCTCTGGGACAGCACAGGAAAACAGAAAAGTCCCTCTCATTAACCTTATTTATAAAAGGCCTGATTCTAAACTTTCCTAGAAATATTCTCAGGAGCTTCAAAACCAAAAGTGATTATGTGATACATGCAAAACAATCTGGGAGGAGGAAGCTATGCCCCTAGTCCCAGTGGAGACTTAAATGCAGATTTATTACAGACAAAATTTATTCCATCAAAATTTGTTCTTCACCTCGTGGACTGATTCCTCCTACACTACTGTATTGATTTCACTACTGAAAGTGCTGCATTAATGAATTAGGCTCTCCATGTCCACTGTGCTACTATAAAGGATCACATTTTGTTTTATGGACCATAAAATGCTGCAGAGGAAAATAAATCTGTTTTGGTTTTGTATTGCTGCCTGCTTTGGTGTCTGCATTAAATAATATAACCATTATATACTGTTTTGTTTCCATTTATAAAGATACAAATGATGGTGCCAATGATGTTCCCATGCACTTATATTCAGAATCAGCTCTTTATCCTTAGAAGTCTGGGGACAGCAAGGGAATTAATTCAGGATTTCATAGTAAATGTAGGGTTTATAAAACCCATCCTCATAGAAAGGTTATTTACTCACATGGTGCATAGAACATGACAAGGGTGTGCTTCTTCTTCTTCAAGGACTCCCTGAAGTCTTCTCCAGCCAGGTGGATAACACTGGTCTGTTTTTCTTCCCATGCAGGCTCAGGTGGAGGCGGTGCTTCGGGACTAGAAAAGAAAGACAATGGAATTGATTTGAAAATGTTTCTGGAAGCAGATAAAGGGACAGCATTGTCCTGGTCATAATTAGCACAAGGGAACTGATGTGAAAAATCCTTCAAGCTGCCTGTGCAGTAGAAAGACATACTAGATATTTCCAGCACCAGGCAACAGCAAAAAAGATTCAAGTTAATTTCTGGAACTCAGTAAAAATACCATTTAAGTGACTGTAGTCAGGCATATGAGTAGAAATGTCGAATAAAGACTTCCTACATTGCATCCAACATCTGTGTGGAAAAAAAACTGATACATACCACTGTATCATCCATAGGCATGAACTGAGAATACAGCAAGCAGGTGGAATCTATAGCAAAACTAATATAGAACAGCATCTTCCATTCAAATATCCTTTTTATACTCTTTATCACTATCATGCAAACTTCTGTGAAGAATTTCATGACCTTCTCTAGAATTCAGATATTAAAGCCAGGATGCAAAAATCAGCATCGTTCCACTTGGAATACTGGGGGTGACTGAACCAGAATATTTTACTTTGGTAAAGAGAATGTCAGGTTTCAATTATGACTGCACATACTGGCTAGATCAGAGCAATCCTGCACACCTAGTGCGTCTCTAACAAAAATTCTGCTATTCACTAGCTCGCAGACCTCTCTCAGACTCATTAAATTCATTCCTGCTGTATCTTAAATAGTGATTACTTTATATAAAATCATCAGAATGGTGCCACGGTATAAAGACCTTCATATGTCGCCTTGGTAATAAATTAGCTTTTCAGACTTTCCTGACACTTTGAATGATACCATTTTAAGTTGTATCAGGTACATAAAAACCAAGTGGAGAAAAACTCAATTTTTAAAGTCATTCTCAAGGTCACTTGGTGGACATTCATTGTATTTCCACCATTACGGATTTTCCAGTTTTTAGAGAAAGACTTAGATCTTCAGAGAAAGAAGAATTACACAGTGTGTCCTTTAGCTCAATTCCTCCATGAACCATTGTTGTGAGCTATCATTGATTACAGTTACAGAGGTGGGACTTTACTCTCACACAAACTTTTCCACACTGACCTGGAATAAGCTACCCAGCAACTGGTAACAACCCAGTGTGACAGCACAATCACCAGAGAGAAACCACAGCCAAAGCCTGCCTGGCTGCAACCACCCATTGAGACAGGTCTCCACAAGCTGTACTTTTGTCACCAGCCTGCATCCCTATTTCCACCAGCTTCAGTGCAGCTGTGTCAATTCTATCCCTGTCAGAAAACAAGGATGTTAATCTACTGCATCTCTAGCTGGGAGAACATCCAGGAGCCAAGAGCAGGAGACAAGTTGTCTGGGTTTCACCTGTACTGTTGACTAGCTGTGGCTGCAGACAAAAGTCTTTAAGAGCCACAGCAGGATCCAGAAGAATTAATACCACTTCCCTGTTCCTCATTGCTTATTCACCTGTCGGTACAGGCAGCATCAGCCTGACTGTTTAACTCACTACAAAGTGCACAGTGCTCAAAAGAGTCAAGCAAAGCAGTGAAATGAGGACAATGACTTCATATACAATACAAATACAGCAGCCTGGAGCCTGTGTGGGCAGGGAGGTCAAGGGAGTACCATGTCTGAAAGTAAAATACAGATAAAGCTCCTCAACAACGATACTGCCAGACCATATCCACTACCTGCTTTGAAGCTGTCAAGAGATGTAATGAAAAGAAAGAAAAGAAAAAAAAGAAAGAAAAGAGAAGAAAAAAGAAAAGAAAAGAAAAGAAAAGAAAAGAAAAGAAAAGAAAAGAAAAGAAAAGAAAAGAAAAGAAAAGAAAAGAAAAGAAAAGAAAAGAAAAGAAAAGAAAAGAAAAAAGAAAAGAAAAAAGAAAAGAGAAAAAAGAAAACAGAAAAGAAAAGGAGAAAAGCTACACGAAAAGACCCCACACAACCTCTTCCTCCACCAAATGAGAGGGGGAAAATAAAGATTACATTCCTCATGCCAACTGCATGTAATAGTTAAATGGTTAAAATATTCACAAAACTCTGGCCTTGACTAATGCAGAAAATACATTAGGCTTACAATACCTAAAGAAAATGCATATTTTATATATATATATGCATACTTTTACATACATGCATATATAATGCATACTTAAAGAGAGAATTGTTCCAGCAATTTATTTTGAAATGGAATTATTGTCATCATTTTCATATCAAACTTAATTCTGCATATTTCAACACACCACCCAAGAAAAGTTGGTTAGTGCACTCAGAGGTGCTGGTTTTGCTGGTCTCGCTGGCTTTCCTTCAGCCCCACGTGGGTGGAATTCTAGGCACTGGCTCTAAAATGTTGGAAAGAGAAAAGTACAACTGTAGAAATTCAGTTACTAACACTGGGATCTGCTGCTTTGTATAAAGAGGGAACAACAAATGTTCTGTTTATTTTTCAGAGCCATTGCTATTCCTTCTCCAGGGAAAGGCTTAAGGTATATTTGAAAAATATTTATTTTGGGAAAGAAGTATCAGGGCAGCTATGAAAAACCCCACAGCAAATAAAGGATTTGGTGTACTAGAGACCATAATTAACATACATGTTTCTGTGGGTTTGAATACTGGAATTCAGTGTAATTCTGTTAGCAAGGGATTTAGGCAGTGTTGAAGCTCCATTTATTTCCTCACCAAAGCTATCTGCAGGAGTCACTAATCAGGAATCCAAATACTATCTTAAAAACCTCAAAACTTACTTTTGCAGCCACTCAATGATCTTCTTCTTTGTTCTGAGGTGTGGCAGAGTGTATTTCTCCTCTCCATCCTTAAAATACTTCAAAGTAGGAAACCCTGAGATGTGATATCTTTCTGCCAGAGCCTTGTTGACGGTAGCATCGACTGCTGCAAGGACACCCGGACTCTGAAACAGAGATCAGCTCCTGTAAATCCCAGCCACATACACACACCCCTTCAGCAGGACACAGTGGGCTTGGGGGCAATCATTCATGGTCTAGGTGCCTTTGTTGCCTCTAGGACAAGAGGACACAGTCTTAAGCTGTGCCAGGAGTGGCTTAGGTTGGACATGAGTAAGAATTTTTTCACATAAAAGGTGATTAGACATTGGAATGGGCTGCCCAGGGAGATGGTGCAGACACCATCCCTGGAGGTGTTTAAGGAAAGACTGGATGTGGCACTTGGTGCTGTGGTCTAGTTGACATGGTGGTGCTTGGTCATGGGTTGGACTTGATTTCAATGCTCTTTTCCAACCTGATTAATTCTGTGATTTTGTGTACAGATATACAGAAAGACACAGAGAACTGATGGAAAACCAGAAAGAGACATACTATGGATTAAATGTTACCAGAGTCTTACCTGTTTCCTTCCCATTTCTGATGGATTCTCTTTATATAATTCACTCTATAATGCTTAAGAGACATTCCCAGAAATTGCATTTCCTCCCACAAATCCCTGTTTCCCCCAGAAGAAACAAGCACTGCTGAAGTTTACTTTAAGGCAAATTCATCTTTCCCTAATTTGTGGGTATCTTTTCGTGGACCACCTTTAGACACACAGAAGAACAGGGATTTGTAGAGAGTGATTCATTGGATCTTTGTTTTTCTCATCTCCTCCCTCTCCAAGAGCAATAAAGGAACTTCAGATGTTTCCACAGAAGATGCTTAAAGTATGGGGGAGACCAATTCTACTTCTCGTCCTGCATGGCATACACAGCACGAGACTGAATCAATAACACTAATACTTGTATTATTGGATCTCTCTTCTCCAGCCATGCTGATGGAGCACTTATGATGAAGCTAATGGAGTGGTGCAACCATTAAAAACAGGGTATTTGAAACAGGGATCAACCCCTTTTGTTTTTTTTCCAAATCTAATTCATAAATAAAAGCCTATGTTTTTTCACATTCAATGCCTTTAAGTAAGGGGAAAAAAATCCATTTTTGGATTTGATCATATTATGTATAAGGCCTACAGTAGAATACATAAACATTTTTCGATTTTGTTTTCGTTCAAGACAGAATGTTCTTTCTCAGACTTTGGCAGGGCTCATGCATTAGCGATGAGACTGTACTTTGGAAGCACATTTTGAAGGGTCCTGTGGGAGGATGAGAACAGCTGAATTTGTTGTAGGGAGAAAAGTCACTTTTATTACTCTAGTTATTTATTACTGATTATTTGAAGGATATAATAAAGAAGATTAGCTTACATCACTGGTTACATGGAGAAACTCCGCAGCCTTCTCATATTCTGGCTTCATTTTCTTACAGTGCCCACACCCTGCAAAAAAAAAAAAAATACAATTAAGTTGTATACACCATGATTATTCACTGACCCATTCAGCCATTATCAAAATCCAAAACCATGTAGTAAAGATTTACTAGAATTTTATATGCATTTTACTTAATATATTTGTAAAGCCTTAGTATGATACAGGATTTTTTCCAAAATGGCCACAACAGTTTAAAAAAGTATTTAAGCTATTAAAAATAATAATAATATACCCCCGCTTTCACACCCACACCTCTTTCCTTACAAAAAGTACTATAAACATTTGTCAAGCCCATTGCTTCTAGCATGCTCTTGGGCAAAGCACAACTTCACCCATTCCAGTTTCCAAATCTTTATCTGCTTTAAAAAGAAACAATACAGCTCCTCATGTGACTTTGTGACTTTCAGTGGAGGCTTACACTAGCACAGCTTAATAGAGTAATATAATTTGAATTCAACTGCACTGATAATAAGCCCTGCTTTACAGTGGTGCAGCATGCCCCTCTAGCAGGGATTTGCACTGATTTAATCACATCAGTGTAATTACACCACCACATATGTTCCCAACATAAGCAGGATCTGTAAAACCGAGATAATGGTGCTTTCTCGCTTGTGCGAAGTTCTCCAGAGATCTGCCATTACTTCACTGCTAAGTGCTGACATTACAATAAAGTAAAATGAATGTATGAGTGAGAAAAGCAGACTCAGAATAAATTATTTGGGTGTAAATTAAACTGCTTTCAGCTGGTGCAGTTGCTTGCAGGCAGGCCGAACTTTCAGGCCCACACGAGGGTCCTGCCGCGATGCAAAGTTAGTCTTTGGCACCTCCAGTGAGCTGCTGGGCCTCAGTGACAGCCCTTTCCCTGTCCCCAAGGGACTGGCACAACAGCAGCCCCCCCTGGGACAGAGGGGCTGGGGTGAACATCCAGCAGGTGAAGCTCAGGTCTCACTGGAGGTGCAGGCAGCTTGGACAAGGCGCTGGCACAGTCCCAGGCGCTGCAATCCCCATGCAGAGCCTCGCTGCACCTCTCCCTCTCCTCTGCAGCAGCAGCCAGCTGCTTTCCTGAGCTGTTTTTGTTGGAAGGGGCACTTCAAAGCCCAGACTTTGCTGAGCTTTTGGAAGTTGTATCAGAAGATACGGCTAGAAATGTGTTTCAATGCATGCCAGCAAAAGCTGACTCTGAGGTGTTCGGGTAACAGGGCTGGGGCTATTTTTACACCATTGTCCAAAAGAAAATAAACCAAAGACTCTGAACCTCAGTGCTGCTTCGTTTCCCTCTAAAGGGATGATGGCTGAAGCCAGCAGACACAAACCTGGGCCTGAACTCAACCAGACAAGCATGTCTTATATAGCCTAAGTCAAGGAGTGTTTGCAGCCAAGAAGCAGTACAACATCCAGGTGTAACTAATTTCACCAGAGCAGAGCTTCAGCAACCACAGCACACCATGGAACACTTTCAGGGCATGTTTATGGAACAGGGTGAACACATTTGAACAACAACTGCAAATCCCACCTAAGAATTACAGCAAATACCAAAGCGGTTGATCTCAGACCAGCTCCTGTTCAAACACCAGCTACAGTCCATACCACTTAGTCATCTGCACAGAGACCACAGCACTAAAGAGCCCTTCTTTTAAGCAAAAAACAGTAATGTGGTAGGAGCAGCAGAACAAGGGGAGCCCAGCTGGTGGAGAAAGCTTTGCTTTAATTTTACACTGTGGTGTAAGAATGCTGGGAACCTGATGCGACAGCTTCACAGGAGAATTCAGGAAGAAGCTGGGACAGGCTGAGGAAGAGTTACTGTCTCAGCACTGCTTATCTTGGTTAAAAGCACAAAAGAGGCTGGAAAATGATTTATTTGCCACCCACAGAAAACTTGCAGGCATATGGCTTTGTGCAAGGGGCTGACAGATCCCTCTGACACCTGCCCAATTTGATTTATTTCTCCTTTTAGGAGCAGGGAATTTAATTCATTTTGTGCTCTTCCTCACTTTTAATCAAAGGGCATCTCAACTCCCAGTTCAGATACCTGGGAACTCCTCTGAATTAGGTAGCTTAAATTTGTACAAACAATGATTTTCTGCAGGGCTAACTTCACCTTGGTGGGTTTTACACAGTGTGTCCCTTAGCCACAGCAAGGTTCGTACTGTGCTCTAGCTACAGTATCCACATAATCTACACTATATTCCAATTATATTACAATCATTAATTAGATCTGATCAACCAAAGGCATTAAAGAACCAGAGTTTTCACAAAGCTAGGCAGAGGGGAAAAAAACCCAAACCAATAACACAGGCACATTTTGCCCAGGAAATGAAAAAATATCCAAAGCATCTGAAGATCACGTAGTATTTTGGATCAAGATATCCAGACCATGAAATGTCACTGTTCCAGGTTCTTTCATGAACATCACACAGACACAGCACTACTGACTGCCACAAAGCTAACTCACTCAGGCTTAAAATAAAGGGAAGCAACATCAGATCTTTAAAAGGCACTTAAATGCAAACTGAAATCTTCAAATCTTTATTGTGAATGCTTGTTCTACCCCTGACAGAGGACAGCATGATGTATCAGCCTGGAAAAAAGTCACAACATTAAAGTGAACTGAAGAGAGAGGGACAACAAATTTTAAGAGCTTCTCCCACAATAAACAATGGTTTTCTGGCTGTCTTAATGAGAATTTTGCTATTGTGAGCTACAGCCTGCTTCCACCTACCATTGCAGAAAAAAGGGAGATATGAATTACAAGTCAGACCTACAAACTGAAAACCAATTAATCTCTCCTATGATTATTTATCCTATCTTTGAATAATCCTGTGAAGATTGCCATTAAATTTTTGAGGCTAATGAATAGTTATTTAAATTAATTCCAAGGTCACTGCCTGTCCTTTGATTGCTGCATTAGGTTGTTCAGTAGCAGCTTCATCCCTCTGTGCTAAGCTCCTCTAGTTTTAGATGCTTTCTGTTTGTAAAATGAGTGGGGAAAATAACAACAACCCTAGAGGCCTCGAGCCCAGATGCTCCTGTGTACTGCTGGGACAATGGAAGGAACCCACAGGTCTGCAGTGGGCATCTGTGACAGATGTGCTTCTAGAAGATGCACTGTCCTGTGAAGTGTTTACTGACATTAAAAGATTAAGCAAGGGAAGTGACTTGTTTTATCCCAGGTGAGAAGAAAGGCTGCAGTCAATACAAGGATATGCTGTGCCTACTCCCAGCACTGCCACCCTCTGAGCCTCTGTGGGGCATGGCTGGTGGGAGCACCCAGGGGTCTTGTAGGTGTCTATCCAAGAGGACTCCCACAGCCTCAGTCTTTTCTTGCAGAAGACAAGCAGCTGCTCTGGGGTGCAAGACAGAGTTACTCTCCATCTGGCACCAGAAACCAGTCCAGGTTCAGTGCCTGGTTCTGGTGACGAGTTCAGGACAACTCCTCTGACCTCTAACACCTCATCCTGCTCCTCTGGCACAACAGGAGCCCCAGTCTGCTAGGGCCAAGGACTGGATAGAAAGAGTACACAGATAAACAAAGAGGAAGTGTTACAAGACAGGGAAAAGAAGTCAAAACATACAACAATCAGTGCTAGGACATCTGGTACGCACCCTTGCTAACCATTTTTAAACCAGATGTCTAAAGAAGCAAGAATTCTGCTTTCCCAGTTTATTTATAATCAAACTTCTCATTTGCACTGCGCAGATGGGCAGATAAGCAGCTCCTTCCTTTGGTGCAGTCACTGTCACACAGCTTAGCTCAGCTGCACCCCCAGACAATAGTGATCAAAGGTCCCCACGTCACCTCAGTGCAGACAAGTCACCTCCCTCCAGGGTCTCACTGCAGGGCAGAGGACAACACTTGCTCAGCACTTTGTTCTCTGTAGAGTGTGACAATATGCAAATGCAGAAGCAAAGGCCAAGTGTGGACAGAGCAATGCTGAAGTGAAAGGGGGAGCAGTACATGGACAAAGAAAAGCCTAACAAACATACCAAGCAACTCTTTTTCCAAGAAAATATCTGTATTTGCTTATAGCAGCCTGTTTGGCACCATTGCAAAGACTCGTAACACAGTTGCTCCAAACCTTTTCAGAAATGAACTAATACAAGTACTTCTACTGTTAAAACCAAGTTTTACAGGCAGAAAACCAGTCAAGCAGCTCCAGCTAAGCTCCTGCATATGCTGTCTTAGTGATGTCCCAAGAATATAAATCTCTGTTTCTCTCTGTCATTCACTGTTTCCTTCTTTCAGGTTATCATGACTATATAAATAAGCGCCATGCTTTTGGCCATGTTCTCTCATTTCAAGACAACATTGTCTGAGGATCTGAAGTGTGCATGACAAGCAAGAGATAAAAGACAACATCCAGGCAGTTGTGAAGAAGCTATTTCTGACATCAAGAACCCTAGAGGTAAACTAAATTGCAAATAAAGATTTTAAAGAATCATTACATTTCTGTCATCAACAGACTGCTCGAATGCTGTTATCATGCACCAGCTATTTATCGTATAACGCCAGCTCTATATCCATCTATAGCTGCACACCAAAAATACCTCCATTAGCCTGATGAGAAAATGAATTTGAAGCACAAAACATGTCCTGCTTTCAGCAAGTGGGCCACTGGCAGTTCAGAATACACTCGTAGAAGATTTACAGACAACTTCAAGAAAAGAAAAGAAAAAAAGTAAAAAAATTTAGATGCACCTTTGCTCTCTAAACATTTAATACCTGGGGATAACACCATTGGTTTCTCCATTCTTAATCCCAGAGGAGCAGTGACCTCTGAAAACAGCAGAACAGCCAGTTCTTACAAGTCAACATTGTTAACTTTGAACTTGCATCCCTCACATATAAAAGTAGGAGTATCTATATGGAGCAGGGAAGACACAATCCTTGCAGCCACAGCAAGGACACACAAATCCCAGCCCTCTTATCACCCATGCAAGAACATGTGTATTCTCTTCTGCCATGGAAGTCTGTAACATGCAAAGACTTCTTATGCATCATGTAAAAGAGGATCTCTCGGGTCTGACATGAGGCAGTTTACAGTTCCTTCACCGGTGTAGGAGAGCATAAACTACAACAGCTGCAGACTCCCTTGCATAATTTAGCCATCTGCATTGCAGACATCTGATGGAAAATCACAAATGTGGCAGGGAGGGAGGATGACAAAAGCAGCTGTTTCTCCCCGTAAGCACAGGTATGAATTTGCAATCATGTTGACTCACTTAATAGCCACAATGGTCAGAGCAGTCTGGCCATGCCACGATCTCCACACATTACAAAAAAAAAAACCCAAACAATCAAAAAACAAACCAAACCAATCAAAAAAAAAAAAGAAAAAAGGAATCACCTTAGGAAAGATCAGGAGCTCAAAGAATTTTGCACAACCTTTTCCCTCTGGGTACCTATTCCCACCAAACCATTCATCTTCTCACCAGCAGCACTGCACACCCAGGTAAAATTCCAGATTCCTTAAGATAACAACATTTCAAGACTTGATGCTTTCTTATATGAGGTGCATCTTCAAAATCTTTAACATGATATTGAATTCAAATTTCCAACAGCTAGAAATGTGTGCACACAAACACAAATCCAGACACCCCACCCCCAACACTGTATTTTAAAGGCATGTTTGATTCCACCAGGCATTACACTGCTTAGAGATCAGTGACAAGCAAACAGCTTTACGGCTTTACAAAAGACAAAGCCTATGAAAGGTCAGTCTGGAAAAGACTCTGAGAAACTAGAAATGCAGAATTAGAAGGAAAATACTTAAGCAGTTTGGATTACTGCAGTCAAGGCTGCTGCAGTTGCAGCTGAACGCGGCGGCTGCGTGGGCTGCACAGTTCATCCCAGAGCTCTGCAGCGGCTCAGCCCCGCCATTATCACCATCTCACTGGCACTGCCACCAACTCAGAGTGCAGGCAATCTGTGTGTGCAATGAGCTGTGCAAATCCAGTCCCAGCACGGCCATACAGAAGAAAGTCTCTGCCTGCTTCCAGGAGCCCTTCAGCGTGAAGTTGGGGCACAAAATTATTACAAATTGGTCACACTTTCTCCTGTCCATGCGACTTGCTGAAGTAGAAGTAACCCAAACCCAGACACCATCTAGTCTTGTCTTTGGTGGCATAATTTCTTCCCTCCCAGCATCACTGAAACTGTTCAGGAGAAGACTCATAACAGTTTTAGATAGTTATAGTATGAGTTAAAACTATTGACTTACTTTTTAAAAAGATAGTCGGATGCATTACATAAATCAGATCAAACTGGGAAGAGAGCTTAACTAAACATATCCTCCAGGAACACTGTCTGCATCCGTGCCATATTCACAGCTCTGGCAGAAGGGCCACCTGCAGCCAGCCCTTGGCAGGGGAAGGCTCAGCACAGGGGGGCAAACATGGAGTGGGACCTGCAGGCTGCCTCCATGGGATTTAAGAGAGAGCAGCTCTGGTGAACTGCTCAACACTTCTGCCTTTATTTCTAGTCACACTGGAGCGTGTCTTCTTCTGACTCAGGCTCAGGGGAAAGGGTGAATATTCTCCAAGGCTAACAACAGCCAGGGGCTGCTTCCTAGGGATTCAGGCAGGAAGATAGAGACTCTGCTCTATCTTGCCCTCAGTATGCACTCTCTGCTTCTGAGCTCACAGGGGGCCGTGGCTGAGTTGGACTCCTGAAAGCAGCCTTGAAAAAATAAACCCCATCTGCACAGCAGAGACTCCAGCACACATCCAGGAACAATCTCAAAGTTAATCATCATCTTTATGTAAAATAAACTAAAACAAAAAAATCACATGGTTCCTTATTTTCATTCCAAAGGTGGTTTCAGCTTCTGGCTGTTGGAGATTACACTGCATGTATACACTAAAACTGCATATATATACCCTCTCAAGACTGTGGTGCAACTGGTAAGAATCAGTGTTGGGAGACGATGGTGCCTCCTACCATCCCTCTTGGGAGGGAAAAGAAGTGAAGGAAGGTGGATCAGCTGGCATTGGGAGATATGAATTACACTTCCTACACCAGCTCTAAGGAACGTGGCCCTGAGTAGGTGTTGAAAATTAATCTTCCCCTATTGAAATGTGAGACAACAACATGGTTGCCTTAAGGTGAAATTGTTGAGAGTTTATGAAAAATACGACCAGAAGGTTTCCTTCTCAATTAAGCAAGAATTATTTAACATCCTAAAAAGATTCCCCCCCTTCTCCATTGCCAGGTGAACAACAAAATTTTACCTTGAGGAGGGAAAAGAAGTTGCACTGCTTTCCCTCACATTCTTACCCCGCTATGGAAGACTTTATGCTTTGGATTTAGCAATGAAAATGCCAGAGAACACAGGTGAGATGAAAGAGCTTTCAATGTTCAGCTCACAAAAACAGCATAACCTGTGAATTATTTCCTAGGATGCAATCTGAGTAAGACATCAGCAAAATGGATGCCATGCATGGAGATCTTCCTAAGAAAGGTACATCTCAATGAACTCCAGCTCATGGGGCAGGGGGGTTAAAAGGAACAGCGACATTGAATATTACTGTGAAGATATCTGGAAAAGTCAAGTATCAAGAAGAGATACTATGCAGAATACACAGTTTTTGTCCAAAGTCACAGCAGAAGTGGCTACCAGCTGAGATCTATTCACCTATTTAGGAGAAGCGTGCTGGCACAGTTGCCAAGCACAAGCAGTCCGAAGCCCAAAGACAGTCAGAAGCACAGAAGCTCCACCGTCAGCACAATGCCTCAGTGTCCAACGAATGAATTCATTTATTAGCAGCATTTATTTATTAGCTCAGAAAAATGGCATCACTTGCCAACTCACCATCTGAAAGGGCACAAGGAGCAGACAGGCAGGCAAGCAGGAGCAGACAGGCAGACTCTAGGTGTCTCTGTTCATTATTTGCCCTTTACAGAAGTTCTCTACCTTTCACAGAATAGAAGCTGAAGCCATAAAGTACTTAGGAAGACAAACTTGACAATGAAAACTCCGCTGTTAATGACTCAAGTAGCCAAGATACTATAAGGCATTTTCCAAAAGAGAGCCCTGCACAGTATATTGAGCTTATCCAAGCAAGGAAATTAATTTATTTCAGAAGAAATAAACCTGACGTCTAATTCTTAAAGCTAATTCCTACTGTTACCCCATCATTAGAGACCCAGAAAAATAAGTTCTGTTTCACTCCTATCAGAATTCACCACAAGAGCATTAAGGACTTATATGTACACTGGGGTCAAGCTTGCCAGGAGGACAGTCATCCAATTCACACATTCAAATGTGGATTTTTAACAGCTAAAATTACGTAAGTCCTCTAAAAGACCTCTCTGAACACCTAATAACCTACAACAAATACCCAGAGAAAGAGGCCAGTCTCTCTTCAGCTGTCACCCCTCAGCTGCTCCTTGGTGCTCTGGCAGCTACTCCTATGTCACAGGCTGAGTCAGTTGGTAAGGAGTCGTTAGGAGAGAGGGAAAGCAATAGTAATGTGAGAAATGAGGCAGGAAATCCCCAAAGAAACTAATGTTCCCTTCACACCACCTGCCACACATTCACATGAACCTTTTTTTCTGATTGGTATAGCCTTTGCAAATGTCTTCTTTAATAGAGAAAGTAATTGCTCCCAATTGGAGGTGAGCATACAGCAATGCATTTCCAACAAACCTTCCAAATTTCACAACCCCCAAATATCCACATTTTGTCTCCTTTCCTTCTTCCTTTACTTCTATCCTTCATTCTGCTCAACACCCATGACTGCTGCCAAGTAAGTTATCCAATGTACACGCCGTGTCCCCAGAACAGCATCATGCCACAGAGCAAGTTGAGATCCAGCCCAAACATAGAGCAGCCCAAAACAGCCCCTGATTGCCGCTCTCCCTGTTGTGACATTGAACCAGAGCAAGTCAAGGCTCCTCCCTTTTAGTCCTGGCATGAACTGTAACCAGGTTGCGAGTCATCAGCTCCAGCCGCGATAATCTTGTCTGAGCTCTGTGCTCGCCCTGTGGCAGATGGGGTTTCCTAAACTTGGGGGCCAAAAACTGATGTCTGCCACAAGCCAGGGAACACCACAGGCAAAATCCTACTTCCTTCACGTTAATCAAGACTGTGCAGAGCTCATACCCCTTCCATATCTCAATTCCTGAAGTACTGGAGCAGCTTGCAGTCTGGCCATGGCTTGCTAGATAAAACGTCCACGCAAGGTGAAATGTTATCTCCACTTCACAGGTTGGAAACCGACAAATATTTAGTGACTTGGGTCGTGACTGTACAAATCAAAGCAAAGCAAAGCAAAGAACTAAACTTTTACATCTCCAGGCCAAGGCTATTGCTTTTATCACTGGATCATCCTTTTTTATGACCATATCCTGCTCAAAGAGCACAAACTGCTTCAAAGAGACAATAATCCCATATGAACTGTGTGCTCCAATATCGAAAGACTGACAAAAAAGAGACAATGGTATCAGTCATTACTGTCTTCGCCCCTTCATTAGGTATCCTATCAAGTTTTACTGTGCAAGATAATTATCAGGATTCTTATACTCTTCACATTCCCATTTATATTAAATACCACTAAAAACCCATATTGATTTTTATTTTTAGATCCTTGAGAAACATGAGAGGTATTGTCATTAAAGAAAAAATCCATGTCAGGTTCTTAATTTTCCAGGTTTGCTGCCTTTCCAAGAACTTCTATTTTAATGTGTGATTAAATCTCCCTGAAAATAATTTCAGTGATTAGTTTAATGCACTGGCAAGTCACTTACACTGAACTGTTTACACTGCCTAAGATTTTTGGTGATATTCAAATATATGTTGTATCAAGCAACATCTTGTTGTAGACTTCTGTGCTTTTAAACAATGAAGAAGCCAGTCTAAGTGTTCCAGACCTCCATTCTCTGAAATCAACAGTCAGGACTTGCTCATCTCAGTAGAAGCAGATCCTGAAGCCAAGAATGCACCTATTTCTAACTGGTTTACGTGAAGAATGTATCTGCTCCAGAAGTCTGCCAGGAATGTTCAGCTGAGAAGTACATGCATACAGTGCACAGAAAGTTGGCACAATTTATGCTTGTACAGGGAAGCATTTTATTATACATTCCATTAAAAATACACTAAGGCAACATTAAAATTAGGAGCCTATGGGATACAGAGAGTCAGGAAAAGCTATTCTGAAATTGAAGCAGATCTTTTCTCTTCAACAATCTGTCCAGACTCCTAAACACTCATCATTCATCATCCAAGTGCCATTACACAACAATTCAGTTTTCAGTGATGTGGGCACTGCAACAGCCCACCCTGACATCTGCATTGCTCCACCAAAATCCCATCAGACAGGCACTGCCTGTGACCCACAGAACAGTCCAGAAAGTCTGACTTGTTCAAAGCTTTCTCTAATTACTCTGAAACAAGGAGAAATATTCACAGAGTCTGGTAGCCCACAGCAAGTACCCTGACACATGAATGTCTCCTTGTGTAGCTTCCTATGGGCTAATACATACACCTGCATCATGGGGATATGGCATCTGACCAGATTCCAGATGCACAACCTGCCTTACACACTACAAACTTCCAGTAATCCAGACCTGCACAGGTGCACCAAAACCAGCTTCCCAGCTACCCAGTGTCTGCCTTTATCCCAGAGGCTCTACATCTGAAGGCAGAAGCCAAAGGCTCTCTACGTACCCACTGAAAACAACCAACATTTGATTTTGAAAATCACAAATGTCATATATGACAGGAACAAATGAAAATTAAAGGATGTTTCAATCCACATTCAGTGCTGCTGGATGTCTGGATAACCCACAGGCCTTTAACCTCTACTGGAACAACTGCGTTGGTTGACATTTAAAAAAAAAATCTTTGATTGAATCATGAATTAGCATGGAAAAACTTTATTTATTTATAAATAATTTAATTTTTTTATTTATCACAGGCTGCCAATGTTAGGCTGCTGCTGACCTATGCTAGAAAGGCCATTTTTTTCAGGCTGCAGAGTAGATTATTCTTCAGCCTTTTCAACTTGTGGCCTTTCTGTTGATGCTGCCAACAGACATCCCAATTAGAGCTCACAGCAACATAGCTTGCTTTCAGAACGAACCAGTGGGGGTCTGAAAGGGAGACTTATTTATTTATAGTTGTAAAACATGGTTTGAAAAAATAGATTTGATTTTGGGCACACATTTTGGGTTCCCTTTGCTTCATATTTAAAGCGAGCAATGGATTCCTACATCCCGATCTCACCACATGCAGCAGTAAGAAACAAAAACAAGGCCACAGAAACCAGTGATGGTGAGCTGGCAGGGACAGAGCCAAGTTCACTACTTGGTTAGAAGCTGAAGCCTTCTTCTTGTACTGGGCTAATTGGTTGGGATTCTTAATAATGAGTTCACAAAGTCGCTTAAAACCTTGGGTTTAAATGCACTGGGAGAGAGGAGGGAAGGAGTGAAGGGTGTGAAAAGCTGTTTTTCAAAGCCAAATTGATAAAACCACTCCCTGTGCAATTAAAAACCTGAACAGCTGAATAGCTGACTTTGGAAAGCAGCAACTGCATAATTTATCGGGTTGGTTTATAAAGGGAGAGAAAATAGCTGAGGACAGGAAAGGAATTTCATGGACATTTCAACAACACATGAAAACTGTGGTGCATTTTATCATTTCAAGGTTTATTTTTGCACTCCCTTCCACTGGGAGGAAGAAAGCAAAGGTCTGTTAGGCTGCATTATCCCTGCTTTCCCTCTTTATCAATGGAGGAAAAACCACAATGGCTCCATTATCCTACTAAGGATATTGACTTATTTTCTACTTTAAGTCCTGCAATCAGCTTATATAGTCTCTGAAGGAGCCCTATGAAGGGGACTGGGAAGAACACAGGTTTAACCTGAATTTAAGCTCACATACAAGGAAGAAATGTTGCAGGAAAACATTTTAATAGTTTAATCCTTTAAAAAGCAAATGCACACTCACGCTAACAGTACAGCCAAAGCACTTTTTTCTCTGTTTGTTGCCTCTGGCATCAGTACTGGACCACAAACTTTGCTCTGGCTGATGGGGTATTAGAGAGTGCAAAGCAGCCCCAAGCAAACATCAGGGGTGACTGACTACAACCAGCAGCCAGCATCAGAGACTCCTCAGATCCACGGCTGCTGAAGGTACAGGGGGAGGCTCCAGCTCACAGTGGCACCAGGACATTATTCTGCATGAGCCTGCAAAAACAGGTATCCTTTAAAACATTATCAGTGTCACTTGTGTTAACAAAACATAATGAAAAGTAACTCCTGAGCGTGAACAGCAGACGCTTCCAGAAAACATTTCTGAGTTGACTTGAATTTCAATCCAGGACTTTAAACACCTTTCAGTGGCATTTGAATTGACTTATCAGTGACTTGGTTGGATTTATTTTGTGTCTGAGATGTGATTTGGAGAAAATTGCTGAGGAAAATGTAGAAAGGATAAATGTGTAGGGGGTTTATTCCTTCAACAAAACACAGCCAGAAAGACTGCAATCCTCACTAATTTGGCAAATATTTTGGACAGAATTATTTTTAAAATTGCATTGGACTCAGCAAACAGTTTGATGAGGAAACTGAAAACACAAACAGGGCTTTTTTTTCATGATCAAGGGACTCAGGAGCATTTTAAGTCCCAGCAAGTCCCCATGACACTAAAGCATTTAACAACATTTGACTGGCAGCATAACCCATATTTAGAGACATTCAGAGCCCAGCTGTCATCTTGGGCATCTAAATAAATCGATCAGCTGTAGGCACAGATATCAAGAAGCACATACAGACATGGGATCTTTATTGTCACTGCTAGCAGAAGCTTATCATAAGCAGCAATGGTGCCTTTAGTTATGTTATAGTACAGAAATAACCTTGGTTGGTGCAGTAAATCCTTTGTTATAAAAATAGGCCCACTAACATAACTGCTATCTCAAGTTACCAAATACAATCAATCCGAGCAAAAAAGCCAAATCCTTTGGGAGAGGGGGCCCTTTCTTTGTTCTTTTGTACAGTGCACAAGAACCCAGTTTTTGGGTACAACAACACGTTGAAAAAAACACTTCAGATGTCTGCAAGACTCCAGTCTGGATATATCCATGATAACACTAAGTTCACCACCAGAAATTATGAAATTTCAGCAAAATACTAAAGTAAGGAGCACACCACTGCACACCCTTCACAGATGGCTGGGGAGGAGAGTGCCTTCAGAGCCTGACTGGCTGGGTCACTGTTTACCTATGCTAAATATTCAGATTTATTGAACATCCTCTTAAGGGCTTTACAAAGGAGTTTGAGAAGGTTAGAAATCCTGCTCTGTGTCCCCAGTGACCTGTGAAAGGAAAGCAGGATGGACTCATCCTGCCCACCCACACTTACCCAGGTTGCTCAGGGCCAGCAGTAATGACCTGCAGCAGCACATCTTCTGTTTAATGGTTGTGATAAATTACTGCACAAAAGGTACAGTGTCTGTGATCCCAAGAGGTGCAAGCTGCATGCTGCAGACCTTCCTGATGTGTTTAAAACACACTAGCTGCTCTCCTTGAACTTAGTTATGCTAGGCAGCACTTAAAATGCTGCCATGTCCTTGGGCTAGTAAGTGCAACTGATTGTAAATAATTACAGCATGGTCCTCAGGGATGAACATTAGTACCACAGGCATGGAGACCCAACTGGCCACATCCATCACAGTGCCTAATGGTGCAGTTCACAGGTATTCACCTGGAATGTGTTTGGTTCAGCTGTATCTGCAGCACTGGGGGCAGCAGGCAGATAAAAAACTGCAAATTCCCCACACATCTTTTCATACTACACTCTATTAATGCATTGGTCATCTGAATATGAAATTAAAGTATCACTGAAATAATTCTCTTTTAGTAAAACAGCTCCTCATGTATGTGTGATGGTTTGGGCTGGCACATAATTCATTTTCTTCATAGTAGCTGGTATTGAGCCATGAGTTGAATTTGTGCTGGGACCAGTGTTGATAACTCAGGGATGTTTTAGCTATTGATAAGCAGTGCTTACAGAATCCAGACCTCTTCTGCTCCTCACTCCATCCCACCACAAGGAGGTTGGGGGTGCACAAGAAGATGTCAGGGGACACAGCCAGGACAGCTGACCCTAAACGACCACAGGGATATCCCAGACCATATGGTGTCATGCTCAGCATATAGAACTGGGCAAAGAAGGAGAGGGGGGTACATTTGGAGTGATGGAGTTTGTCTTCCCAAGTTCAGCATTATGTGTGATAAAGCTCTGCTCTCCTGGGAAGGGTCAATGCCAGTAGTCAATGCAAAGTAGTAAACAAATTCTTTGTTTTGCCTGTACATGGCTTTTGCTTTTCTTATTAAACTACCTTTATCCCTCAAACCCATGACTTTTCTTGGCTTTACCTTTCAAACTCTCCCCCATCCCACCATGATGGAGCAGCTGTGTGGGGCTGAGCTGTGGCTGAGGCTAAACCACAATAGTGTGCCAGAAAAACTCCAAGTCATGTGTGTACTGCATGGTGACACAGGAGTTTAAGTACTTGCTAATTCCAGGCCAGTGCTGAAATCCCCTTGATTACTCTTAGTTACACAGAAGTATATCCTGTGTTATGAGCTTTTTTTATAGATGTTTCAACTTTTTTTGTTAATACATTTTTAGAAAAAATTTCCTCCGCCTGAGCTACCAAGGTTAAAATAAGTAAGACACTCACTGGTTTTACCACTTCTTTTACTGGAATAATTTATCTCCTAATATTCATAAGGTGACACCATTAGCACATTTAAGAAGTGCTAAGAGAAGAGCTTTTAATCATGGAGATAACTGTTTATGATAGTTGTCTGCCATTAATTAGTTTGCAAGCCTCATACTCCCTGCTGAGGATGCTCAGAGAGGATTCTTACCAACAAAGATCTTTTACACATGTAGGAGCTGGATTCTGCACGTAGGCATGCCATTACCACCTGAATGTAAATAAAATGCCCCAAATATCTGAGTTGCATTTAAAATGGAGTTGTTCTGGCAAGGAACACTCTTCATCCCAATTCTGAGCAGCTGGAAAATGTTATCAGAAGATTGTGACAGCCCAATTAAGGCATTTGATTTACTTTTAAAACAGCATTTGCCAAAGTACTGCTGTACCTTGGTGCAGAATGCCCCTTAGTACAAAACATACCTGTCTGGAAGCACCCCTGCTCTCAAAATATGTAATGCAATATTGTTACTCCTAAAACTGTGTTACCTGTGTTCTTGAAAATACTCCAAAACCACCAAAAACTGAACAGAATCCTACTGAGATTTAAAACTAACTTGAACTTAATATAAAATTTTATTGCAGTTGTATATATTCATCTATTTTTAATCTGGGTTCCTAAAAAAATAAGTTTTGCAGGGCCAACTGTTGATTTCTTCCCCCTCTTCCTCCTCCTGAATACATGACGAGACACCTTTGCCCACTTACAAACTCAAAAAAAGGCAAAGCTCTAAAGTACTACTAAATATGAACATGTTGAGAGAGAGGAGACATTTCTCCCATGTCATTGTGCAGGGAGGGGGAAAGGAGGGAAATTTAGGAGTCACATTTGTGCTTGGCAGCAGCTGCTCAGCAAGCACACAGCTGCCGAGGAGCAGCAGCCCCTGCTGTCACTTGCACACCGGGGTGCAGGGAAAGCTGGGGAAGGAAGGATTTGGGTAACGAAGGATAACTCCTGAGCAAACCAGGCCTCATCAGTTCTGCTCCTTGTGTTTTGGGTTTCAGACCAGGCACTCATCTCCGGTCCCACTTTCATTAGTACAAATAATCCAGGGAACACAGTGACAGAACAGCAGTCAGTCCCCTGCTTCAGTGGACCAAATTCTTAGACATTTCATCAGGCAGAGGAAATTCATTATGGTATGTTTTTCAAATGAGTCTTATGAGCAGACCTTCAAAAAAGGCATTTTGGAGCTAACTCCTGCTGGCTTAAAGGGAAGCAGGATTTCAGCCTCTGTGCCAAGACCCTCAGCTGTCAGGACACAGTCTGCCTCCAGAGTCTTAACCTTTAAATCTATGCACTTGAAAAGGAACATCTCACCCAAGTATTGCTGCCAGCACAGCAGCAAGGGGAGACAGAAGCTGTGTGTCACACAGTGTAGCAGATTCAAGCCTGAATTGACCATCACAGACACAAACAATTGGAAGAACCAGGTATGTAGCTGAAACAAGTTACATCACAGTGAACTAAGAGGTTAATGCACTCTTGCCTTCCACCCAACAGCATACAGGAGGGCAGTGTGGCTGGAACAGCTTCCTGAAGGCAGCCCACTGCATTTTATTTATCAAACTAAAACCTCAAGCCATGAAAAAGATCACTTCAATGCATTCTCAGCAAAACAATAAGTAGTATCACCACCAACTCTGCATTAGTTATCTAAAGTCCTGAGGTCTTTCTAAACTTAGGCCTAGTTTTGGCACAGTTCAGCACAATATATAATGACAATCACCCCTTACACTGCCAGAGAAACTGCAGCAGAGGAGTGAAAATGCTCAAAATGACGTTGCAGCCATTACAGCCATTGCAGCCATGGACAAGAACCCAGGAGCTCAGGGTTCTCAAGTTGAGTTAGTTGTTCAATCAACCAGAGTTCTGCTTTGAAAGCAAACAATACCAAAGAGAAGGTGAAAATGGGAAATCATGCTGTAAAGTGATAAGTACCCAGACTATTTAAGCATCATTACACTCCTCAGTTATGTTTTGACTCAGCTTACAAAGTGTCCCTCTTCCAGAGGCACATCTCCATCCCAAAATGTGAAATCAGCAACTTCACAAACATTTCATGCCTTGTGTATTTAATAATCATCACAAACAAGAAAAGCCAGGACTTTTGAGTTCATGGCTCTGTGAAACTTCCACGGGAAAAACATCACTGATTTCATTAGCAAGCATTTGGCTCAGAGTACAGAAGAGAAAACAAACTCACATGGTGCATGGAACATCACTAGCACAGATGAATGATCTTTTATAAACTTGTCAAAGTCCTCATCGGTCAGGTGATAAACGACATTTTCTTCATCTGCCCAGGGAGTCTCTGGAGCCTGTGGCTGAGGTGCCTGTGGGCTACAAGACAAACAGACACAGCTTAAAGGCAGCTCTCTGGTGCTAAGCAGTCATCTTGGCAAGTCAAACTGTAAGGAACCACTTTGTGCAGATGTTCACACATGTCTGACACACCAACCCTACTGAACAGCTTCCATAATTTTACCCATCCAGAACTCACAGGCACTGAAACACAGATAAAACTGGAGGAGGAACAAAAAAATCTGCAAGAAGCTCCTGAGGACAGATCAGCAATGGAAGGGGATGGAGTGAGGAGATAACCAGACTGCTTGGTTATTACATTATAGAAATCAAATGCATTTTCTATTACTCTTTTACCCTCCTCAGCAGGATGCTCCCTTTCTCACAGCATTCCCACTTTGTAGTTCACAGGAGTCATTGCAAAAGAAAGAAAAAAGCAGTGAGCAGAAACAGCCAATTTAACCAGTCACCTTGGATACTGACAGCATGACTAGGGCCGGCAGAGAAAGGAGGAGCAGTGCTGGGACCATGAGCCAGCTACACACACCATTTCTCCAGGAATACATGGCTTTACCCTGAACAGATCTTGTGAGCCAGGAAAGCACCGTTATGTCCTCACTCTGCAGTGGGCTTGTAAGCTTAATTCAGCAAAGACACTCAGCTGCATGCTTCACCTAAAAGGCAAGTGATGTGTTCTATCAACTTCATGATGATTGCACCTGAGTTCAGCTGTCTTTGATGGGTCAGAGCCACAGAGACTGCTCAAAGACACAGTGGCAAGTCTGGAAACTGAACCTAAGCTCTTCTGCAGCACATCATCCCAATAAACAATTGTTTTTGGCTTTTATTAATGTACATTAAAAAGAGAATTTGGCAGCTGTGAACTAAACTATGCTAATTGACATTTTATTTATTAAAGCAGTGTTCACAGAAAAGACACCCAAACATACGAACATTGGGAGCCAGACTTTGAAGCTATTTTTGTCAGTTGCAGTAATGAGTTCCAAACCCCCCCCAAATTCCCCAAATTCTTTGGCAAAGTACATGTCTGGATGTGACCCCATCTCTGCTGAAAGCAGATTTACTATTTTTGATTAAAACGTATTATTGTGTTAGCTGCCTGGAACAAGGAATGGCAAACAGATGATAACTCATTTATCCTGCCTTACTCATTTCTAGGCTGAAAGCCTAGTTTGATAAAAAAAAAAGCAGTAGAGATGCACAGATTCAGATAGCAAATTCTGTTGATGTAAGCAATAGGTGTGATCCAAGAATATTAAGCGATCTATGCAGAACTGTGATGCACACCTCTACTGCTGCTTCTGTGATAAACAAACCAAGAAGCAAACATCAAAGTAAAAGGTGGGAGCTGCACCTGGCCAAGCAGCCCAGAGAGTAATAATCACCAGGTATCCTGGCAGAGTGAAGGCTTTCCAGCAAACACCATGACACTTAATGGATTTGGGAGCTGGGTTGAGTAGGCAGAGCATGATGAACATGCCTGCAAAGCACTGGGAGAACATGGTGTTCAGCAGGGCCTGGCGTGACCTATTTCAGTCAGGAATTAGTAAAGCAGGGCACGGGATGTTTATTCAAATAGCCTAATTTAAAATGCTGTGCATACTAATGAGCCTGCACAGGAGGTGGTAAGAAACACCTCAAGGCCTGGAAAAAGCAACAAGCAAAATTTAAAATGTCATTTAATGCTGAGACAAGGTACACCCAACACCTGATTACGATGACAGAAGTCCAGAAGAGTTATCAAAAGCTAATTCAACTGAGAGCACAGAACAAGTTCTTGATTTAACGAAGTAGCTGATGCTAAGGAAGGGCCTGAGGGGAATCTATAAAACCAACAAGACAAACTAAGCAGCTATTGAAGGCAGCAAGAAGCTGCTGGGCTTGCCTATCACTCAGGCTGATACAGCTGTGCATCAGATTTAACAAAAAACTGGTATGTACAAAATAGCATCTCTGCTGTGTTGGATTAAGGCTGTATGATGGTTCATCTCTATCATCTCATGAAAACATCTGAATCTCCATAAAACACTAGCCAGTGCTTATTAGGAAGATAAGAAAGGTGAAGTATCTGTAAGGCTGATACATTAGCACACTTCAGCATAAGAAAGAAGCACCCTTAATAAGTAGTAAAAAAAAATTTAAAAAAAAGGTGTTGGAGCTCTCCAAACTAGCAGTTCTTGTCCTGAAAGGAAAAAAGCATGGACAATGATTTAAATAATTCTAACTTTCATTAAGTTATATCATGTTCTCCCCCACAAATGAGCCTAAGATCACCCACTTTCAGCACTTTACCAGTAGTATTTAGAGTGAAAAAAACAAGAAGAGAGCTGCTTTTCTGCAGAGTGTACTTACTGTCCGCACATAATGGGCCATTTCATATGGCTCAAGGTCTCCTGGATTTGTTTCCAAGACTCTACAAGGACAGCACATGCATGCACAGTATAAAAATGCACTGGCTTTCCTTGCCACGGCCCTGCCATGTCCTGGTCCTTAGAGTAATATTTTGTACAAAAGCAACCTTTTAATATTTTAATATTATGCTATTCTGAAACACAGCCAGTGTTAGCTGTGCACCCTACAGCTATCTCATTGCACTCCTTGGCTTTCCTCAAGCCCTTGCCATACCATTTTGACTAGCTGTACTGCAGATTCCTCAGAATAGTATAATATTATGTATGTAGCATGTTTACCCTATATGTAGTTTTATTAATAATTTAATTGATTGTAATTTAAGCATCAATTACTGGCAAAATGTAAGTACACATAACTACTCAGTGTGGTTTCCTTAAAGGTTGCACTTATTACACAAAACAGGGGCACCAGGCTACTGCTCAGATCATCTTCTGGGCAACTAATAAGCATGCACTAAGTGAGGACAAACAGCTGTCTTTAGCTCTGGACTGCTGAAGTATCAGCCAAAGCCCACAGTGGCTTGTTAGCAGAGATTATCATTGGAAAGAGCTTGCAGCTGTTCTGCTTTCCTCCAGTAGCTCTGTTCACTTGCTGTCACAGCACTGATAGAAAGGTACTGCATATTGCAGGGATTATCTGGATATTATGTGGGCAGACGGGGGGAAAAAACCCCCAAACAGCTAATGTTTCACACATGGTAGCCAAGAGATAACCACACATCCTTGCCGAATTAAAAAGCATAACAAAGTGCAGGTGATTAAGCCATATCCTTGCTCCAAGGGCTGATCAACTTCTTCAAGTTGCTGGAGTTGCCATCTTGATCACTCACATTTGAAGACTTAATTGACTACACAGGCTTAATGACTCTGGCTGAATTCCCTGTTTGAGCCACTGGGCAGTACTTGCTTGCAGTGTTTGTAGCTCCTGATGCTAACAGGATTCTGCTCTCACTTCATTTGTGGGTTCCAAATCCTGAAGCACTCAGCCTACTGCTGCTGGAGACCCTGGGCTACCTGCAACCATATGCACATCCCCAGCACAGCCCCACTGCACAGCAAAACACATTTATTCTGAGCCAATTTTTCTAAGCTGTACTATTAGAATAGTTTGCAGCAGTCTGTTCCTTCCCATGGGTTTGTTTTCTTTCATTAGCTTCATTTCAGTATTGTTCCCACAACTGCAGCAAACAAGGGAGGTTTACAAAGATGACACCATGCCCTAGAGCCTGGGCTCACTGCAAATAGGATTTCTCCATCACCAGATTATCTCAGCTCTCTCCAGCTGCTCCATCAGCTTCACTGACCATGCGGGAATTTGCAACAGTTGAAGAGCAGCTATACACACATACTTTTCCTGTGTGTCTCTGAACTGCTAGTCCCATAGGTTCATTCAGCCCCCAAAATGTTTATGACTGCAAACAGCTCTCTTTAGGTAGAACAAAGTGCTTTCTACACTTTCATGTCATGACAGCAAACACAGATGTTGTAAAAGTGACTACCTATCCAGGGTGCCTTGATCTTCAGTTTGTCGCTGCAAGACACTTTAAAGGCTTCAGCTAAAGGCTGATGAACCAACAAGAGCTGTACACTTGGTATATACATTTTTAATAACACAACAGAAGTCAAACCTTTTGCAAGGTATTAACTTCAAGCACCCAAGATCACTGGAAATTCAAGCTGGCATTTTTAACGAAGTTGAGATCTGTGTATTTGCATTTATTTTAGTCCACAGTCAGTTTCCTATTACAGACAAAATGCAATTGTGAAATGCAAGGCATGCATGCTAAAAACCAAACATTAGTCAATCTCTCCATATGAGTTTAGCTGATCTCAGCGGGGTAGTTTTGTTTGCTCTTCTGAGCAGAGGGAAAGAGGGAGAGATGTCTGCTCCTAAACCATTACATTCTGTAAATAATGGAGAGTACATAAAAGGTGGAGTGCATGAAGTTCAATGCCTTACTGTTTCAGCCACTCTGCGATATCTGCTGCGGTAGCACCAAAGTTCTCAAAGTTGAACAGGAACTTTCCTTTCCTGTTAAAGCAACAAAACAAGGTTCAGTCATGGCCCTAAAAGATAAAAACACGCAATTATATAAGAGTGCATGCATGATTTCTAAAATAGTTGCAAAACATAACCGACTCAAAATAGCAGATTGTAGGATATCCCCGGACATTGAATTCTTCCTTTATCCTTTCAAATTCAGCAGAGTAAACATTCATCCCCGCAAGAACCTGGAAAAACAGAGCATAATCTTAACTGATTCTTACAATACAGCAGGAACATCACACCATTTGTTTGAAGATTTAAGTAAAACCCACTTCAATCTGGGCAGATTCTGTTTTCATTCATATAGCTGTCAAGCAAGGGGCTCTCTGTAATAGGCCCTGAAGTTTTTCTGATTTTGTGCAAGGGGAAACAGAACAATACTTGAGTCTAAACCAGAGAAAACACACACCAGTTAGCATGTTACCTCCTTACTGCTCTGGAAGCATCTCTGTTTCTTTTTATTCACCCACTAACAGAAATACCTAAAGGGAATTCTCTCAGTGGCCGCACTTGTGATCTGCTTTGCACATTTGGATTTTAAGATACAACCAGATTTTTGTTTCCTCTTCAAGTAGAAAAAAAAATAAAGAGTTCTTAGTTCATATCCAAACATTAAACAGGACACCAGAAATTCTACCCTCAGCTCTCTAGCTTCCACTCCAGCAGTGAACTTGTCCATGCCTAACCAACTTGTCAATGTCTAACCAACCACAAGCATTATCCCAGTTCAAAAATGCACTTACTGAATGGCAAGGGGAAATCAGCATGACTTTGATGTGAAAATAAAACGTGCCTACTTCCATGAGCTCAGGAAATAGCACATGGCATTTATATGCTCTAAATATGTTAACTTAGGTAGGGCAGGGTATAATGAGAGTTAAGAATTAACCTTGTCCTACAGTCTTCCAAAGAGAGGCACAGAAGCACAGCAGCTTTTCAGACTAGCACGTAAAACAAAAACTCTCTCCTCCCCACTCCTCACCTCTATCCCAACCCATCCTCCAGCTCAACAGTCCTTGAGCTTCAGGTTCAGGGCTCCTGTGACTTATATTGTGCCCTGTGACTTATACTGTGCCCTGTCCAAATGTCTTCCAAATATTTCTGACATGAAAATTGGAAGATGGGATTGATTCCAAATTTTTGTGGGTGTGTAATTCACACAGAGGTCATTCTGCTGTCAAACTTGGACCCAGGAAGTTGCTGAGATACCACTTCCTGATTAACTTAGTTTAATGGCATTGACAGCTTAAATCATTTTAGCAGCAGAGTCTTAATCCAACACCCTCCTCTTTCCCTCTCCAAAACCAGGATTTTCTCCTTCCAGCTGAAATACCACATCAGAATTTAATACCACGTTCCTGACTGCAGCAAACTGCACAGACCAACCAAATGTGCTCAGAGCCAGCATGAAATAAATCTTAAAGCAGAAAATCCTCATTTGAAGGTCAACCGTTCCTAAGAATGTGCTGGAAAGTCACAAAAAGATACTTTGTTTTCTCTTCCCTATCCTAAGAAAGGATAAATTGAACAGAGGAGAGTACAGAAGTAAGGTTTATACTTGCTGGCCTAGTCTTCCACTTTGAATTTTCCATGTAGTTCAAACAGCCAGATGGACTTAATTCATATGAGGTTATCTAGACTCAATTCTCCCCTTTCCTTATCCTCCATGCCACCACCTAAAGGCAGGTAAATGCAATAGGATCGATGGTTGTTTCATAAAGCAAGAATCAGTTTTGTTAACTAATTCCCTGATTAACACCAGCCTACCAGATTCCACGTTTGCTGTGGACTTTCAGAGGATTTCTTATTATTTGAACGGGCATTCCTGGCCATGTCAGACAATTTCACTGTGTCCATCTAAAGGTGATTGATAAAAGTCAATAACTAGGATTCATTCTGGTGTTCATTACATTATATGAAGCGTATTTAGCAAAGAAAGCTTATTACAACAGGATTTGTTTTAATGACAAGAGTAACAGGTTTATCTGGCCAATAATCACAGAATTATGAAATATCAGGCTGCCAGAGACCATCAAAACACACCTACTGCCCAAAGCCAGGGTCCTCCTGACAGACATTTGGCAAATTTGCTTTTAGCAAGTGACTGAATGACCCTAACTTCAATTTAGGTCCATTACCTCTTGTAATAGCCATTGCAGAGACAAAGATCAGTTTATTCCTTTTACCTCTGCAGTGACACTTGACATATTTCAACACTTATCTGCTCTCCAACAAGCTACCTGTAATCTAAACCAACTCTGAACCTTTCCTAGCTGCCCAAGTATTTGGAGCTTCTGACCATTCCTGTTTAGTTGTGATCTATTACCCTGATTCTCAGTTTTCTTGATGGGATTGCTCCAAAACTGGTACTTTACAGCACCAAAAAAATTTAAAAAGACAAGCATCAAAGGAGGAAAGCACTTAAAAATATTCTCAAGTTGGTCTTTACTGAGCAGATCATTCTGGCACACTCACAAAGTTCATGGGCATTAGGGAGATGGTGAATGGTTTGCTAATATCCAGCTCCCCCCTGCTCTGGGGCGATAGTGACAGTCCCTCACCAGAGCCCAGCCAACCCTCTAACCACAGGAATCTTTTCTGCCAATGATAAAATAAGTCCACTTCTGATTTGGAGCACTTTTTCCTTCTGCACTGGGTGCAATGGAATTGTAAGATATAACCATAATATAAACTAAATATGCCACCCTGCCTTCCTCTCAGTAACAGCACTGGGACAAGAAACAACCAGTCCCAAGGGAACACAGTGAGAGGTACAGTTCACCCTTTCACTTTTATGACCTCTTCAACAGGCAATACTGTACTTAATTTTCCTGCTATATAACAGCAATAATCACTTTTGAGCCTGGCACATCCTGACAGTTAATGACAGGTCAGATTAAAAGGCCAAGCCTTCAGCTCATCCAAACCACTCATAAACTTTGCAGCCAAGTCTGATCTGGAGGTCAACATCACTCTAAGGCACTCCATGAATAATTTATGATGGATACAGCACAGTTAACTTTAGAAATGGCAAGAAGTGTACACATCCCACTCAGGAAGCTAATTGGGTTATATTTTGACAAACAGACCAATTTTTGTAAAAAACATAGGTGGCAGTGGCATAACTGGACTTTCCTCTGAACTGATCCTGCACCACAACCCTCCACTGCAAAGAACTGTGTCCCAGCCCTGTCACTCAGCTGTGCAGGATCAGCCCGGATCTGTAGAAACCATTTCCAAGCGAGGAAGGAAATACTCAAACCAGAATAGATCTAAATTATCTGGTCTGAATTTAATAAATGAGCTGCACATGAATAAGGAAGGAATAACTGCAGGAGGACAGAGTGCTGTGCAGCATGCCTTCTCTCTGGACTGTCTCTATAGGTGATGCTTTACACTCCTAATCCCTCTCACCCCACAACGTACTGCCATGCAGGGCAGGAGTGCCTTCCCAAAGGCTGCAGCACTTGCTCCTCTGAGGGGAGATGGCCTCAGAATGCTGCCTGGCTTGATAAAAACACTCTTGAAAATATCTTCTAAAGCTTGTGCCATGTCCTAAATAAATCTGAGTAGCTCCCACTCATTCCAGCCCTAAGCAAACACGGATTTAAAGAAAACACTTCTGAAAACAACTGGTTTGGAGAATGCTGGGCAATCTGACAGCACTAGGTGGTCATGAGAACAAATGGCCAGAGCTGCCCCAGCAATGAACTGCAGTGCTTCATCTTTTCCTCACATGGAAACCTGTAAACACAGCAGTGAATGATCCAACAGGTAGGATCAGACCAAATCCTGCTACAGCCATGAAACAACAATCCTATTTCTTCATCCTTTATGTACTCCTGGCATCATATAAATCATACGTTAAGTACATAATAAAACCTCAACTAGACAGGTGTCTTTGACTTGCTTACAGAGATCAATACATCAATACACCTTATAACTACAAAGGGGTAACTAAATTACTGTGAATTCTGTACTTTATTAGAGTCAAAACTTACTTTTATATCAATGTCACATCAACTTTGACAGAGCTACAGTTAAACTGTAAGATTCTACTAATGCTGAGTGGCTGGAGGGTGACCAGTAGTTTATGGGAGGGGGATTTCCCTCCCATAACACTGTGATTCTCCACTAAAAAAAGGGGATTATTAACTGCAATGAGGGCATCCATCCCTGACCTTGCTATGAAACATCAGGCCAAAAAGCTGATCAAATCTATTAAGGCAAACATTTCTTTCTTTACCAAAATGAGCTCAAAAGGTCTAAAAATTCACAAATTAGAGGCCAAACATAAATCTACATCGTGTCAGAGCCTGTATCTCCATGGAAAAAACTGCAGTGGATCTAAAGAGCAAGGGAGTTCACATCTCATTCTCTAAAGTTTTAGAAGAATAAAAACCAAGAGAGAATCATGAAGGGATCTGGAACAGAGTAGTTTATTTCTGTTTTGTTTCAGCTTGCTTAAAAATGGATAATTTTGATTTTTCTAAATATTGATTGATTTATATACATTAAAAAAGTATTAAAATTATTTTTGAAATGTCATAAAAATCTCGTTGTCTCACTTACATATTTACCCTTGAGTTCTGTGGCTGCCTGCTGATAAGATGGCATCATTCTCTTACAAACACCACACCCTGATAAAAAAAAAAATTGTGTAAGTAATATGCCAACAATTCTATTCAACCTCTTCTACAGTGTCTATGTTTCAAAGCATATGAAGTAATATTTTATATTAAAAAAAAATTAAACAAAAATTCTTTATCTGCTTCACTAAATCATTATTACATTATTAGTTTCTAAGGATGTTACTTATTACGAGCATCTATTTTTGCACATTTTTCATGCTCATCATTTTCATATTCATTTCTCATCCTAGTATGGAGAGAGTAAAACCATCTTATATTCCTCAGGCTCTGAGCTGAGCCCAGAGAAGAATACAAGATGAAACACACATATCAAAAGTCAACAGAAGATGCCATAATTGTGAACTCAAAACAAAAAGCTTTCTGCATTTTTGGTCTTTGAAGCGACAGGGGGAGGTACTTCAGATTCATCCCAGCTTAACAAGGCTTTGAAATTAATTTGAGATGCATTTCCTAAACACATTACACAAACATCAAGTGTTAAACAGTGCTATGTTAATTGAGCAGACATAGCTCAGAAGCAACAGCCCTTGTAAGATACAATAATGTGCTGTGGAAAAGACAAAGGGTGAGCGAGGAAGACCACCAGTGTGTAGTTGGAGTGTGCTGGGAGCTGCTTGATGATGCTCTGCAGTGCTAAGCAGATTAGCAGTAAATCACCTTGTAAGCAGCAGTTTTCACCCCTGCCAAGTAAAATCTGTGCATGCAGATGGGAAGGGGCAGGAGTGCAGGCAGCATGGAAGAAAGGTAGCTGGAGCCAAGCACTCCAGGGACTTATTGTGGAAACTCTCAGTCCACCACAGGACAGTAGTCAACACTTCTGTTCTGGTTAACAGACAGAGAGTTTTGAAAATATCTTCCAGAAAGGAGGAACAAATTTTGCAGCTACTTGTTTGCAGCCACATCACCATGCCTGGAAAAGAACATCCTTTAATCTGATGAAGGAGAGTTCTTGTTTCTGTGGTCTTTCCATCTTTAATCTCTCCGCTCAAATTGACAATGAGGTTGTTAAATTAGTGCTGGTCAAAATGACAATTTCTTAGTGGGCACAGACAGCCCATTTGAGGCCCACTGAGATCTTGCAGCTTCATCCAAACCACTGGACAGACATCAAAAGATGTGACTTGGCAGACATCATCTTCTGAATCCTCTATTTCTTCTCTCCACAGGAGCCTCAGACACTTAAGTTCTGCAGCAATTTCCCCATCTTCCCCTCTTCACTGCTTCCTGGAGTTCCTTCTAGAGCACAGGCACACACCAGCCTCTTCCACCCAACCATCACCCTTATCATCCTCCTCTTACTAGTGCTGCTGCCTCAAACTTGCTGCTCCCAAACCCATTTCAGTACACCCTCTCCTGTCCTCATATTTCTGGGTTATATTTTTAAGGATGCTGCCAAGCCACATATACCCCTCAACAGGCATAAAAGGGGAACCTCAAAAAACTCATTTTCTTCTGTTCTTTCTTCTTGTATTTTTTCCAAAAAGGGGAGCTTAATTAAATACAGAATAGTCTTTCCACTAGTTAACACCTTCATTTTTAAAGCCTTGTTTTCAATCATGTTTATAAAAAGCTCCTTCTTGTTGCCAAATCCAGACAGTCTCCTGCAGGAGTCTTCTTTGACAGAGTTAACTACAAATAAATCTGAATGCCTTCAAGTATACCTAATATTTCATCTTTAGTGCTGTCTGACTTTCTAATATAGGCCCGAAAGAACAGTGAAAGGTCTGCAAATTGCAGGCAATATCTTCTGAGGAAAGCAAGCCTTTGCCTTGAGTTGTTTTACCCAGACCAACCATTCCTGAAATATTAAAGTAACTACATCTAAGTCTGTAGTTGCATTCATCTCCCTCTGCACTGGTACCTAATGAAAGAGTCCATTTCCTATCAATCTGCCACAATTAATCTAAAGCCCCTGCTTCCAACTAAGCAGAGAAATAAGGCAGCTGTCTTCCCCACAGCCTCCCAGACAAAGCCTCTGATGTCCTCTCATGCCAAAGACCTCCCTTACAAGTAACAAAAAGCTGAATTTCTTTTAGTGACCAGTCTTGATTTGCTGCTCCCAGTTATGAAACGTAACACCTGTATGTAACCAATAATTTCAGCTGCTCAAAGCCCATATTTCTTGCAACTGCTGGATGTATTCTGTTTCCGGTAAAAGGAGCAAGAAAAGAAAATTTGGACAACAACCAATTCAGAAAGTCTTGTGTGTTAAATAATAGATGAGGGAGTTACAAATTGAGAAATCAGAGGGAAAAAAAACCTCACAAGTAGACTTCCTTCACAGCAGTTTCGAAAGCAGCACAAGTATTACAGCACTGAAAACTAGCAGGTGTTTTGCCACTTCAAAGAAGAGAAACTGGAAGGAGGGTTTCTGGGGGAACGGTTCAAAGAGAATGAAGGGTTAGATAAGGCATATTTCAGAAAGAGGCTGAATTGTGGAAAACAATTACTCCTGATAGAGGTAAACTGTGAAAGCACTGCGCAGCCCAGCTCTCCCCGAAGGGACGATTTAAAGCAGAGCAGCCGTGTCGTCTCCTGCTGATCCAAGGCTGCAGCTACTGGGAACAGCCACACACCACGCCAGGCCACACAGGACCACACCACTGCAGAAGGCACAGAGCCACAAGTTATTTAATTAAAAGAAAAATCATCCTCTTCATGATGCATCAAACTAAGTCTTGGGCAATTTTGGCCATCTTGGCAGTGCTCAGACGAGAATAAAAAGGTAAGACTGGTGTTTCAGGCAGTAATTACATGAGAAAATACACTGAGAAACACCAGATAATGCTGCCATGGGACACAAGTTTTAAAGAGAATCAGACAGCAAATTGCTTGTGGTACCCAGCATCAACTTCCCTATCAGGGCACTGCTGGGAGGTTTTCCTAGCTTAGGTCACACATTTATTCTCTTCTCATGGCTTCTCTGCTTCCTGAACTGAGCAACAACTCGAGTGCAACATAATCTTGCTTAGAAGAGCTGAAAAGCCTCTCACACAGCAGTCTCCAGGAAACACAAAAAGGCAGATGTATTAAGGAACAAGTAGCCAATGCAATGACAAGATAGCAGCAATACCAGGTCAAGGTCACAAAAAGAAATGGAGAGACTCCAATGTGCTCTCCTCTTCCTGAAACCCCACTTGCATTTGAGTTACCCCTGCCCATGTGGGCAGGAACATGCAGGGTGCCTCTGGGATGGAGCAGGAACAATAGTCCTGCTCCTGACAACTGCACTGTTCCCTCAGCCTGCAGCACACAGAGTTTCTGTTCTGTCCAGCACAAATCTAAAAAGGACAACCGGTAACAAAATTATAGAAAGTGTCTGCTTAAAGGAACATTGAGCAAGAATCATCATCACAAGAGAAAGAGACAAGACTGGGATACAAGTGATGGACAACCAGGGAAAAACTGAGGAGAAACAGCCAGAATAACACAAGGAGCTGAATGATAAAGGTCACACAAGATGGTATTATTAGTGAAGCACAGGTGAAGCTCGTAGTCAGACTTGGACATCTCTCAGTGGAGAAGGGGGAAAGAGGTGACAGGACATGCTGGGCTACTTACATGGGGCATAGAACATCATCAGTAGGGGCTTGTCTTCCTTCTTCAGAAGTCTTCTCAATTCCTAGTGAATGAACCAAAGAAAATAAAAAACACACTTATACTCAATGACACCATACTACAGCTTAAAAAAACTAATATATGTATTCATAGAACAGAGGCTCATTTATGTGAGGGAAAAGGGCTCATCTTTGATATAACAGACAGGACTCAATTTTTTTTTTTCCTTGCTCAATTTTAACTTGAAAGAAGATGACAAAATTTATTATGCATTCAGCTATCTGCTGAATATCCTAGACCAGCATCGTCACTGTTAATATGTGGAAGTTCCATGGTTTAGTTCATTCTCACTGCAGAATCTCTACCTGGAAACTCTTTCTTTGCTGACACATCCAAAATCCATATTGCAATTCAAAAAGTCAGACTCAATAATAACAAAACAAGTTCAGTTTTCACACTATGAAACCTTGCCAAACCTACGAGATGCCATGCAAAAAGGATTTTTCAGTACCAGCATGATAGTAAAACTAGATGAAGTTTTCAAATTGAATGCAACCCTGGAAGCCTTGTAATAGAGTACAGAGGGTGAACATTAAAAATTAATCTTCCTACAAAAACTGAATGTCAGAATAACCATTTCTAATATTAAAAATGAAAGCCAGAAAATTGAAAAAGCCCTTTACAAAATACCAGCTAGAGTCCAATCAATTAAAGTTTAAAAAATCTATAGACTAGAAAACTAATATAAAAGACCAAGCTGATTATATTAGAAAAAACATAATGAATAACTGTGGTGGCACTGGCTTTTTAAGGTAGTTTCATCACATTTGCTGCTTTCCCACTTAACACTGAGAGGACAGTTCCTGTACCAAGTTAAATCCCTCAAGATCTGGATCCTGTTTCTTCCTGCTTCATACTCCCTAACCTCAAGCACATGAAGGAACCCAAGGTTTAATGACAACCTGCAGTTCGAAGAGCAGTGTTTTACCTCCTACTTGCATTCTGCAGTGACTGCACCTTGCAAGCTGCTCCAGTTCCCTGAGACAAAGAGGGCTGTGCCCTCACACCATCCACAAGCTCTGACACTTGCTGTGTAGCTGGCAGACTGAGGTCATGACCACATGCAGGGCAGAGGAGGGCGGGAAGCACAGGACTTCACAGCCATCACAACCCACAAAATTTGTCACATCACTTCAATCAGGCTGGGTGCTTTAAACTTCTCTTCCAAAGAAACAAAATAATGGTGTTTCAGTAAGAGTTATTACAAACATACACACTCCCTTCATCCCATATATTTATAAAACAACAGAACATCTATCCAGCTAATGTACCTTTTCACTGTCGACATGCACAATATCTTTGGCTTCAGGATCTTCCTCCCACAGTGGAGCACCTTCTGGATCCTTGAGAAAGGCCACCATAGACTGTAATAAAGAGGGGGGGAAATCTTTTAAAGAAACACAAATGGAAATCCAATCTCAAATCCATACTGATGGATTTGATGATGTAAACCCCATCCAATTAGTGCCTTTGCTTTTCTGCTCATATATTCATCTGCTCTAATGCAGATTAGCACAAATGTGATCCGTGGGCGTGTACCTTCATCATAACTGGTATTCCAACTTAGCAGCTCCCACTCCCACTATAAAATTGGAGAAAACAGAGTGGAAGTGGACCAGCACACAGAATAGCTTCAAGGATCCTTCAGAGAGCTCTTTCAATGGTACTAGACCTTTCACAGAGAGTCCCTGGGTTAGCAGGAAAGACTTCTCTTTATGCAGAGGTCAGGTTCCCAAGCCCTTCACTGTATCTGAGTAACAGGACTAGCTGGAGGGCACACTGGTACTTGCTGTGAGCAAAAACAAATGAAAACACTTACAGATCAAACTGCTCATTTGGTCAAAGGAAGAATAATCCACCAACAGTTCCCTGTGTGACCCACCTACCTAAAAAAATCCATTGCATGCAATTTCAAGTACGAGAATAAGAAGCAAACGTGACAGGAGAAATGGGAAATATAAAACCCCAGGATTCTGCAGCTCTCACATTCAACAAACTGACGACACCTGCACACAAACTTTGTAACTGCTTTACCTGACTGACATGAAATCAAAAATCCCTTTCAATAGACCACAAAAATAGTCTCTTTACCATAAGAAAATACACTGATAGCTCTGACTTCAACCCCAGCCTGAAGGAAACTCCAGCCCTCCTAAATGGAGATATTTTCCAAGGATTCTGGCAGTCACGCTACTCCCCATTTCCAGCTGTACATGCAAATACAGGCTTGATCACTTTTATCCTCAGATACCTGTGCTCTAGGAAACATAATATCTGGCATTCCATGTTTATTAACCACTCAGAATTCCCCACTGCTTTCTCTATGGCATTATTGTAGGTTGGTTTCCACTCCCATACAGGATCCCTGCCACACCAGTAACACAGTGAGGTCCCTGAGGAGCTTCCTTCAGTGTGAGTGTGAGTGGATAAAGCTGCCACAGCACTGAGCTATACTAACACACACCAAGACTACTTATCTAAAAGCCTTTCTCAGGAACAGGCTGGCAGCTCACCTGGTGACACATCCCATCCCTGGAACGGTCTCAGAGATATTTCTGCTGCCTGTCTGCCTTTGGTGGGGCTGCTGTGGTACAACACCCCAACAACTTACCAACAGAGAGATGAGTTTAGCTCATTTTCCTGCCTCTCAGTTGGTATTGTAGGGCTCGGGAGGATTCAGAGCTTACAGCAGGATCCATTTACTGCATTTATGTTTCTGTCTGCTTGCACAGCTAATATTGAAAAGATTTGTCTTATCACAAGAGGCAGCATGTATCAGTCACCAGACAGCAACCAAAACACTTAATGTACAGAGTAAAAAGGATCTAACGGGTGAGGATGACAAATGGCTCCAGAAGAAATTTGTTTTACAGTGGCATTATCAGGGAAAGGAGCTAGTTAGGAAAAAAATATATAAAATCAAGTAATTTACAATGGAGTTACAATGTAAAAAGCTGTAGACTTAGAGGCATTAACATCCCAAATGACATCCTAAGACTAATAATACATGGCGAAAGGAAAGATGAGGACAAAACAGCAGAGATGTTCTAGGACAGCTGCATCAAGTTCTGCTCACCCTCAGCATGCACAGACCTCAACCATACACTGGAGAGGAGGAGAGAGGAGTGAACATTTTGAACGGCTAATGAGTGTAATTGACTTTGCTAGTTTCAAGAATTCCTGCATGCCAAATTCAGTCATGTAAAAACAGATGTGGTTAGAGGATGGGGGATTAAAGAGATTTAATTCATCCAGCCTCTCTCTCTCAGCCAAGACAGAAAAAAATTAGATGTGTAATGTCTTCTGGCAGGAGCAGGCAGCACATTGTCTTGCCCTCAATTCCTCATGCAGCAAGGAGAACTCTCTCTCTTGCTTTAACTAGGGAAGAAAAACACCCCAAAAAATCACAGCATTCTCTAATCACAGAAATGCAGTGGTCCCCAGGCTGCTGTGTTAGAGGCCACAGCAAGGTCCAGGGTACAGCATCCCTGGTGTTGCAGAACCAGCTCTCCTCCAGTCCTGCCATGCTATGGTCAGGACCTGTTTTGACCCCATGGCATGGACAGAAGCACCATGGGCTGTAACCAGCTGTGCCAGCTTTGAACCTTAAACCTCCATTCAGCAGAGTACAGGACATGCTTCATCCAGCACATGATGCTAAAAAAAAGCAAGTTTTACCAGGAAAGCTGATCCATAATCATATACATGGACCTAGGTTTTAACCTGAAAGAAAATATACACAAACACATCCGTGTGCTTTTCACTCCTTTGAAGTATCATGCAGTAAGGATGCTAATAACTAGACCTGCCTCAATCTCACAAATATACTCCTTACAACAGCCAACTTGAAAAGGATTCAGGATTTAGAGCAGGACCAATTTATTGAGTTAGTCTATTCCCTTTGCTAGTACTAAGCAGATTTGTACTTCAGTGAGTTTTCTCCATTTTAGAAGAAGGGTAAAACTCTCCCTGTACTTTAAACTCCAGAAAAGGCTTCATCATGTAATAAACACAACCGGGATCCTGGCATTGTGGCTCTCTTGAGAATTAGACATCATGTGGCTAAAGCAACATGTGAACAGACATTCCCGGTTCTGGATCAAAGACTGACCTAAGCTTAGGTCCTCAACAGCAGATGACTACAGCTACTTGAGGAGAAGATAAACTAGTACTATAGTTCTTATACAGCTTACACTGGCACATGCTCTCAATTTCTGGCAAAAAGAAATTAAGTTTATGGACTCTGCACCAGCTGTTGTATATGGACCTCTGTGCTTTCTGACTATCAAAGGATCTATCTCTCATGACTATCTAAAACTGTTTTTCAGACTCCTAAACTCTTGGCTTTCACAATATGTAGCTACTAGTTCCAATATTTTTTTTAACATTGCAGTTATTTGTTTCAAATCAGCCATCCCAAAATGTCACAGTTTGCCCCAAAACTTGGAGAAAAAAGAAGTAATCACTCCCTTTTCTAAGCTACTCACAGGTATAGAATTATCTATTGGAATTTCCTTCCAGCTGTCCTTTTTAGTATTGTGAGAACCTAAGCCCTTCTGCAAAGAATTGGAAATACATTTTTTAAACTCTCCCTAATAATTCTGTATCACTGAATTTTGTTTTCTTGCCTTCCACCTCCCCTTCCTAGATACCAAACTGCTCAGATCTTAACAAAGGTCCCAGCAGCAGGAGGTTCTGACTGCCAAGTAACTTCCCCCTACGGTGAACACTGAGCTATCCTTTACTCCTCATTTTTCTAACAGTGAAACCACAAGGGCATCTCTGCTAATTACATAAGGATTTACTTACTTTAAGAAATGAAGAGCTTTTCTAAAATCCTGAGTACACTATCAGCTGGATCAATCTATGAAATTGATGATTGCTCCAGAAGAATCCTTTTACAGTTCTTCAGAGCTGTGTCCACCATTCTCAAAAATGTCATACATATATTAATATGTCTACTGGATGCCTGGAAAGAAGATCCGAGTTTTATTGCCACAAGTTTGCTGAATGATGTGAAACAAATCCTTTAATCTCCCTGTTCTTCAGTGTGTCCACCTGTCCATAAAATGAGTATGATACCCCAAGTAATTGTGTTGCTCTGCTGCTCTCTGTTTGTATGTATTGGGAGATTCCTGACAAACACAGCTGAGAGAGAGAAAAAAAGGTCACTGGCCCCACAGAAGAAAACAGGGAGAAGTGGAACAGAGGGAGAAATACAGAAAATATCCAGGCAGCTGTGAGCAGCAGAACAAGCAAACAGCTGAATTATTTGATCACTGCCCAGATCTGATCCACTGCCCAACCTGTAAGTCATTAGTGGCTGGTTTCACAGTTTAATAGAGAAAGACTCCAGCCCCTAGAGTGAGGGAGCTTCAAAATCCCTCTTCCACCTCCAACGGAATCCCACATCCCTGTCCATGGGATGCTGCTTTCTTCTTCCCAGGAGGCAGGGCAAAAGGGAAGGGTGAAATGCTCATCACAAAACAGCTGAAGGAATAAACGATCTGGTTCCTGTTGTGCTATGATTGCCTCTCAGCCCAATGCTCCCTGGAGCACTGCAGGTGCTTTCCACTTCATCTGATCTGTAAGGAAGAGTCACAGCACTAATTCCTGGTTGCAGCACTTTATGGAGAGCAGGAGAGATGCACCATGTATTGTTCAAATCACCCAAATTTAGGCAACTAGCAAGTCTCCCTTAATCCATCACCCACCATGAAGGAAAAAAACAATCACCAGCTGGAATTCCTCACTAAGTACAGAAGCTGGTTTAGGCAGCTGCTGACTGGGCTGGGTATTTAACACTGCCCTTCCCAATGCCAGGCAAGATTTCTGCTGCAGGAGATGGGAAGATACACAGCCCTACCCTTCCCATCTCAGACAAATCCTGCATCACAGCCTCAAGTGAAGACTGAATGAATTCAAGTCAGGGCACAATTCCAAGACAATCCCCATCAGATACTCTCCAACTCTGCCTGTAAAAGCAAGGTCCAGAGCAAGTGCACTTAGGAACAGCCACTGTGGCAGACTCAGGTTCACACAGCATCTCACACAGGCTTTCCTCCATCCCAGGGCAATGCCTTGAACAAGCCAGAAATGGGAAGTACACGGAATTATATCAACCTGGGGTGATGTCATTAAGCCTTTGAAAGACCAATGACTGTGCAGAGCCCAGGTTTGCTGGAGGAGGAAGAGAAACAGGAACTGGGCATCAGAGCTGGACAGAAGTGATTCCTGGAAGCAACGTCATTGCCAGGCTCCTCATGTCAGGATACTCTAAGCACTTCAGCAAGGCTTTGCAAAGGAAAGCTGTACACTTCTGGCCTGCTCACTGTACTTTCAGTCCACCATTTCCACAATCATCTGGATCTACAAATTCGTATCATGCCTCATGCCTTCTCTCTTCCCTTGCCCACAGAATATTGCCTTCCATTGCTTTATGTCAAGATTTGCCAGAAAAGAAAGGTCATTTTATACCTGATGCACTCAAAGCACTTTCATAGGAGCTGTGGTTCTATAATCTGATAAAAGATAAGGCCACTCAGCTCTCTTTAAAGTTTATAAACACACAATCTAAGAACCTCAGAGAATTCCTTATCAAAACACAGTATCAGCTAATACTTTTAGTTATACTACCACAAAGAGCACCTTGTAATCAAAACAAGAAAATCCTTATTTGTTACCAGCGTGTAAGTTAACTTACAATTTACCTTCCAGTTCAACATGAGGTCAATCTTTTAAAAAATAAACAATTTTCCTTGATCTGTGGTTGACGGTCATGTATGCACACAAAAACCTTTAGGCCATTCTAACCACTGTTTATGAAGATTAATCCCCTCCCTTTCATGCCTTCAGCATGAAAAAATATCAGTACCAGTTTTTAATCCACAAATGTCTCACCCACATCTAGCAAAACCAAAAGAATAAAAATGGAATATTTGAATTTACCTTCAATGTGACCGCTCTGTTATACGCAGTATGAAATGCACCATCCCTGTTAAATGAGGAGTGGGGAACAGTGTTAACTTACAGGAACATTACTGGAATTCATACAGTTGCTCTTCCTGACTTCTCACTAACCAGAATAACATTATCCTGCTGAAGCCACAGAACTAAGTAGAATTTACAGTACAGTAATTTAAGGGGTGGGGAGGAATGAGAAGAAGGAAAAAGGGAGAGTGCAAACCAGCGTAAAGAAAACAGTTTCCCAGTAAACAATTTCCTCCCTGACACTTTAACAAGATTATTTACTAAGGCATGATTTTTGGAGATGGAGATGCAGCTGCTTGGTGTACCTAACAGTACTCCCACTCCTATTATTTTCAGGAGGAAAAATCTCTTGCTGTCTCACAACACTTGCCTTTCTCCACTTACATTATGGAGGACTATTTCAAGTCAGAAAGGCAGAGAGAGGTGAAACAACTTGTCCAAGGCACATGCCAGCAGGCAAGTGACAGAAAGCAAGAGAACACAAATCTCAGGCATCATCCCCATGCACTGGGCAGTTTCAGTCCATGGGACATCTCTCCCTGGCCATGCTCGTGCTTTTAGTGTTCTCTGCTCAACAGCAGAATAAATTTAACTCAACTTCTGTCATAACACATGCTTGCAAACTGAAGAAACAGCAATAAATTTCATAAGATAAAAAATAAATCATCTTAATGCTACAGCAGCATGGGCCTGAAAGAAGAATAAACACTCTTAATGGGGGCATCAACAATTATGAACTACAAATCCCAGCTCAGCACTCACTTATAATGGAGTAAATCCACTCCCTTCTCCTTTGAATTAGGATCTACCTTCATCTTCTTGCATAATTTTCGGCTTTCAGAATCACTGCAAAAAACACATATTGGAAGAAAGGTTACCAAAAAAGAAAATCAAATGCATTCAGTCCTGAGAACTCATTGTTGTGGTCAGCAATCATCAGCAATTAATTCAAACTAACAGTAATCTGGAAGCTGTTTAGCTAAGTTTGTGGGACAAGCATTGTGAAAAGCTCCATTAGTCAATTTAATTTCTCTGTTTGCTTGGTCAGGACACAGTGAACTGTGTTAAATCTACATTCCAAAACCAAGCCCTAACCAGAAGAGAAGCAGTTCATTCCAGCACGTCCAATGACCTCAGCAGATCTTCTGTCCATGAGATTAACATAAAATTTAAGATCCAAATTTCAGTAAGACCATGCTACTGTTAGGGTAGTGGTCAAAGAGCACTGTTTGTTAAAAGATTCAAAAGGAAAGAGCAGGTCAGCTTTTACATTTGGCAGAAGATAATAGAAAGCAAAAAAAACCCCATGTTCATGGTATGTCCAAGTCCAAATCACAAGTGTTTAGCCTTAAAAAGGTCCTGTAGAAACAAAAATCAGTTGAAATTCTGGAGCCCTAAGCCCAGCAACCCCACTAATTCTAGGTATGAAAGATGTTTCCTGGAGCCACACCTAGAAAGCAGAGGCAAATACAGCTCCTAAAGAAAGAGGGAGGTATCAGCAGGCAGACCTGCTGGAGGTGGTCTTCAAACTGAATGAGACTGAATTGCTTCCAGCACCAGATAAGGCTGACTTGAATAAGAGAGAAGGGTCATGGGAAAGAACTGCAAATACATTTGTTTCAGTGGGCAGATAAAGGGTCTTCATGACCTAGCAGCTCTCCTAAACAGTGCAAGAGTGAAGCCATAAGGAGACTTCAAGCTGAAGTGAATAAAAAGTTGGACAAAGATCTGGGGAGATGAGTAAAACAGAAAAGAGGATGATTCACGTTGACAAGGCTGTTCTCTGCATTGACAAACAGCAAGATTAAACAGCTCGGAAACCTGCTCCCAGCAGAGGACAACTTGTACCTTTTACGCAGATAAATCAATTTAGAAAATGAAAACACTGAAAACCCATCAAGTTTAAACTGATTAGAGACAACAAGATGCAAGGCTTGCAACAGCCCCACCAAATTAAGTGTGCTGCCAGCACTGGTGCTAATTCTCCCAATCTTCTCCAGCTGCCTTTCTACAAATGTGAAGAACAACAAACACCAAGTTCACAGTGAGCTGCAAATGACAATGCACCTTAGTGGAAACTTCCCAAATGCTTCTGGAAATAAGGAGGAATGTGCCATGGACATTTGCAGCAAAATCAGAATACTATGCTGAAGATAGAAATGAGCATTTTAAGGAACTAACAAAGCACACAGCAACCATACCAGGAAGGAGCACTTGTAATCTCAATTGAACAGAAGTGTATTTATCTGAAGTCTTACTGAATTCATGTCAGTTTTGCATTTTCACATCACTGTAACCCATAAACTCTTTGCTTCTCTGGGAGGCTGAAGATCTGAGCTGGAGAACTGAATAATGTGGACACTTTTAACACTTGTGTCTTCTTGTAACAAAACTGGACTATGGAACAAATGCTCTGGATTTGCAGTTATGCCAAGACACCACGTTTGCCACATGGAGTTCATGCAAAAAGCCTGAAGCAACGTCAAACCCATGGGTCAGAAACATTCTGTCTTCTCTCCCCTGCAGTTCTCCAGTGGTCTAAACCTAAATGACTCGAAGGTCAAGGATCTCCAGAGAAGACACCAGTTCCAGATCATCCTTTTGTCTTACCCTGTACAGATTCAGAGGCACAGAGAAGGTCTTGAGGTCCTGCTGCAGCTGAGTGCCAGGCAGTTAACTGCAGTCAGCTCACACAACAGTCAACATTTGTAAATGCTCTTCTAGACACTCCCAAAAGTTTTCAGTGCGCAGGTGTACCTGTGGCTATCTCAGCTTTGCCAGGACAAATGTTAGGTGCTTCATGTGAACATGTAATGCTGAAACCCCAGCAATAGGGTCTGTGAAACCCCAAGATGTGCAGACAATTGTTCTGGTATAAGCAGAGGACTAAACTGGATAGCAAGAGAATCCTGTGTCTGTTCTACCACCTATTTGGTGCAACAACTAACCTTGCGGGGAAGAAAGTATAATTTTCCCTTATGTGTCATTTAGAGATCTGAATGGAAACTAATATTCTGAAAGGTTTATAGTGGAAAAAAGCTACAAAGCATTATTACTGACCTATACCTGTGAGTATGCAGCTAGCAACTCCTACCACTTCAACTCTTAGCAATTCATTTTCTGTTTGCACGAGTTTCTATTAAAAAAAAAAAAAAAGGTAAGAATAGCTATTTCACTGGATCTAAGTGTGCCCTGCTTTCAGGATTTCTCCATTTGCAGAGATTCACACAGCTGCCTGAATGCACAGCCATTATCACAGGAAAGAAAGCAGCAGTTTGCTCCAGTATGTCTCCTACCATTTAGTGGGCAAATTCTCTGCACCACTGCATTGAGAATTAAGGCTGTTTATGCAAGCTATCTGCACTGATGCACGGGATAGAAGAGGAGCAAATTCCAAGAATAGGAAACGTCTAAATATGTATCAGTAATTTTTTCATGCATCAGTGCAGATTTTTGCACACGCCAGACCCACCAGCTCAGATGCTATGCTAACAATTATTTGGAAAAAGCAGAGAAGTAGATGTACAGAAATGGCAGAGATGGACCCCTCTGCTTTTCTTTCTGCCTTCACTTAGAGAGAGACAAAAATAACCTGCAAAGAGCAACCTGCTCTGATATCACTTGGTAATGACCATTATTCTTAATAAGAGTAAATATCAACACAGATGCAGCCTGCTCTGAGATTTGTCTCTTTTGAATCTCAGCCAACAGCCTCTCTCTGAAGATGAGCTCCTCAACTCTCACATGGGAGAGGGTAATTAGGACTCCGGTTCTTGCAATTTAATTATATCACTTGAAGAGGCAGTGTAAGGGTTTGTTATAATGACTTAAAGTAAAAAAAATAAAAATTAAAAAAAAAGGCAACCAAAACAGGAAGTAAAAGGGGAAAAAAAAACCCAAAACCACACACACACACAAAAAAAAAAAAAAAAAACCCAAACAAACCACAATCTAAGAAGCCAGAAACTACTCCCAAAATCAGCACTCTACCAACCCAGGCCAAGCCACTCCAGCAAAAAAGGCACCAGGCTCAAGAAATACAGGCTTGAGGATGAGGTCAGTAATGTGTCCCCAGCAGCCATCCTTGGCTGCCTCTTGCCATTTCTGTCCAGAGCAATTTGAACCCTGGCAGGTCCCTGCTGTGCTACTGCCAAAGGGATCCTTGCAGGCAGTCCTACAATAATCCAGCATAATCTCCCTGGAAAATCATTCAAAACATCAACCTATCTGCAATACCACAAGGACCTAACCAGCAGCTATGTGGTAATAAGGTCAAACCTTAAGTGGCACAACGGCTCGGTTTCCTTCCACTCCCACAGGCATGTTCTCTACTCCTCCCCTTCCACAAAACCAAATCAGGGCTCCAAATGTGCCTTTGCTGGAGAAGGGATACATGTGACAGCTTGGTAGAAAGAAAAATGAAATGAGCAATCCAAGCTGACCTAAGCAAGAAGTGTAAATAACAGCAAAGAGAGCGTGCACTGCAAAGATCGCGTGCACACTTCACCCCTCTCCATTCCCGTCCCCATCTCCTCCACCAGGACACATTTCTGTCATTGGGGGTTACGATGGAGCTGGCAGGAAGCCCAACTGGAGCACTCCCTGTAAACCTCTGGGGTCCCTTGTCAGCCTTAGCATGCATGAATAATCCCTTAGCACAGGCAGCCAGCTGTTACCAGGGCAGGAGGGTGGCAAGGGACTCCTGAAGGAGATCTGGCCTCCTTTGGCTCACCACCAGTGCAGCCGGCTCCGGAAGGGGACGTGTCACAACTGTTCCATAGGAGTGCACAAGATGCTCTGCCTGTCCAGGACTGCCCACAGGTGTGGATACTCATGGCCATAAGGATGGAGGAGCAGTGAGAAATACTGATGGCAGTCCCCAGTGGCAGGAGGAGGAACACAGAAAAAGGCTTTTGCAGCAATGTGTCAAGGTAATTTGGAGAGAGAAAGAACAGAAGATGAAAGCTAGACAGAAGGAACATAAAATAAGACCCAGGAGTTTTGCTGCAATTAAGTCCACATAGTTTCTAAACCTAAAACAAGTCCAAGCTGGATGGATCCCAAGTAAAAAATGGTGCATGTAGGTGGAAGTGCAAAACCCCCACCTTGGGGTAAATTCAAATATTGTCCAGTCAGGTCCCAAAGGAACGTCGTAAGACCAAATACCCTCAGCACCATTCTCTTTTATGAGCACAAATAACATCTTTTGCAGCTTCCTAATTATTTCCCTCATTATGTAATGCTACCCATTGGCCTCTCATGAAGATGGGAAAACAGCCCCACAACCACATCTCTGGGGAGGAAGAATCTGGAACAACTGTCAAATCCCCTCTTAAGCAATGACAAAAATCCCATCCCAAAACATCCATGTCTCCAGCTGCCAACGTAATGGCAGAGTGTGCACATGCTGTGTGGCCACATCACTTCCACACCACTGCCCTGGCAACCCTTAACACTTTTCGATGCAGAGTGCACCCAGCTTTCTTTTTCACTCATACCTAGAAGGTTTCCAGGCATAAGAAAAGTAATTAATAAAAATGCTGGCAGAACCAATTCAAGTAACCAGGTCAGTAAATGTGCCTGCACAAAAACTCTCAGTCCTCTATCAGTATATGATGTAACCACATGCAACCCACAGACCTCACAATTTCTAAACAGATTTTCTCTTTTATCTGTGCATCTCACCATCTGAAACAGGACTCAACAATCCATGTAAATGATGCTTCAGCAGTCCCTTATTATCACTGTTGTGCCTGTAGACTCCAATGCAATGGAGGCTCTGTTGTATCAGTGACTGTACAAACACTGTCACTGTCCCAACAGCTGGAAGAGACAAAACTGAGCATGTAAGGAGAAAGAGCAGGCTCCAAGAGCAGGGGAATACAGCAAAGCAGAAGCAAGACTGCCTATAAAGCAAGCCTCCCAACACTGGAAAAGCTTTGGAAGGTATCAGTCAAAGCTGTCATCTTGTTACCAGCACGTTCTCTCATTCTTGTCTCTGTTGTTCAGGTGCTTTCATTCTTTTATGTTATAGTGAAAACCATCACAGAGAACTCCAGTTATAACTTCAGGGAAGCTCAACTGCAATTTCAGCCCAGCTATCAGAAGTGAATTATCAAACAGGGCTTCCCAGCCCAATGCACAGCATCTGCAATACCCTCTAGCTACCTTCCATAGAATACTCCCTCCAGACAACAGACTGATGAACATCCTGGGAAAGCATGGAGCTGAGATCCTGCCAGACAACTAATTGAGCTTGTGACCCCAAAAACGCAGCAAAAGAAGTGTTAGCAGCAAAAATTTCCTCAAGCCTCCTAGTAGTATGAAACACATTTGCACTTGCAAACCTAATCTGAAAGAGAAGTCATTAACAGTCAATTGTAGTTAGATGTGCTCCTACAAGGTTTTGAAATAAAAAAAGGAAATTCATTAGCCATTGTTGGGGACAATATGGGATTTTAATTTATACTCTGTCTTATCAATTCCACCCGCCAACAAAGATCCTGTTGTGGGATCCCTTTACAATATAGCAGTTTGTGTACTTCACTGACCAAGCAAAACCAGACTGATTCTAGCAAAACTCTTCTCAGACTGCAGGCGTTGCCTGCCTCCCCATCATCCTCACTTCTCCCTCTCATCCTGGACCAGCAGCTGCCACAACTACTGCTGCTAACAGTATGTCACATTTGTAAGGCTCCTCATATTCTATAATGATCCCACACCTCCCTGTATCACTCTCTCAAGACTGATCTGAAATCAGAAACAAAAAAAAATCCTAGGGAAAAAATCACTTCTCAAACCATCAAGCTGGCTTGCACTTCTCCAAAGAGCTGGATGGTAATGGCTTACACCTATTTGAACAGAAAATCCATACTCAGCTATCAGTGCAGAAAGGCACTTAAATACTCTGCTCCTGAGTGGGGTTTAAGGACCTGCAGGCACCAAAACAGGAACAGGACCAGGAGAAACGGATGCAGAAGTAATGAGCATAGGAAGCTTAAACACAAGATTTGTCTTGGAAAAAAAAGCAATGTTTTGCACCCATTCTGGGTTCCTGATGGAAATGATCTTCTAGAACAAGTAACAATAGCAACAGGTTTCCACAGCACAAATGAACCAGTCAAACAGTGCGGCACATGAAAAGCTTGAATCTTTTAAGGGATGGGGGAGTGTGAAAGCCAAAACCAGAAAATGTACTGCTGGAAAGACTTAAGGATTAGCAGATGAACAGGACAGAGTCTCATGTGAATTTAGGGCCTGATTTTACCCCCTAGAATGCAGCAAAAATCCCCACTTCAAGGGGGGATTGCAATTACCTTGCAGATGATTGCAGCCTTCTGCTCCAAACACTCCCCTGGAACGTGCCAAGAATGCAAACAGAATAATCCATGTACTGTGGAGACCCAGCACCACTTGTCACCCAATACAAACGACTCCCTGTGCCTATTAGTCAATTAGAGAGGCCAGGGATCTAGAGGAATAAGATTAAAAAGAAGTATTTTTCAAAAATTAAAACCCATGAGATTAATTCTTACTGCAAGCAAGGGCAAGCCAAAAATCAGAAGGAAAACCAAGACAAAGAGGTAACACGTATCATCATATCGTCAGGCTAAAACAATTAAGGGAAAAAATTATAAGCTCCAGCCCCTGCAGAAAGTCAAGAAGTTATAATGAACAATACTTTCCATGGAAATATAAATTAGCAAGAGGCACTCGGCAGCCCACATACCTGCACAGAAATAAGGTAAATACATTCACAAGAGCTATCAAAGGCTTTGCTGGAACTTCTAAAATCACCAAACACTCAAATTCTTTGCAAAGCAGTACCTTCCCTCATCCCACAACATGGCACAGGGGAACACTGTCCTAACCTGGGACACAAGATGACTACTACTCTGTCTTTGAGTTCACAGGAATCTAAGAACCCCAAAATGCAGGTTTTCAACATGTCTCCCATGGACACACAGATGCTGCAGCCCTTTGTACACCCATTTATGACCTTTAGGTGCACCATAGGCCTGGAGAGGATGGATGCTAGAGGATGTTTTAGTTGAATTACTGGGTGCAGAAAAACAGAGGTGACTTCTTTTACATTAAATCTGAGCTCGCTTACTCTTCATTTTGGTCTGAAAAGCAGCAATGCTGAAGATTTGGTTAATGAGCAACTCTAGGCAAAACCCAAGGAATATTCAAGTTTAGGATGAAACAGCCATGAGCTCAGGCACATAAACCCAACCACTACTGTGGATTTAGTTAATTGCTCTCTGTTTCTGAATTAATGCAATACACCAGACTGAATGGGTTTAAGTTAAGAACTGGGAGTTTACTTAAGAAAGGATTTTTTTCAGATTCCTGCATGGTCACTCTTACAGTAAAATAAAAAGGCTTTAATGTGAATGAGCATTAACCACACAGACAGGTTATGACAGAGACAGGAGGAAGGCATCGAAAATCTATGCTTCAAATGCAGTTTGCCCTTATAAATGGCACTCACACAAGGACCACACTGGCAGTATAACTCACTTGCAAAGCATTCCTGAGGGACAGCTGCCTTACCTCCCCTGGCCCAGCTGCAAACAGAGCCCCTGCTACCTCCCCCAGGCTGGCACTATGAGCCACTCTCTCCTGAGCTGCCCTTCACCTTCAAGGCTTCTGTAAGAAAATGCAGAAATCCCAGACACCACAAATTGCTTGGATGGAAAGGGCAAGAGCAGCATTCCTCCTTTCTTTTTTCTCTCTCTATTAGGTCTGGTCAGTTTTATTTGCAATTTCAAAGCTTTTTATCAGCTTTAAAATTCAGCTACAAGTACAAAAGATGAGTAGACTTATTCTCTTAAATAAATCCTACTTCTGAGTGGCTTTACAGGATGAAGGTAAGAACTAGAGAGCAAAATTACTCTAACACCATCTGTACTGCCAGCCTTATTTCTGAAATTTCTCCCTGCTATGTCAAGGCATTAAACACATTCATTTATGACTGTGTGGATAGGTAAAGCCTTTCTGTGTCTAAGCATTAGGAAATCAGATATTTGGGAAAACCTCATCTAAAGGCCAGAAAAACAGGGATATTAGGGAAAACCACAGAGAAGACAAATACTTCATAGATTTGCCTCTCTTGTGAAGGAACATGTTTAGCTGCATAGGTTTGAATGTAGTGCTCTGCCAGCCAAATTATGGTCTCACCTTTATGCTAAATGTCATGGGACTGCTACAATAACAAGTAATTACTGGGGATGGGGACTACAAGAATGATGCACATGATACACAAAAGGGACTAAAAGAATGACACACAAAAGCAGAAAAAGTGGGATTAAAACCAAACAAAAATTAGTCAGACATTTTAACCAGATGGCATTTCCTCTTCCTAGTCTGATGTGCTAAAGCCAAGCACACGCGCTATGACAGCAGATGGAAATCACACAGCTTTGTTTATGTTTGGGACCTACAGTAAAGGGAACCATGCAAGTTTGAGCAGAGAATAATTACCCAGAGCCAAAAAAATGGGTGTTTTTTTAAAAAAATACCAATCCACAATTGGGCAGGAGTTATAGTCAATAAAAACATGAGACAATTCAATAACTGGAAAACCCAGGAGTGTTCCCTAAATCATATTCATGATGGAGAGAGCTACTTTCAACCTCTTCAAAGCTGCACCTGACCATAATGTGCTTAATAACCTACCAAACACATTTTCTTCTCGTCAACAAAGCCATTTTACTTTCTTTCCACATCACCCAAACTAGTTACACTCTTCCAAGTAAGATGACTCCTTGGCCACGCAGTGGTCTATCACAAAGCCCACTTAAGAAGGCTACAGAATAACTTTGTAATGACTATTCTTCAAAACCACACCCCAGGACATCACAAACTGAGAGCTTTGTCTGCTTTAAATACAAGCAGCAACAACTTTGTCTTTCACTCCAAAGGTAATTCCATCTTACTGTGTTCCCAGGCACATCACTTTGTAATTTTTACTTGCCACCACAAGGATTTGACAGGAGTTTCTATTTTTAACAAAACTCCCCTTTTACTTGACCATGTCAGTGCTTACCTCCAGTTGTACCAGGCCTTAATAAATGGAGGTTTTGGGAGATAGGGGGGATGCAGAGGCTCTGCAGCAGAAACCCCAGCATGCTGTCAGAGTTAGCAGCAGCCAGTCTGAGACAGAAAATATCAGGTCCTTTTGTGTTTTTTTTTACAGATATCCTAAGCTTTCAACTCCCTGTGATGCCCTTCAATCTTCCAAATTTCTATCAGCCTACAACTAAAAAATAATTCAACAAATAGCCCAACCTCCTGCTTTCTCACATTCCCATTCCAATTTCACCTGGATGCCCTAAAGAGCACCCATTCATGTTGCTGCAGCGTTTTTCCTTTCAAAGTTCTCCACACTCTTTATAAACATTGACTAATGAATCAGGCAATATTTACCCAGTTGCCTGGAAAACAGATACACCTTTTGTAACTGCACAAAGTAACAAGAAGTGACTCATTAGCAGAGGCAGGAACAGAAGCTGTGACTCCCAGCTCCTATTAACGTGGCATGTCTCTAGACATGAGCCCCAGAACACTTGTTCCCAAGGTGCCTGATCCATCTCTCTGGAAAACTGAAGATTTAGCAACCTGCAATGTTGTGCTCCATCCCCAAAACCATGCATCTCATCAGGCATAATTAGTTCAGTATTCTCTTGTCTCTCACACCACCATTCATTCAACTTCAAATGCCTCAGCAAAGACTTCCTAATTAAAACATGTAAAGACTAAAATAAAACATGTTTTTGTCACATCACTGCTGGGTCTTTCATTCACAACTGAAATAGCTTCACGTTTAACTGTGTTCAGAGCCACATATGCTATCTCAGCACACAGCAGCAAACAGTGACCACTTCAATGCTGTGAGCAACTCTCGAGCTGCCCCTTCATCTCTGGAAGGAGGCATGGATCTGCCTGCAGGACCTGAGCTCTCCCAATCGAGGACCTTATCTACAATGCCACACACAGGGGGTCACACTCCAGCACGACACTTGGCACAAGTGAGCCCAGCTGTGCACAAAAGCAGGCACATGGCATTTCCAGCCCTACATTTCCCAAGCTCCAGTACTCTGGGGATCTCTGCTACCCTGCCTCAAAGTGACAAACTAAGTGGCAACCTCCTCTACTCGACACTGTCTCAGCAAGAAACCAAGTATTTCCCCACATCACGCTAAAAAACTAACTTCCCTCTCTCCCTGAGACCACTCAACCTGGAACTGAAAGCTCAAATCTCTGTCTTACACCACAGACACAACAGAAGCCAAGGCCACGGAGCAGAGCTTCCATGGAGACCAGCATTCAGGAAGTCCTGAATACCACACTTCCAGCCACAAACCTGCACACTCCCCTCCACCACATGAAATACAGAACATGCTGCTGAGACTTAGCAATCCACACTGATCTCAGTCCATGCAGCAGAATGTTCTTGCCTTTTCTTGAAAGCGAGGGGAAGGAGAATTACAAGTAATAAAAAAAAGCACCGTCAGTAAATAAAAAGGAAAGAAAAGGCTGCTGTCATTGCCACAGGGAAGCAGAGGCACAAACCACAACTCTGCATGCGTGCCAGCCCTGCCAACGCTTGGATCCGAAGGCAAAGAAGCCCAGTACAGCAGGATGTGAAGAGCAAAGCCAAAATTTCCCACTAAATATTGCTGCCAAACAAGACATTTCTTGTCAGTATTTGTAAAACAAATTGAGCCTGTGCTGTAAATATCCCTGCATCTGTGTGCTGTTTGTTTCGGCATGAAGACTTGCAAATAAGCCTCCCAGCATATTTGCTGCAGGAGAATGGCTTGAGCCACTCTGGTAGGACTCAGCTGTCCAGGCCCTACAACTGGCCCTCTGTGACCTGGGGCAGACACCACAACTGCAGCCTCTGGTATTGTCACTGCAAAAAAGTGGGCACTGTGGTGCAGCCACCTGTATACAATTTTTAAAAAGCAATAAGCAAAGAAAAAATCTTTTATGAAAAAAAAATTGTTTAAAAGTTACCTCAACACTACTAGATTGATTTCAGAATGCTTCAAAAGCTTAACAAGCAAGTCAACCACAAAACTTGGTTTAGGCTCAAACTATTTGTTTAGGGTTTCTTTTTGCATCCACCAAGACCTCCTTTACCAGAAGCCAGTCTTCCAGCTCACCTTGCCCCATGAAGGTAGTTCACAGACCCTGTTATGGTATCCCTTAGCAGGAGTGACAGAAGGGATAGAAGTCCACCTCTGAAAAAAGCCCAGCTATTTTTTCCAGGTTCTTCCCAAACAAGACATGAAAGACAGCTCTGCTTTACCCTCAAAGAGAGAATTCCACCTATTGCCATGTTACAACATTCTAGTCATTGCCTGCCACTTAGCAAGTGGTAATTTCATTGCAGCATTACTGGTGTCAAAGAAAATTCTGGGAACCTACCAATATATTCTCAGGTCTCCCAACCCCTTACAGCATGACTTTCACCACTCTGCTCCACTGTCTGAGATTAACTCACCTTTCAATATTTCCCCATCATGGTGAGAGGAAAGGCACTGCAAGTACCAAGCTTCCTATGAAAAGTATTAAAGCACTGCATGGGAGAGACTTGAAAATACATTTCTTGCAAGTAGCTTCCATAACAAAGTTTGCTCTAGATGTCAACATTTGGAAAACGAGAGTATATTAGGGTTTGATGAATTTAAGTTTATTTTACAGCAAAACCAAACAATGCATTACTCTGCCCATCACCATTACTTACAAATTCAGGAGTGGAGACTGACCTGTTGAACTAAGTGCCAAAACTTCCCTGTATTTCAAACTGAAGTCCTAAACACCAAATCTTTCCTTCTCCAATCCAGAACTAAAATAAATCCTGAATGGAGGTCTTGTTTAGTTGTATTACAGCAGCATTTTGAAGGGCCAGCTGAGCAGCCTCATCATCCAGCATTTGTATACACCACATACACACACAGAGAAAGCAGCAAGTCCCCCAACACAGAGGTAGCCTAAAACAAAAGACACAAAAAGGTAGCAAGCAGTCCATAACCAGAAACTGAAGCTGATTAGAAACTGAAGCCAAGGGGCTGGCTCAATATCCTCTTTGCTAGCCCTCACTGTTAACAACAAAAAATTATTTATCAGTGCTTTTGTTAGAAATGAAGACTGGTTTTCATGGATTTCAGAGGTATGCCAGATCTCCTCAAAACCTTCCCCATGTCAGAGTCAATACAATTTATCCACTGGCTTTTCAGCAGGTGGCAAGTGGTGCAGGCTTCACCGAGCTCTGAGGAACAGCCCTGCTTTCTGCCAGCAGATGACTTGGAACTCTGTCCCCACCAGTTGGGCAGAGATGAAAGTGTGTGTGCACTTGGACGAGCCCAGCAGAATGCAAACAGAAGGCAGAGGCAGAGGACTCCACAGGAGAGATACCTGCCTGGTGGCAGAGGGGAGCAGGGCAGATTAATAATCACAAACCCATCTTAACTTCCAATTTATCAATAACTTATTCTGGGTCACTGTTTGATGGATGAAGGTTAGTTTCAAATGTGTAATTTTAAGGGAGCCACATGATGTGCAGAGCTGACTTACATTTGTGCAGTGTACAACTGTGGCACTGTTCACACCATGGCAATCCACCCAAACACACAGGTAGGCAGCAAGCTGCTCCTCTGCAGTGCAGGAAGGGGAACTTGCCACCTGCAGGCAAAGCTCTCAAAGCTGCAGAGGCACTACCATACACAAGCTAAAACCACAAGCAAACTGTTATTGAGTTGAACCACAGCGGAGATTTTCACATCTGCAAACCAGAAAGTACACACCTGTTCATTCCTCCCCACACACACAACCACTTAGAAAAACAAGTTTTTCTGCCTTCACATTAAAAATTGCCAGAACTTGTGCCAGCACAGAGGAAGGTCTTTAAAAGAAAGCACATTTTATTGAGAAACACAAATGGGTGGATGTTTCAAAACCAAGCAAACAGCCTTACTGCTCACACAACATTTGCTGTCAGAGCAGAACTGCATTGCCCTCCAGCTGAGGCACAACATGTGAGACTCCTCCTCCCCTGGCTTGTGGGAAAAAAGCTGCACCTTGTGTGTCGCCTATGAAAGGCAATGCTAGCTGGGGTCTCAGCTTCAGGCTGAAAAACACACTGTCAGAGAAGTAACAACAGCCATAAGGAAAAAAATTATTCCCCTCCACTTGTTCAAAGGAAGAGAAGATGGTAAGATATAAGCTCCCTATAGAAGAAACTACACAGAATTATATGGGTCGACTTAAAAGCAAAAAGTTTCAGAGCCATCAAAAAAGCTAAGATAGCAATAAAAGCCAAAAGGGGAAAGGGAAAATAAGAAGGAAAAGAGCACAACACATACCCACAGTCTATCCAGCCTATAGTACCTCGTCCTTTCACCTCCTGGGCCACGCTGGACAGTAATCGGAGCGGGCTTTCAGCAGCAGCGGCTGGAAGACAAAATTAAATAATAAAACTAAATGAACAATAGTATTACCACTCCACACAAAACAACACAACATTGCATTTCTACATTCCAAGGCACCCCAAGAACATTTTGTCTCATTTGAAGAAACTAGTGTAACAGGAATCAGTAAAATCTTGTGTAAACTAGAAGAAAAGCTGGCTGGAGCTGAAGCTGGGTGGCTCCTTCCCTCTACCCCCTTAAACAAGACATTGAAATTGGTATTTCCAGACACGCTCACAGAGCTACATTTATGGAGCTATACTGTGTCCTCTCCTGCAGCTTCTATCCCAACACTGCCCTTTTCCCTGTGGCTGGGCATGAACCAGTTTGTACCACAGCCTGCTAATTAGAGCAATTTCATTTAGGACTTTCATCAGCTGTAAGGGCAAGTCATTCAGCATCTCTGCCTCCCTAATTCTACCCCAGCCATACACAGAAAATAACAGACTTTATTCTCATAATAACCCTGGGACATACCCAAACCAACAGTCATGAGCAGTACCCAGAAAAGGTCCTTCCAAGTACTGGCTGTATTATAAGTACCCAACAGAGATTTTTATAATGCCATGCCACATGTGTAGATTTTGCAGAACACTGCCATTCCAAAAGAGTCTTATAAATGGTATTAAAAATAAACAGAAGAGAGAAAAATATAGCAGTACAAACAAGTATCCATTCCCCCAAAAAATCTAACAGGAACTGTTTCCTTCCTCAATAAACAGAAAATAGAAACCCAGAGCCTCTTCCAGATCTCCACAACTACTTCAAGTAACTGAATGTAAGAACGGCAATATTGGGACAGACAGAATGCTTCTGTAGACCAATATATGGTCTCCAGCATTTGAGGAAAGTGAGGGCCTGTAGATGTCAGAGTAGACAAGCAGAGCCAGCATGTAGAGATCAAATGATCTCTAAACCTTCACAATTTTTACCTCAACAATCTCCTGAGCCAGAAACAGCCTCTTTGTATTTGACAGACTTTGCTTGTGCCTGACACCATCAGAGACACCAACCCACACGTATCAGCTCTCCAGAAACTCTCATACCCCCAATACCCAGAACATGCAATTGCCACCTCTCACCAACACAGGGACTTACACAGGTGGGGGAATTCTTCGCATGTACTTAGAATGGAACAGTTTGACAAATACACTTTTAAAAGTAAGCCTTCAGCTTGTCCCAGAAGACTCAGTAGCTGAGTACCCCTGGTAGGACACCCAGCTGGCAGGGGGAACTAAACATCTCCTACAAATTATGACATCTCCCAAAACCAGTGAATTTTCTGATTGCAATAGAAAGTGACATCTAGTTCTGCTCAGCTGGGAAGTAAAGCCTTTGTTCCAGCAGTATGACCAGATGCCAGCCAACATCTCATCACAGCTGAGGGATGTCTATCTAGGATTGAAATTACACCCCCAAATTCCCATCTCTTTTTTCCCCTCCCCTCTTTCTGGGTGACCGTTGGGCAAGAGATTTCTAATTGAGCAAGGATCACTGTTCCAGGAAGAAACATTAATTCCGCAGTCAGCTCTGCATGCAATGCTTTAGACTGTTAAAACCAACCAATTAAATAACAAAAACAGAAGAAAAGAAATCTCCATAACATGGCTTTTGAACAATGCCCATAGGGCAACATTTATTAGATGAGTGTCACAGCTGAAGTGTTCTGGTTGTGCTGCTAAAAATGAAAGCAACCACCACTTAAAATATTAAGCGTAAAAAGAAAATTTTCGCTTTAAGAAGCTGAATAATACAGACGTCTTTTTATCTAAAGTGTTCCTTTCAAAAATCAAAAAGCATTAGAAACTCTTTTATGATTTTCACTTTGAACCTGTTACTACAAAACCATTTGGCCAAGTTCAAGCACTCAAAGTTCCCCACTATAGCAAAACACAAGTATTTTAATAAAAAAATAAGCCACGTATATAATTTTAACTGTTTCAGAATAAGCATATCTTTAGGAAATAAAGTTAATTACTCTAGCACCTGCACATCCTTGTCTGCAAAATTCTCTGATACTGGGGAGACAGAGGGAGGAGGATATTGGTCACCATACACTGCTCCAATTTGATGCACTATGAACCCAGAGCAACGCTACCATCACTGTTTTTAATTGACAGAAGACCTTTGCAACAGAAAAGGTCAGAAAAGGAGGACCCAACACCCAAACAAGGCATTATCTTGTCCTGTCTGCCTATAGGAAGAAGAAGAAAGCAAGAACAAAAACAATACACACTAAGCACTAAGGAAAATCATCTTAATTACACATTTTACTTCTTGCTGTCCAATGACTTCCACATTCACAAAAGCATTCTGCACTTGTGTATGGAGTTTAAAGATAGTTTCTTGATTTTATGTGGTGTTACACAAAACACTCTCAAAAAATAACAAGGCAAGGAAGGAGAAAAGGTACAGCAGGAGCAGAACAGAGCAAAGGAAGAGCAAACAGTTTAATAAACAGCCAGAAAGGTGAGCCTGAATGACAGAGGAAACAACAAAAAGATTCAAGGGGACAGGTGGCATAATGTGAAATGAGTCATTTTCCATCTTACACAACAGTTCTTTATTTATTTTTATATTTTTTAAATTAAAGCTGAAATACAACCATGGGACACTCAAAACTGTCAGAAGCAAAGATGGATTGATTTCAGTACTGTGACTATTCACTACTCCTTTCAGTGTCACCAGGAAATCAAAACTTGCAAACTACTGTGATAAACACACCAGAAAGCTCTTATTACAGGGAGCCAGTTCTGGAGACAGAGCCAGAATAAAGTACATTTTTGCCAATGTGACAGAGCAATTAGAAGGCCAAATTAAGATGACTCCAATCTTGAAACATCAGGAGCCTCTGAATTAAAACAAAGGACACCAGTCCCGAAGGAGTCCTTGCAGTCACACAGAAGCCCCTTGGTACACACCTTGCTGGGCACAAAGAGACGTAACATCAAAGAAAAAAAAAATAAAAAAGACTTACCAGATTTGGAATAGAGCACTAGTACGTTATTCCGTGTCCTGAGAAGCTTCTTAAAATCTTTGTGATCACTTATTTTTTCTATGAGTGGAGACATCTTCAATGAGTACACTAATGCTGGCAAGAATACCTAGGGAAACAGAGAGCCAAAAACATCAGTCACAGATACAAAGACAACCTGCTTTTGCAAATTGCTGTCATGTTTTTTTATAATCTTGAGACATGCTGCCTTAAATAGCCTATCACATTGATTTGATCAGCAAAACTAAAAGAAAAAACGCCAGGCACGTGATTTATTGAAACTGGGTCAATACATTCCTAACAAGTACCCTTACATGGAAAAATGAACACATCAAGAAATACGGTTTTACTTAAGATGCCACCCCCTTTAAAAGTTTGCTCCCAAGTCAGATAATCAGATAACAATTCTTATGTAAATGTAATATACTTTACCAAGAGAAGCAGCAAATTGCCACTTTGAGAACACTCTTGTCCCTACATCTCTGAATATGCTGCAAACTCAATCCAGTACTTTGATACCCTACAGAAGACAGCCATGAAGTTAAAATAACCCACACTGACAGGGAGCAGATGTAGGAAATGAGAACAGAAAATGCAAGCAATCCAGCATCCGCATTAGAGCATTAAGCACAACCCTCTCCCACCCACCCACCCTTCCAAAGTGGAGCAAGGCTCGTGTTTCCCAGTGCCCACACCGTGTCACACACACACAGACACAGCAGTGCCTTGTTCAGCTCCCACTGGCCACATGGAAGATGCAGCATTTAATCTCTCTGCATCTCAGCTCTGGATTTATGCAAACAAGTTTTTTTTTTCCCCACTGCATCTTTTACTCTGTTTAAATCACAACAGTTCCATAGCAGAGTTTGACTGTCATAAAGTAAAACTCCTATCAAATTATGACCATAACCTCAGCTGGGGCCTTTACTGCTTATTCTTACTGCAATATTCTTCAATAATAATAACAACATAATAATAATCTTATCCATCAGGCTATGCTGCTTCCCTTCTGCACTGCACTGAATTCGTGCTAATGGAATGATTAAGGGAAGCTTAGCTGGAGAAATTATCTAGTTTCCATTCACCTTACAGTAAAACCTTAACACTTAATTGCTTGGCTAAAAGCTTTAGCTCATTTGCCTAACACACACAAGAGGTTCAACATTTCCTTAATTACAGAACTGATTTTGATCGTGCCTTACTCCAACCAGGCTGGAAAATACGTCCACAGTGGATGTGAAGAAACAAAAGGCTGCTCTTGCATCCCATCATGCAGCATTTAAAGAAGGGACTAAGACAATGAAGTCAGAACACACAGCCCCAGGCACGCACATTCAACTTCAGCTATTTCCAAGCACCACAGTCACTGAGGCTCAGAAACAAAACCTGCACCTACAAAGCAGACTGTAAAAATGCCAGAAGTCTTTACATGTGGAAAAGGGCATGAGGGGAATCCTGGGACACACGAGGTAATGGAGAGAAGCTGAGCCGAGATGGAGATCATCCTCAAAAGAACCAGGATGTTTGAGAACTCAGAAGTTCCTAGAAAATACACCTATAACATAAAATCTAAGAGTGAACAAGTTACCCCACTGGGCAGGCAGGAATCCCAACACTGGGCCCCGCTGACCAGATGGTCAGATTGTGAGAAGGAAGTGAGCACATTTGCAAGCCAGCCTCTACCTTCAGCACAAATGTCCTTGATGCTTTAATTCGATCAAAAGACTCACACTCTTCTAAATCCAGATGTCCAGGGCTCAACCCTCCTACTCCAGGCTGATGTATGTGAATCACTTGTGTATTTTCTGAGATGAATACATGGTGTTAACAATCAAAGCAGGCAAATATAGTTGGGCTAAGTGAGGTGACACAGACATGAATAGTCCTGCCCAAAACCATCAATATCAGGGGCTGCACAGGAGAAATTAATCCAACATTATGGGCAGATCTTTTTAAAGCTAAGTATTTTTTTAAAAACTCTTCACCTCAATTTTTGTAACTATTCAAGTGTCTTATAGTTCTATTTATGCCTTGAGTTACAGAAGACAAAAATAAGCTTAACTGAAACTAATCCTGAACTCAGGGAAAAAGTGAAACTACAGGTTGCTTGTTTGGCTTAAAAAACTTGACTCAATTAAGGATACTCTAGTCTGTGAACTCTCTATCAAAAATAAGCAATTGGACTGAAACACCCCACAAAAATCCCTTTCAACATGACACCAAATGATACTGTAAACTTTGTTTAAAGTGCTTACCAATAGCTCAGAAGAGGGGTGTTAGAACGACATGATCTTTGAGCTCTCTTCCAACCCACACCATTTTATGGTTTTAAGTATAGGCATTCCATGTCTTTTCCAGCTAGAAAGGCTGTTTTGGCATTTCAGGAATTTTCTCTTTTTTTTTTCTTTCCTTGTAATGGCAGAGCTGTAAACCTCTTGAAAAACTGGATTATAAATACAATGACAGCTTTAACTAGTGTCTTGTTGGTGTTGCCACTAACAGAAAACTCTCTGCACTGGTGGAACAGCAGGTGCTTGGAGGGAGATCCATGTCACATTGCATATATCCACTGCTTCTTTGCCCAATTCCTCTCCAGGTCTCAAATCAATACATGCTACTCATTTTACTGCAGTTTTACTACTCTCTGTTCCTACGGTTTAGCCCAAAACCCACTGGGAAAGGCATTGTGCATACAAGCACACCAGTCAGCCCAGCTGAATAAATCATCATGTCCCTTTAATTAAGATTAATGTTGCAGCCTTTCCTGGTTATAAAACCCAAAAGGTCCGAGCCAAAGGCATCGAGTTGGACAGAAATGCCCTGCCTGCACATCTAAGGCAGCGCCGCAACACTGGGAGGTTGTCGGCTGAGCAGAGAAATTCACCAGCCCCAATTCCTGTTTGCACTACATGATATTTGCAAACTGATAAGAATTAAGTAGTTCCGCACTCTCCAGCTTTCTCCTGCTGAAATTAATCAATACTCTACCCAGGAATAAACGAGAGGCTGGTTTATGGTTAAACCTCCAGAAGAATCTCTGCCTTCCCTACCAGCTCTGTTGAAGGAAAGGGGTATCAAGGAGTCAGTTCTACCAGATGCCAGTCCCAAACACGGGGCTGCTTTGCCCTGCTCTAGAGTCACAGCAGTGATGACTGTACCAGCAGCTACAGCCTCACCAGGACTACAGCCATAGTTCTGGAAACAATGTAAAATTAAAAGGATGAGAAAAAAGAATTCTATGGAAGCAGTTACACTCTTCCACAGAAAACCAAACTCATGTTCCTGCACAGCCCATAGGTAAAGCAGCAGCAAAGATGAAGCTAATTTGCATGTAATGTGCTATATGAATTTATTTATAAGTCATGACTCGGGTAGATTTACTCCAGACATTTTGCAGGAGAGCTCATCAGCCAGGCACTGCCCAATCAAGCACACTGCTTCTTGTTTAAATCCAGGGCACAAGAGGAGATGAGCCCATATTAAAAAAAGAAGAGGTCAAGAAAGGTGACAATCCCTCCTGGGCAGGAAGCCTCTTCTCATATGCGTCAGGAAGTGCTACATTCACACATATGGAAATCTATAAATAAGAAACAAGCTCAACTCTCTTGTAACTTGAGCATCCTAAAGCTTTAAAATCTATTCACGACCACTTCCGAAAAGTTAAGAAATGCTCCAGGTATTTTTCTCAAGAAGCTGCCCGTCTGGATACCTGCTGAAGTAAAAGGCATAATAGGACCAACATGTGCAACATCTCTGTCACCCTTGCCAGTTATGGCAATGAGAAACTGCAACAAAACTGAAGGAAGGTCTCTCTTGTTTTGTGCTGTGTTTGCACAGTTACCTATCATAACAGGTCCTTATCCATGGCTGGCTCGGTGACATGACTGTCACCTGGTGTTCTCAGATGCAGGAAACTTTGGTGGAGACCTTCAAAAAATGACAGACTACATGTGGCAGACTATGAAATGCAAATCTCATAGCAATTCCCGTCTGCAGATTTTCCCCAGCTCAAGATCGCAATCTGAATTTATTTTCACAGAATTTTTATGGCGTAGGTCACACATCAGTCATGTGACTGTAGTGTCTGAGATGCATAAAAGACTCTCAAGTAAAACATAAGTGAACCCAAATCCTCAAGACAGTCAATTCAAAACTGCTGAGACACAGCTACTCAAGCACAAGGTACAAAACCCCCATGTGTTCAAGCTGTCTCTGTTCTTCAAAGTATGTATTTAAATATATGATCTTGCAAGCTTGGTGGAAGAAGTCTGATCGGTCAAAAAGGTTTAATTTTCTTTTTTTTCCCCACTCTCTAGTAATTCCTTGCAGAGCTGCCAAACATATGCACTTGTTAAAGAGCAGTAAACACTCCACAACCCCACTCCCTTAAAATTGGCACCCAAGGAAGATCTGAGCTTTCAGAAACCCAGAGGCAAAGAGTTACAGGCAAATAACTATTTGCTAATTATACTTCCAGGACTGACACTATTGAAAAATGTGCTCATCCCTCAGGCCATGTTTTCTCAAAATTATCAAGGATTTGAGAAAGAAGAGTCTACTTCTCAAGTTTTTATTCTTCTCTGAATCTCATTTTAAAATGAAAAAAGGGAATATCTTTCAAACAACCACAAGAATGTATTTTCATATTTTACATTTATTATTCAAATTAAATGTGATAAATGCTTAACTACTGTTCCCACAGAACCCAGTTCAGTTTATGAGCTGCTCCCCACAAAAGCTTCGTGACAGCATGGTCTTTTGCTAAGGATAAGCAGCATATCTGGAGAATTACTTATGTATTTATTTTACATCAAGAGCAATGAAAACACACAGTTTTAAAAACAAGAAAATAGATCTTCCTTATTTAATTTTGATTTCTATCAGAAGAGTAGCATTGTACAGTGGACAGAAAAACTATTCTCTATTTCTCCTATTTCCAGCTCAAGAGCCAGAAATACATACTTCCCTGGACACAAATAATGCATAAAAAGTATAAATGGATATGCAGCTGAAACACTGCTTAGGTGCCTGAATCCATATGTCAACATGCAGTTTTTATGCATACACTAACACATGTATAATTAGCAGCCAATTTGCACACTATTCATCAAGAATAGCTGGGGCTGTGACAACAGACTCCAGCACAACTGCTGCTTGGCAGAGACACAGCCTTACACTCGACCACAATTTCTAAACTCTACTTTTTCAGGAAGACATTGACTCGGATTTCTTCCTTAGCTTAGCCACCCACTGGTGTCATTCTCATTTTGGGACAACAGTACTCAACCCACTGTAAATATGATCAATCAGCAACCCTGTGCATATGAAACAGATTGTGTCTGACAAGGCATTTTATAGGAGTCTAGTTGAAGAGGAAACCTGCCTCAAAATTCTAAGCAGTGATGGAGATGACTGAATGTTATTTCATTATTAAATTTTTTAGGAGGGGAGTAGTTCACATTCTGAATAAGGGTCTCATCTGCCACATTAAAATGGTGGTGGGGGGAAAGGGGAAGAAATCCCAACAGGACAGAATCCCACCTTTCCTTTCCCACTCAGGTCTCAAAATGAGCCCTGTGATGCACTGTGCACTTCATTTCAGAAGGCTGACTTGAAGGGACACCTCTATACTGTGATGACAGAGGTTTGTAAATCTGCAGATCAGCTGGTGACACAGCCAGGTCCCCTGGTGCAGACACTGTGCATGTACTGCCAATACCAGGCCTAAGTCACCTCCAGGCAAGCACAAGGGAGAAACTGACCCATTGCTTCCTTCCCCCCAACTCCTTCCCACTGAAAAATACAAGATGTTCAAATCAAAAGCCTTCTTGTTTACAAGAATCACAGTTTGACTGCAGATGTTTTATCTTCCTTGTTCATCATACAAACCACTCTTGACCTTGTGCAATAATTGCTTGCTTTTCACTCAGGAGCCCTCCCTCTGCTGCTATTTACATTCAGGGTTGTGCTGCTTTGATCACTGAGCCATTTGTAACAAATGCCTTCCAAGATGGATAGTGATAAGTAGGACAGTCCCCTTTTTCGTTCATGATTAATATCTAAAATAGCTGTAGAAACATTTTAATCAAATCAGATGGGAGGAGACAGGTTAGCTCAGTTACCCAAAGGTACCTCAAAAGGAAGCCTGGTAAAAAACTACTTTGTGGAGTGGGGAAGAGAAAGGGTAGTAGATCTTGGGTCTCAGGCTTCAGGGGTCACAGCCTCAGGGGTCTTCAGTAGTCTCTGCAATCCCACTGGAATCACAAAACTATCTTCGGTCAATTCCCTCTGTAGGGGTTCACAAAATGCAGCCTGCTGAGGACTCCCAGCACAAAGGCTGCTCAGTGATGTCTGTGACCAATCCAAAAAGCCACCAATGGTCTGAGTGAGGAGCAGCGACTCCCACACCTACAGCAGCATGGGACGGCCAGGTGAGGAGGGCTCCAGCAGACACACAGGAAAATCAAAAACTTCTGCACTGCAGGACCAACGGCGTTTGAAAACTGTGGGTTTGCCCAACAGACTTAAATTTGCAGACATGCCCACTGGACACTTCCTGGGTTTTGTTCATTCCCACAAGCTCTGTGGAAGAGCACATTCTTACAGCATACATAATCCATATCAGCTAACTCTCACCTCAAGCCATTCCAGAAATTAAAAAACAGAAGCACTACTGACATTTTGCTGTGGGGGGTCATATCTGCAAAGAGGTAAGGATCATATTCTCTTTCGTTTTCAAAGGAAGGCAAATTAAAATCCTGATAAAGAGTGTCTGAGTACCCTCTAACTTAGGCTGAAGAATGCTACAAATAAGACATTCCACTTAAGGTGGTGCTTGCTATGTTCACTTTCCAAATATAGAAGGTAGCAAAAAATACCATGGAGACGTCAAGATTTGACTAGACTCTACTGTTCATATTGTTCTTACACAGTGGGGTTTAAGCTACAGGCATAATAGTCTATACTAAAGGATGTTCTTAAGGGCTCTGAGTAGCAAATTAATTGTATGGTTTATCACTGGGTTTTGAATGCTCTGTGAAGGAAAACCTGTGCAACTATTTACTAATTAACAACTGACTGTAATAGGGTCAATTACTAACGCTGACAAAGAACTTTCTCCTTATTATGAATGTGAAGCTCTCTCTCTTCAAGCCAGGCACTGGCACCATCCATATATTAAACAAGCTGTCAATGAAATAATATTTCAGATATCACTTCTGAACGAGCACATTTGACTACAGAAGTTAAGGGCATGAGCAAAGCATATGCCACATAATCCCCCACTAAAATTTGGGTTTTTGAGAAGTTTAAAGAAATACCGCCTACTGAAGAAGCACGTAGGAGGTACTATAAAAAGAAGACAAAAACACTATTAATGGGATTTATAAGGAAGAGAGGGCAAAAGATAACACCTGAAAATCTCTAGCACTTTATATGGCATATGTTATCTTCAAAGCATTGCACTAATGTTAACTAATTAATCCTCACATTCTTCTGCCAGGTAACAGGAGACAAAGTTTAATTTTAATAGCTGGAGCAAGATTCACACAAAGTAACTGATCTGCAAGAGGCGAAAGAAAGGCAGCACCAGAACAAACCAGCACACAGCTGATCCTAGAGCAGCACACCCACACAGTCATGGTGTGCCATATCCAGGAAAAGTGAGGAGAGGGAGAGAAGGTCTATTTGCAGTCACTCAGCAAACAGGCTCTATGACTCTAAACCCAAAGACAACAGACAGGACATCATCAAGACAGTCACAAATTAAATTACCTTTGTAATCTGTGTTCTGCAAGTGTGCAATTCACAGCACCCTCCACCAATGCTATCAGCCACTCACAGCTGACACAGTGCCGAAACTAAAGACTTGCTTTGCTATCACAATTTTTTGCCATTCACAAGTTTGAAAAGGTGGCAGGAACAAGGTTAAAAACAACTTACTTCCAAAGTGACCCTGCCTTCATCAAAAAATTTAAGGTAATGCTAGTTAGTGCAATGCAATTTGCAACCAGAGATTTTCCATTCACAGACCTCCAGTCACAGCTCTGAAGAAATACCTCACTACCTCCATTTTACTGTATCAGAGGAATTCAAGGAACTCTATCACCAAAAGGCAAAAGAAATGATCAATAACAGAACAAGCACCTCTTCCATCACCAATTGCTCAGGACACCATGAACTCACCCCTGGGCAGAAACACCAGTTCTGATGACACCATACTTGCATCAACATCCCAGGGCCTCTGAGGTAAACAGGTGCTGTGGCACCAAAATCAGTGGACTGAATAAGGCATGGAGTGGAGTAACGAAGCCAAGGTTTGATTTGGGAAGGGCATCTGAGGACACACAGCATAGCCCACATCAGAATTTTACGAATCCATATTTTGAAGACGGAATGGACAAAGTATGAATACAGTGGGGGGACAGCAAGTAAGGAATTTGTCTCTGTAATACCCTCCTTTTGACTGCCAGGAAACACTGTCCAAAGAGGCTCCTACAGTACAAACAATAACTGGATGGGAAGATGCACTCCTGAATTCAATCCCAAAAGCCACAATAGAAAACAGCACCTGAGCACTGCAGTGGTGAAGCAGTGCTCATACCCTGCCTGCAAACTCTCCAGAGGCAAGCCACTGCTGCCATGCTGCAGGGCTACCTGCAGCACAGAGGGAATCATGCCCAAGCCCTCCCTGCAGGCCTGGATTCACAAGTCAGTGTCACTGCTCACTAGTGCATTCCTGTGACCCTACTGGCAAGGATTAAGGAAATACTTGAGGAGCTGGAAGCCAGAAATGTTCCTTTCAAGCCCTTTTTTGAAGGCACTGGGTTTGAGTGGCACCAGGTCACAAAGTCTGCTTCCCAACAGTGCTCAGTCAGCTGGACTCTTGACTCAGTTTCTCTGTCATTAAGCCAATACTCAGAAGACAAACTGATCTTTGCCACACTGGTATGAGATAATATTCATCAGTGTTTGCAAAGCAAACAGACCCAGATGCATAATCCTGTTGGAAGCAGTGGCTGCCTTCTGCTAGGGAAAGCACAGCACCTGATGCATCAGAGGAAATGCTAATCCACCTTGGTGTGAAACTCCTTCCCAGTGCCCTGAACAGCAAATTCAGTCCTTTGAGCATGAATTACAGTCAACCACTTGATAAACCAAACAGGGAACCCACAACTTCCTCACAGCTCTCCAACTCATTTAAGAAATAAAACCGTCCAGCAGGCAGAGATCACCCCACCATCTTTCTCATGTGTGTGTCACACACCCACAGTGATGCTGAAGGTAACAAATTAACAGCTTACATTAGAAGATACTAAAGCATTTTTTTCATCCAGCTTTGTAAATTCCCTTTCATATACCTGGCCGCCTTCAATTCTGGGTCATAAAATGAGCCCTATTTTTCAGAAGTGCTATGCATGCACAACTCTAGCTGATGTTCCAGGTGCACTGCAAGTAGTCAGCACTTCCAGAAAAACTAACCAACAAACAAACAAACAAACCAAAAACCAAAAAACCAGAACACTTTTTGGTACATGAAAAAGGACTGGCTGGAAGGAAATAGTGTTTCTCATGGACCTACTAAGCAGCTGGTATTACCTTTAGTTTAACTTTACACACTGAGAACCACCTGATTTAACAGCCTCGCATCGGCTCAAAATAAATTAAAAGCAGGTTTTGCTATGTCACAGCTGTAGACTAGTTTTTCAATCCTAGAGTACAGCGAGTTACATATTTCAAGATGAAAAATCACACCTTCAAGTGCAAGATAATGCAAATTGGAAGAAATAATTTAAACTACTTGTACACAGCAAAGGGGAAAGAATTAGCTGAATCAACAGCTCAATGAAGACATCTGCTCAGCATGAAGCATCACAGAACAAATAAACTGCTGTGGCAAATTAAGAAAGGTAAGAAAGAATAATGTGGATGAATTAAAATGGCTTTGTATAATTTCACTGACAACAGCAGGCCCTCTCTGCTCATCTCAAAGACACCAGCTCTGCAACACAAAAGGTCAAAAAGGGCAACCAGAACTATTAGGAACTACAAATTCATATGAAGAAAGATGGGGAAAATATCTTTTAATCTACAAAGAAAAATCAGAGGAAAATATTTACATTAACATAAAATGAATGTTACAGTAAGATAAGGTCTGACAGTCACAGTGGATATAGTAGGAAATACCAGAAATAACTCCATGTGCTTAGCTATTTTGAAGGGAGGGAAAATTCAGTCCACTTGTAACTCCACTTGGTCCACAGAATATGCTCAATCTGAGGAATGCACTGCCACGAGTATCACTGAGAAAACTACTGAATATATTAAAGATGAGCCACAGAGGAAAAAAAATCCCCACTAAGACCTCTCCAGCATTTAGGAAGAGTTCACTCTGACTTCAGTTTCACTTCAAATCAATAAAGCGCAGATAGCAGAGGTCGGTGATTCTAGATTAAGCTTAAAGCAAAAGTTGTTGAGAATGCACAGCATTTCTTCTCCCTTCTGAATGAGCCAAGAGCTATGGCCCTGCCAGGGGCAAAAGCCTCCATTAGACAGGGCTAAGTCTTTCTGTCCCACAAAGGCAATTCTAATATTAGTACAGAATAAGCATAGGGCAATTAACAATTCCACACTTGATTTGTATTAACTAGGTGAGCACTACACAGTCATGCATTTCTAAGCACATTTCAGATCACTTGTGCATAAAAAAATCAACGTAATTTTTCATTAATTATTAGCTTCATTTGTCTGGGCAGAAGGATGAGCTGTAGTTCATGATAATAAATGGAATAAAGTACTGTTTTAAAGCATGCCTTCGTTAATCTTTTGAGCTATTTATGCTAAATTCTCTGGATTAAAAAAAAAAGAAAAATCAGACTTTAAAATATTTCTGGAAGTCTAGCAGCCTCCCTGAGGTAAGCAGCGCTCCACTCAGTGTAACGTCAATGAAGCACACCCCGATCCTGGGGAGCGCAGCGGGATGGACAGCGCCACATGCGAGGGGCGCAGGGGCGGGGGTGCCCGCGGCGGGGGTGCCGCACACAGGTGCACAAAGCCGAGCGCGGCAGCTCCGCTGCGGCACAGCCGCCGCCGGGGGAAATCCTCTGGAAACCCTCAGCCACCGCACCGCTTTTCACACGAAACTTGGGACCGCCGCCGCCGGTCGGAGCCCTCGGGGCCGGGACAGCCGGGGGCCCCAGCCCGCAGCCGCTCCGGGAGCCGCC
>WBNO01012026.1:389334-413547 GCA_013400575.1 Peucedramus taeniatus
CCCGCCCGCGCCGCGGCATGACGGGGGCTGTAGTCCGGCCCGCGCCGGGGATGCTCATCCCGCGAGGGACGGTGCAGCTCCCGCAGCCATCCCGCGCAGGGAAATAAACGCCCAACTCCCGCCGAAATGCTGCCCGAAATCCCCGTCCCATTTGCTTCAGCAGAGGTTAAAAAGTTCCAGCTCTCCTCTCACGTCCCACTGGCCTCCCGTCTGGGGTTCTTTGTGCCTCCACCTCTCTCCCAGCGTGTGCCTTACTCCAAAGAGGCTTCTGGCACACAGTTTCTTTCGTGATGCTTGATATCAGGGGTTTTAAAAGCTTTAGCTGATCTTAGATCTGGAATAAGAGGTGAATAAGGGAACAAAAAATAATGAAACGGGAGAGAGAGTTAACTGGTAGAGAGGATTAGAAACTAGGACCTTGTTGTCCTTGTAAGTTGTTCCCACTCGTTAAATCCTAAAGGTGAACCCTGTTTATCCTCACACGTCGGCAACGATGCCAAAGTGCAAGCAAATAAATAAATAAATACACTGAGTCTGACCAGGATCAATTTGTGCAGCCTCCATTATAATCACGGTATTGGAATGGTTGCTGCATCCAGACGAACAAATCGGTCTATGCCCAGAGTCTGGCACATCCAGTGAGCTAGCTCTGCCTCGCAAGGACATCCCAGATGTCCTGCCAGTAATCTACAGGTCAAGGCGGGTCAGCCGCGTTATAATTGGCTTCCCACAAACAGAAGGGATCTTCACCTACTGCCCAGTGGCTGCGTGAAATTCTTCCTTGGCTCAGAAACATCAAAGGAAAATCAAAGGCATCTTCGAGCCTGATCCTTACAGCTGACTGTCACCCGAGCATTAGACTAAGAGGCTGGCTGCAAGGGAGCAATTTGTAGATCCACACAGCTGACTGATCACTTCAAGTGGTGATGATGAAAACTGAATGACGTTGACATTAACAAGTCCCCTGGTGGAAATACAATTTTGCAAAGCAGAAATACACATAAAGTTATTACTATTAACATTTACACTTTTGTGGCATCTTTTGCAGCGGAATCAGAGCACACTTTCTCAGTCACAGCTGGATAACCTTTAGCAAATCATTTCACAGTGCTATGCCTCGCTTCCCATCTGCAAAAGGCCTCGGTTAGCCTGCCTTAAAACAAGGTTAGCAATCCTCAGCTCTTGCTAAAATGCCAGTGAAAGCACACATGAGGCACAGCCCTGGAGCCATCAGAAGGAGTTTGGGATTAGAAGGGATGGATGGCTGAAGGAAGACTTAGGGAAGGAAAAAGCATGAGTCTTTTCACTTCACAGTTGAAGGACCCAAAACAAAACATCCTTTATGTCAAATATCTGTACCCCTAACATATATGCTGTCCACACTGCCTCCTCTCACTTGCAGTCCTTACTGACTGCTCTGGGATGGATGGATGGATGGATGGATGGATGGATGGATGGATGGATGGATGGATGGATGGATGGATGGACAGATGGGTGTGCTGCACTAGTTACCACCACTGCTGGTGCCAACTTCCCAGTATGTGATAATCACCCTGCTAGTAAAAGGGTCTGGATCTCCAGTTCAATCCCAGTTCAAATAAGCTATCAAAACTTCCAGGAATAGGTAACCTCTTCTAGATGCTGTTCATCTTCAAATACCCAGTCTACAGCTGAAAAGCTTCTGCATGCAACTACCCTGACACATCCAGACCTCTAATCTCAGCTGGATATCCAGATCCTCAAAGACTGCTTGAGTCCTCTTGTGACTCTTTTGTGTAGAAAAATGTTATATCTTCTGATGCTTCACATCACAGTTACCATTATCAGGCAATGTAAAAGTAACCTCAGTGTGGTAGAATTTTCTGTGCCGTGTCATAACCATACAGGATGTGCTGCCATTGTGATAGGAAAGGATAAAATCATGGGAACATGGTTGTTTTGTCACAGCAGTACATTTTTATCATGATGGCAAGAGGAAACATTCTCAGGAAGAAAGAAAAAAAGAAGACAAGCTATTTCAAACTGAGCTTCTGAAAGGTTATATAAAAAATCCAGTTTGGGAAGCTGCAGTTTTTATATACAGGAGAATATAGAAAAGGTATCCATGTGGCAACTACAGCTTCTTTCATTCAGTTCAGCTCAATAATTTGTATTGACATGATAGGCACTGCCAAAACTTAAGAGACAAGATCATTGAGCATCTGTCACAGGTCAAAATAATATATCAAGTGTCAGCTCTAGACAAGGCTTTACACAGTGGCAACTACTTAATCAATCCAGTCGTGCATTACTAATGAACTCATTACAGTTGTATCTCAGTGCACTGCTATCCAGTATCCCAAGTTTACCCTGTATCTGTTTGACATTAATATCATATGTTGCTTGCTTCTCTGTAATTGTAATATTTGTATATGGGACTGCAAAACACCGTGAAAGCATTCATTTATTCACCACTGAGAAGAAAGCATTACTACCCTTGGATTATAGATCAGAAAACAGTAGCAGAGAGATTATATGATTTGCTCAAGGCTATAAAACCAGACAGTTTCAGATCATGTTCATTTCCAAAGCCTGCACTGGGTCTGTTAATCCTTACTTGACTATCTACATTCAAATACCTCTTTTACCAAGAATAAAATACAAAACTGGACTGACAGTAAGTATGTCTGTAAGGAATTACACCTTCCACATTCCCTCTATGTTTCTGCTTTTTTTTTGACAAGCTTTATTCTTTGTTCTCTTTTTAACCTGAACAAGTCTCTGTTGGCTTCTCACAAAAGGTAAAATGAGTCACCTTTACCACAAAAAGTGATAGCAGAGCAGACAGAAAAAGATACAAGTCAAATTTCAAGCCATACGGAATCCAGGGGCAACACAGGCTCTGCTGGGACCCAAAACTACATGTCATTTGCCCAGAATGGAAACATGATTTGCTCACTGCCATAACTACACAAAGTTCTCTTCCTTCCTTCCTTCCAGCAACATCTCTTCCTTCTTTAGTTCAGCTTCAGCCAACTGATTTTGATCTGCAGGCTTATCTCCTGTAAGTTTTGTGACATCTGTGTGGTGGCACTGATTGCATCAGCTGAAAAGAGACATAGGAGCTGGTTGCCATCAACAGATTGATGGTATCATAGCCCTGGGCTCCTCATGACCTTCCTACAGCTCTTCAGCACATGATGAAAAGGAAGAGACAGGACCAGCCCCTGTAGGACTTTACGTGGGAGTGGTCTTAGAGAAGAGGCACAGCTGTACATTGCTTTTCTCCAGCTGATGTCTGTCAGAGGGGAGAGCCTGAAGGCAGCTTTCCACTCCTGCAGCCTCCTCAGCATCTGACAGCTGGGCTGCAGATGCAGTATATCCATACACATCAACTAGCAAGTTCCACGGAATACCATCAGCACACCATAATCATGGATACAAAGGTGCAGCTGTTACATAAAGGATTGTTTCTTAGGCCACACATTCTAGTTTCATACTGTTGCATGAACTCTTTTTAACACTACTTTAAAATACATCATGAGTCTCAAGAGACTGCTGTTATTCAAGCTATGACATAGTTGTGCTTTTCACCTGCTTCACTTACTGAGGTCAATGGGAATGGCATGGAGGCAAGTTGGGATGGAGTTTAGTTGGAATGCTTCAATAGCAGTGCTCTGTAATGGTGTTCTATGCAGCATAGAACTCTGGGCCTCCATTTGCCACATCATATCCTTTTACATTTCGGAGACCTAGAAGGCCTCTGGACTTTTTGTACAGACCTTGAACAGCACAATGAAAAAAATACACACATGCAGTGTGCTTTCATGGGAATTTTACTTTTGTACTTTATGGTTGTTGTTTCCTTCATTCTAGAATAAAAGTACTTTTGGACCACAGGTAGACAGATGCTCTTTATATATGAGAGGAAAAAAACAGTCGGTACTGCAGGAATCACTTAAAAGTTGAGTACAGATATTTTCCAAGTATTTCCTCCTAGATATTTTCCATTATAGACTTATTGCTTTCTCTAAGTCTGAGGTCTGCATGCCCCTTTATATTTAAGAGGCCCTACTGTTAAGAACACTGTCGTTTCTTTGACTGAGTCTCCAAAGCTGGATATAATGTGTTCCTGAGTAAAATAAAAACCTTCTACAGTACAGGCACCTTGCTGGCAGGTAGTTGATAATTTATGTCTCACAGTTACCTGCTGAGACAATAGTTAAACAAGATTAAAACAACCATTGGACTCTAGCTGTTGTGCACTGACTGCTGCTCTGCTGCATGTTCCCCAGGTACTGTGGTCAACAGTTTTCCAGTGATTTGAAGAAGCTTTAAAAATATTTAGGCTACTTTACCTTTACTATATCATCAGGAAAGTGTTGAACAATGAGCTTGTGAAGAGGGCAGAGATCTGAATTCAATGCAGCGTCCAACCACAGGTTTCCTGCATGAGGATTTACATGTCATGTGATCTGTGGGGGCTGACGTCTCCACCTATAAATCAAAAATAGGTGCATAAGTGGAGTTTAGCTAATACCCCCTGGATGGTGATGACCTACATACTCTAGTAACAGGGGCCTGTCTGGTTATTTTTGAACAATATAGGTCGCTATTCTGCTGGCAGAATGTTTGACTTCAATATGCAAGATCACATAACAGGATTGATTCTGCCATGTTCATTGGGGTAGCCTCACACCAACAGAGAAGGTGGGGCTTCTTCTGCAAGTAGAGTTATTGTGCCTCTGGTCTGGGTGCACAAAATATTAATCCAAATGAAGGACGAAATATAAAGACAGGACTATAAAAATACAATCAAAATATTGTTTGGTGTAAAACAATATTTGCACTACTGGCCTCAGTATTTAGTGGAGCTGTATCCATTCACAATAGCTGTGCATCTGTCTTCATATTATGTCCAAAAATGTATTAACATTCAACCATCAGCACATATTTACTGCAGACTATGTTCTACTAAGATATTTTTCATACATCTATCCTTTGAGATTATAACCAATACATCTAATATATTCAGTACTTTTCCCTCTCCATACATAGATAACTTTGTATCTACATTTTTTTACACGTGTACACACACACATGCACACATATACACAGTATATATTAGAGATGCCTTGTGTGGATTTACATGATTTTATATTAGTAAATATCCAGTCAATATTGGGTTTTCCCCTCCATTTTCGGTTTTCCTGGAATTAGTTTGTGTGATTAAATACTGCCTGTTTGAGCTTAAGATCAGCAGACTAAATTAAGTGTATGACTATGCAGTCAGCAGCTACAACATGTAATATGGCAAAGTTTAATGAGGGATTTTCCTTCTGGAAGACCTGTCTTTGCAAAGACCACTACTCAGAGCCATATGAAAGAATCTGTGCTGCGATGAAGCAAGCATGAAAAATTCCCCTAATCTTATGATCAAATCCCTTGGCTTTCTGCAGCTGTGCACTCAGAGTAGCAATTTAGCAATCCTGTAAGGAATTTACTAGGTCCTTAGGATTTTCTCTATAAACCTTCTTCCTTCCCTGCATATTGCAGTAACCCATCTTTTAGAAGGAAAACACCACAGAGAATGCTGCATAGGAAAAGAGATTGTAGAAGAAGCAGAGAAGCAAGCGGGAATAAGACCTTGATCCTAAACTCTTTGAATGTAATGGATTGACTTCAGCAGGCTTTGGCTCAATCCCTAGCTGTCAGGGAGGAAAGTCAGTAAAAAAAAAAAAAAGGAGGAAAACCAGCTGAGAATCAACAGGGAAACAAAAGAAGCAGAAAGAAAAAGAACTGAAAAGGAAATAACCAGAAAGGGTAAAAGGTAGAGTGTCAAGGGTGAAGAGGCTGAGAAGAGTAATAGTGGACACCACTAAAACAGAAGTAGAGAGGAGTGAGAGGAAAAAAGCGAATTATCTGTGAAATGAAACTCTGCAGGACACTGATTTGCTCCTGGTTTTTAAGCTGGTTGCACATAGCACAACTTCATCATAATGACTGAGACTGTCACTGTATTTGCCTGTTGATGTGCTTCCTGTCATGTCCTGTGCCTCAACTCCCCTGGGCACCAGGCCAGCACTTTGTAGACGGCATCACGGCTCCCAAGTGTTCTTTGCCTCGAGGTTTCCTGTACATGGAGCAGCCTGGTGTGCACCTGGGTCTCCCCTTGGTATGGGGGTAAGCTCCTGCAGAAGTCAATGGGAATGGAAGGAGCTCAGTGTCAGAGTAATACACAGTCTTGCCTCTTGCTTCCACTGCAGCCATTAATAAATCATTTAACATAGATCTTATAAGCACAAGATTGTTTTGCAGGCCAAGAACAGAAGTTAGGAGACCTGAATTCTGTTTCAAAGAATATTAACTGTTGCCTATCACAAAGCTCTGGCAACTGTCAGTAAGTCTGTACAATTTTTTTTCCTCATTTTCTTCTCTTGAAATATGCATGCACGTGATTTTGGTTTTGGCCTCTTGGGAGCTCTCAAGCTGAAAAGTATTCCCAGAATCAGATCAGAACCCACATCAATCTGTTGGAGATCAGGATAAGCAAGGAAACATGATCAGGAACCAGTGTGAAGGGCAGCTCCAAGAGAGACTGTAGAGATGCAGGTAGGGATGGTGGGCAAAACTCATGGGTGGATGAGGAGTCTGTGATTGCATGAGGACATTGGGAACAGAGTCTAGGACTGAATGATGGACTGAATGAGGAAAACGCAACTGAATTTTCAAAATTGGAGGATGAAACTTAAGGTAACAAGACAGGAGCTAGCAGGACAGCAGAAGCTGTAGGCACACCCTCCCCTAGAGCCATTGGATTCCCAGATTTCTGCTCTCAGTCAGCATGTGCCTCAACACACTCTTATCTACAGATGGCAATTTGCTATTTTTATGAGTCAATTCTGGTGTCTCAACAACCAGGATGGCAATGTGGAATTTTACTGATGTCAAAGATAGAACATCACCTTCAAAATGGAAATATTTTTTGTCTGGATTGCTTTAAAGAAAAAAAAAAAGGAGATCACATGCACACAAAACTCTATTCAGAGGTAACAAAGTCACTCACTCAAAAAGTCAGGAGATGCTAGATAAAGAATGTTTGAAAAGTCGTAGTAGCCTCCCTTGAACGCAGTTTGTGGAATGGGGTTTTTAATGACACAATTATTTTTTCCTCACAGATTGCCTAAGCTGTTTGTTGCAATAGTTGGGAGATGTATAATTAAAGGCAGGAGATAACTGAAAGGAAAAAGATGGTCTTATCGTTAATGCAATGTGACCTCTGTAACATTGGGCAAATTGCTTAAATGAAAATTTCCCCACATTATCTCTAAATGTTCATATCTCTGTTTCTGAGTATCCAGCTTGGTATCTGAAAAGATTTGTAGAAATGCTGAGGTCTCATAAGAGAAACTGAATTGAATAGGAGCAGTGCAGTGAGTACTTAATGCTCTGTACAGCTGACTATTCTGAAATAGGAGATCTTTGACTGTTAAACTGTGTCCTCAAAATAGGAAACTCAACCATATATTCCCTGTCTATGAAGTGGAAATACATGCTGTTTTGTTCTACTATGCAATGGAAAGACAAGCTTGTCACAGATGTGAAGTTCTTGAGCTCGTAAATGATAAACAACACACAGAGGTACAACTCACATCAAAGGGAAGTCTGAGAAGCATACAAGGAGGGAGGCAAGGGACACACATGGATCATGGAAGTTAAAATATGAAAAGCTATGCATCTACTGAGCACCCTCTACCCTGTACACTGAAAAAGGAAAGGGATTGTGGGAAAAAAGCATGGTCAAATATTAACAGATGCCTGTTTATCTAAGAAAACCGTTTTAGAGGAAACGAGCAGTGACAAGACAAGAATGTGTTCAAAAACATTCTGTCAAGCCTATGCAAAAATGTGTTAAGGACCTATAAAACTGAGATAATGATACTTTTCCTTGCAAGCAAAGTGCTTGGAGAACTGCTGGTGAAATCTGCTACAAGACTTAATGCGTTTTTCTTTTCACGGGAACTATAAGATCTTACCAAGTGACTCCCAGATAACTCAAAGGATGAATCTGAAGACAATTTTAGTCAGTGGGAAGTTAGTTAATTTCAGGGGTTTTGGAGCAAAATCCATAAGCCATGAAACCCAGTTCAATTTTATGAAGTGGCTTGATGTCATGAACTGTACACCCTAGAGACAAAACCACGGAGCTGAGGTTATTAGGGTGACATAAGCCAGGATCTGGGTTTGGTTTATTTTTTAAACAAGTCATGTCTTGGCAGCAACCCAGAAAAAAAAGCAATATACATAAAAACAATAAGAGAAAAGATAGCATGGTCATAAAACAGCCACTGAAGTCTGTGAAATATAAGAGGGGGACAGCACTGAGTCTTCACAAAGGCATTGTCCAGCTGAACTAGTATAAAACAATAGAACAAGGCTTAGCTGAGATTGCCGGGGTCACCTCAAGCTCATATCCCCACACATGCTGCAGAAGGAACTTAGCTGGAAGGGACAGGGATTTTTCACTTTTGTCAGTTATCCAGCAGGAAAAGTGAGCACCTGCTGAAGGCTCTTGTCAATGACAAGCAGCGAATGGTAGCACTAAAAGTGCAAGGCAATGCAGTGAATGTGATCTGAGAAATACAGGCTGACAGTGAAAAATGCTGCAGACTTGAAGTGCACCATAGTTCTCCAAGTTTATGAAAGCAGTACATCTGGGCAGCTCGCAGGGGAGACAATGACAGGACACGTCTGTGATGTTACTGTGGAAAGACAGAAAGTGCAAGGTACTACTCCTCATTTAGAAATGGAGTCTTACTGCAATGGTGAAGAAAAGAGAACCACATTACCCATTTTTGTCAAATTCCTGGGCCAATCCTGTTGCCAGATTTGCAGGCCCTGGTCTAAGTCAACTGGACACACTGTTCCCAGTCAAAATACTCTTAACAGACCAAGTACCCAAAAGCTTCTGCCTGTCACTGGCAAAAGATCCACTCCTCTGTGAATTCCCATGTGTAAGCTTTAGGCTTCTCTGAGCCCCATGGAAAAGTGCTACATGTACATTAGTGCTGTGAGTAACAGGGAGTTACTGTCCCTGCAGCTGGGCTGCAGCTCCTCTGTGGAGATGAGGGTTTGATGGACTGGGTGTGCAGAGTCTCCAGATGTAAAGGGACACCAAGTATTTTCTTGAGTAGGTTATGCTTAAAGCCTGCTCTGAGGAGAGCATAAGCAATGAGGGATTCAGTGAATTTTTCTAAATGAGGAATTACCAAACACTTATGTTCTTCTAGCAAACCTCAAGACAAGAGCTCTAAGGTATGAGCACTTTTATTCTGCTGTCATGTCTTTGAAAGAGGAGTCCCCTTTTCTCTGGATAACATCTTGCACCATAGTGTTCTGATCTGATTAGAAGACCTTCATACTGGTGTGTTGCAAGTAGTAACAGTAATATTTATTTTCCTTTTCCTCTTGATTCAGCCCTGAGGTGGTCAGAAAAAGACAGAAATGGAAATATTCAACTATGTGGCATCTATTAATTCTTCCTCACCACCTGCCTTACCTGAGTTTGTGCCTTTCCCTGTCACATTAGTATCTGATTGGTTATGTATGCATAAATGCCAAACTTTTAAGTGGGAATTGAATGAACTTGTTTTAATATTGTGTACTTACAGGAGGATTTTAAGGGCAAGGACCTTTTCTTTAATTGGCACATAGATTTAATGTAATTCTGTGATAAGGAACATAGATATATTTGGATGACATAAATCAAAACACTCAGTGTTTGTACCACAAGAGGGATGATATGCCTTATGCAATGGAAAATCATGACTCAAATCTTCTGGAATTACAAACCCACAGCTTTAATCAAAATCTTTTGGCTTTTACCTGTTAATACTTAAATATTACAATACATGCAAGAAAGATGCATATTGAGACTCAGCGAAATAAGTTAATTTTTCTGCAATGTCAATTCATGTTCCTTTCTTAAGGCATGTTGTGTTGAAAAAGCACAGCTGACTTCTGATACAATTCTGCTTTTGTAATCGGATTTACATACTGTAGTAAGATGCCCTTTTAAATTTCCTTCTTTTCAAATCTGTTCATTGTTTTTGTCTTACCATGTTGACGATACAACCACAAGGCCTATTTGATTTATAATTGCATTTTTGCAGACAAATTTATTAACATAAATATTACTTTTTTTGCCCACATGGCTAGTAAAAATATTTTAAATAATTTAAAAAATCCATTTGACCTTTCACTTTTGATGTGTTGTGGAGTTCTGAGAAATTTCACCAAGTGTATGAGTAAGACAGCTTCCTTCCTTTGGAGTAATTTTATGTTTTATGTAATAAGAAATGCAGGGAAAATAAATGTTCTTTGTTTACAAACAACAGACTCCTATTCAAGTGTTGAACAACAGTTATTATTAATTATTTACATTGTTATAGCTCTGCAGAGACACCAGCATGGAGCATGGCTCTATTTTGTTAGCTGCTATACAAACATAGATGAAAAAGATGATTGTGACTATTTCATATGCCCAATATGCTACGTTGCTTAAGGTAACAATGATTTGTCTATAAAAAAGCAGGAAAAGGCTTGGATTAATCCAAACAAAAAAGCGTAATTGTACTGCTAAAATAATTTGTGGTAAGGAAAAGGGAAACACAACTAGGAAGGAACGTGCTGCATTAACCTCACATCTGTTTACTTCTAATAGAGGGATCAGCTATTCAAATCTTCAGAAAGGCCATTAAAAAAAACAAGACTGAAGAAGAATTAAGAGGGCCATGAAAGGAAAGTGAGACATTTTTAATGTCTACTTCCTGCATCACCTGTGTGCTGAATTACACCAGAGCACTGCTGGAGCAGATGAGGCTCTGGAGGAAGCCCTTGGTGACTCTTGACTTTTGCCAGCTCTGGCCTAAACCCAAAAAAGCGCTGAGTTCCTGTTCATTGAATCACTGAATCATATAATATCCTGAGCTGGAAGGGACCCACAAGGATCATCAAAGTCCAACTTCTGGCCCTACACAGGACACCCCAAGATTCACACCATGTTCCTGAGAACATTGTCCAAACACTCTGCCAGGACTGGTGCTGTCACCACTGCCCTGGAGAGCCTGTTTCAGTGCCCAACCACCCTCTGGATAAAGAAGTTTTTTCCTAAACCTTCCTGGACACAGTTTCATGCCATTCCCTTAGTTCCTGTCACCAATCACCAGAGAGGAGAGATCAGTGCCTGTCCTGTTGCTCTTTCTACTGGATCTTTTTTCTCTCCCACCTATTTCTTCTGCATCTTTCTCTTTTCAGGTTTTTTTTTGGTTTTGTTTTGGTTTTTTTTNNNNTTTTTTTTTTTTTTTAAGTAAGGTTTTTGATTAGTCAGCCAGGATCTCAGGCCTTGTTGCTGGGACATTAAGTAAGCTGAGATCCCTGCATTCAAAATCCTGAATTGTATTTAAATTTTTGACACTGGACGTGAACGCACTTTAGATTCACTCATCCTATCAAATTTAAAAAAACCCCAGTGATGCAGGAACCTACAATCTAGGAGCATTGCACTAATCTAAACTTATAAAAAGACTATTTTACTTTCTAATTTTGGACCCAGAACTATTTGAGACAGTTTTTTATTGATAAAACCAGCATCAGAAAGTGTTAATCCCTAAGAAATTACAGGTTTAAAAGATGGATGTAGGAAATCTGTGGCATATCAGGACACTGAAGTCTGTAACACTACAGGCTAGCATTATCATTACTGGATTACATTTCTTTCTCCTAGCACATTGCTGTTTCCAGTAGATTTGATTCATTATTGTTGCTTCATTTTCAGTATTATGCCAATTTCTGGGACAGCCAAGGCAATTTACTGGGTTCCACTGAGTTCTCCAGAAACAACAGTCCCCCATAAAGCCCCACTCCCTTCAGAATGTGTATTTAAGATGGGATTTGTGTATCAGAAAACAGTCAGGCATGCCTTTTTCTGTATGCCTGCTAAATGATATTTAACGTACTGTGCCAGAATCTAGAGAAGGCTGTTTTCTCCTACAGACTTTTTCTGAGGAAAAAATTGCTTCCTTTCTCTCTAAGAGGGTTGTTTCCATCAAGCTTTCGGAGAAGCAATCTCTGCTAGAAGGCATGATCATGATCATAAAGGCATCTCAGCACTGCAATTCATGTATGAGAATTGGAGGGAGCAGCCCCTGTCATTTAACCTGATTCACAGGGGGCTGAGAAAGAAGCAGGCAGAAGAAGTGTCTGCTCAATTTTTCAACAGGAAATCTGACCAAAAACTGTACACTTCTAGTCTGGTTTAGGTGAAGAGCTGAGCTTTTGATAGAACTATTTTAATTAATAATGCTTCTGGCCAATGGTGCTTGTTCTCTGCAGAAAAATGCAGCTGAAGCAGTGATAATAATCCTACTATTACAATTTCGTAACATTACTGGGTATTTAATATATTTACTTTGATTGCCTTATACTGTTCTTTTCAGGCTGTGTTATCCCTTCATTGTATTGTGGACTGCTGTGATGCACCATTTCCCTGTACAAATAAAGTGGAAGAGGAGGGCATGTTGATCTACTTATTTATTACAGGGAATCTAACTTACAATGAAGAATATAATTTTGCAATACCTGGACTACAGTTCCCAGGAGGCAGAGCAGCTATGTTTAGGAATCAAAATAATTTTCTTTTTTCCCTGCCATTTCAGGCTATTCTGTACAAAATAAGGTCTCCTTAACTGCCCATTTTCCAGGCAGTGCTAACCAAGGATCCACACACAATAGAGGAGACCTACTTAAGGAAAAAAAAGAAACCTAGACGTTTTTTCATATTTCATCATCTTCTAATGAGTTTATTTTCTTTTATGGGAGGTACTTAGGCTGATTCTTCAGAAAAATTGGAAGTTAATAATGATCAATCTACATTTACTCTGCACATAACTGTAGAGGTTATGATGCATGGCATAATTGCAGTGTACTGAATGTTTCCCTTTTACAGCTGGCTGCAGAGACTGTAATAGCCTGTTACTCATTTCTAGATGGAGTTCCTCCTTCAGTTTAGGAATTTGTGCTTCTGCTGCTGGAATTTCTGAACTTGATCCTGACTGGTAGTTGTAGACAGCTGCATTTAATTATCACGCAAACAACATTTGTTTATCATTCTCCATTCAAAACAACCCAAATACACCTGACAACAGTACTGTATCAAATAAGCCAAAGATGCTCTTGGAAAGGAAGTTTTCCTTAATGCCCTTCTTTACAGCTAGTAATTTATCACATGCTTTGAGTGTTCTTGTTTCTTTGTTTCATTTCTCTTTCCCTCAAAGACAATAAAGAAACGGAGAAGACCCAAGGTTAGATCTGGCATAACTCCAACACCAGTTTCCCTCTTATTCACCAATTAATTATTTATCTATTTTCCCGAGAAAGACAAACAACATGCAAACAAAATCAGGATGTATTATGTGTATTTACAAGCAAGTGAAACACAACTAAGATAAAAGAAAGAATTGAAAATTTAAATTATTCTTGAGAAAAAGACACCAGGGATGAAGTGAAATTTCATGAATGCATTCAAGTACTTTGGCCCAAATCCATACCAGCTATTAATCCATAGCTCACAGATGAATTTGTTTCACTTGTATTTGAAAAGAGAACAAAACCTGAACCAGGGCTGTTGCAATGAGCTGACAACCTCGACACAGAGCACAATGTAGTGGATTAGACCAGAGAAAACACATTTAGCTAGAGAGCTGTCGCCAAAGGGTAAGGATGAGCTTGTAGCTATGGCTTTAGTGATGACTGGGAAGGGCTGGATTCACGTCTTGTGACGTGAAAATCTCCCCTTCTTTGTGGGTCTGTTTCCTGAGTAAAATAAATCCATTTTTACCATTCTGCCCCACGTAAACCTTCAGTGATGACATGATGTGCCGCCATCTGAGACCATACCTGGGCTTTGGACAGCAAAAGCCCTGCACCTCTTCTGCATGAAGGACAATCCCAGCATTCTCCCAGGTCCTCAGGCATCGCAGCCAAAAGGCGGCTAGATTTTGAAAGGGAGGAGGTAGAGATGCTGTTGTCCGTGCTGGCCCACAAGCGGGATGAGCAGTCCTGGCCGGAGATGCCTCACAAGAGGAGTCCCCCTCAGGAGCAGTCGCCCCTTAGGCGGAGTCGCCCCTCAGGAGGAGTCGCCCCTCAGGCGAGTCGCCCCTCAGCAGGAGTCGCCCCTGAGGAGCAGTCGCCCCTCAGGCGAGTCGCCCCTCAGGAGGAGTGGCCTGGGGGGCAGCGCAGTCCGGCCGGAGGCCCTGGTGCGCTCCCGGGGCGATGCTGCTCCCCTGACAGCCGTGCCCGCATCCCCCTTCCCTCGGGGCCGCTGTGGGGCCCTGACGATGCCGGGCGTGCAGGGAGGCGGAGCCGGGTCCTGCTGCCAGCTCAGGAGCTCTCCGGCGGCTGCCACCCAGGAGGAGGTAAGGCTGGAGGCACGGCGGCTGTCATCTCTGGAGTGATGGCAGATCATGGTGTTCAGAGCTCCTCATGCTCATTTATAACTGATTTAGGGAACCTATGCAAGGGTTTCCTGTTTTTTTTCGGGGGAAAGTTTATACTCGCCCTCCTGAGTGTGGCAGGAGGTCTCCGGGTGGCCATCGGGTCCCTGTCACTGCTTGCCTGACCCAGAGGTGTTTTCATCAGCTGTGAAGGGACAGAATGGTTTTGGGGAAGGTGCTGCTGGAAGGGAGCCCCTGGAGCCCAGAGGTGCTGAGGGCACTGGCCCTGCTCGGCAGGGCAGCCACTGGCAATGTCCCACTCCGGGCAGCAGCCAGCGCTGAGGGAGCTGCCAGCTGGTGGGGGCCAGGGCTTGTTACTCATAGTAAGTTTCTCTGTGAATTCCTAAAAAATATTTAGGGAGGGGAAGGAAAAGAGAAATTTTGTTGTGCTGCTTCACAGGGAGCATGTGTCAGGGAGCCATAAGGACTGGCAGCTCCCTGGGTTCTGGAGGTGGCAGGACATCCTTTGCAATACAACACTTCCAGGGATCAGAGCAGTGACGGATATGGGGCAGCTCCAGCTCCAGGCACCGAGTGGCTCCCTGGGCACAGGGATCAGCTCCATAGGACCATGGATAGAGCTGTGGGGAGCTGGAGACCGGTGCTGTTTCATCATCATGGGCAGGAACTGAGGGGTCCAGGAACATCAGGGCATCCAGGTCTAAAAGTGCACTCAGGGCCCTGGCAATGGGCTGGAAGCTACTGCACAACTGAGTGAGAAATTAAATTAAATAGCAGAGAATTCTGCAAAAGAAAGCATCTGATAAAAATAAGCACTTTTGCTGAGCATGGAACGTACTGTCACAGGAAGCCACTGACGCCAATACCTTAAAAAGATTGAAGAGGGCTTGGTCAGTTATGTTATAGCAAGATTGCCCAGCTTTGGCATTATTTATGTCAGGTTTCAGAGAGATTTCAGAGAGCATGTGCTCCAGAGAAGTATTGAGTCTCTCAAGAGATTAACTTGAGATTTAAAGCAGGAAAAAAAGTACCAGATTATGTCACTGCCCTCTTAGACTACAATTAGAGAGTATACTGGTCTGAACAGATTGCCAAGTTGATAACATATGACAAGTCCTATACTCTGGGCTGAGTGCAGCCCTGGAAAACAACAGGGGAAGTGAAAGGGACGTGATTTTGGATTTTGCAAGGCCTATGCCAACTTATCTGCTGACAATTGAAAGCATATCTGACCTGAGCATCTTTCAATCAGTGAGGTTCCATCCTTCAGGAAGGAGGAATAGCTGACAAAAATGTTATTGCTTCCACAAATTAATTCAGGTTTCCTGCTCTTGCATCTGGTACATAGTGCTTTGTTCTCTCTCTCCTGCCCTCCCTTTTTATTCTTCTATGCATAGGAGACAGGAATTCTCCATCACTTAGGTAATCTCTTGTATTTACAAAACCAATCTGGTCTTGTAACATTTCTGATGACATGTGAAAAATTACTTCTGGATGTGCCAGTGTATCAGCACAGCAAACAGTAAGCGGGACATGGAAACCTTTGGCAACTCACATATTGGTTTAGAAAAGTTATAATGTGGGAATATGGGAAAAAGGGTGCCATTCATACCAGCTGTCCTGCTGTCATTCCCAGTTTGGCAGTAATATGGGGTTCTTCAAAATATACAGACTACAAATTGACCTTAAAGAATTCCTGGGTGAGTCTTAAAGTGAAATTTGCATTAGTTATATCAAGCTTTTCCCATAAAGCATGCATCTGTGTAAAAGGTAATAAATTAGAAATGTATTTCTTTATATACTTTAAACTCCACATAGCAAAATGCCCCAGCACTTTGGGAGCTTTTGGGATCCTTTGCCTGCCACTAAAGTGCAGTCATTCCTTGGCTGCAAAACAGCAGTTGCTGCAAGATCCACTAATGAACAGTTTGAACATTGTGTGGGAAGAATATTATCTCTTGCTGAAACCACATGGCAAATATGAACAGTAATGCATGAATTTACTGGTTTTCAAATACTGTATCATCACAATCTGCACCTTGGATCTTTCATGGATTCTGTTTTTCTTTCCAGTATCACAGCCTTTTTCTCAATACTTTCTAACATACACTGGAGTTACCATAAAAATAGTTCAGCAAAATTAGAGTGACTATTGGCAACAATATGAAACTGAGCTTCCTTCAACAGGAGGTGTGCATCTGCTTTGCTGCACCCTGTCATTCAGCATTCTCTTGGCAGAAGTGTTAGGAATTTACACTTGTTACTGGGGACTTTTTTTCTGTTGCATGCAGACATATAATTTTCTCTCCAGGTCACTCAGTGTGTTGATTCTCTCCTCTTGTTTGTTGCCCTCTTGTTTTGCAGCTGAAAGTTTGCTCATAGCTGGATTTTTGCCAGAGATACCTGATATAGAAAGAGCTCAAAGAAACATTCTGATTTCAGAGTCTAGCTGGTCAAAAAAAAAAAAACCAAAAAAAACCAAAACCAAAACAAAAACCAAACCAAACCAAACAAACTGAAAAACAAACCCCAAACAAACAAAAAGCCGAACTCCAAATAAAACAAAACCACCAGGCTTCAGGACAAAGGGGAAAAAAAACCCACCAAAGAAAAACAAACTGAAAAAACTTTTGGAAATCTTAAATTAATTGACCTGAGCTCCAAGCAGCAGCAAAACATCACAACCCTGATGTGATGTTTTACTTACAGATGCTTTACTACTCTGGCAGCAGTGGTCTTAGTAGATTGGAGTTTGAGAACTGCTGCATTTGCTGATTGCCTGGAAACTGAACTGCTAAATACTTGAACACCTATGCAGAGATCTTGCCTTGCTTCTTCTTGCTGTTCAGAGGAAGAATTAGGGATGCAACACAGGTGAAAATTTGGATTAAATTGAATCTGAACTCTCATAAAATGTGTCTGGCTCTGTCAAAAGCTGTGATTATTCAGACCTAGCTTTCAAACTTGGGAGCTGAGAGAACCTAAGTTCTAACACTGTTATTCAGGCTCATCAACTGATCACCCCTGAGTAAGTACAAGTGGGTGTAAAGCAGGACATGCAGTGAGGTAGAGGATGGTGTTTCAGTGCTGACCACTGCACCTCATGAACCCTCAGCGCCATCATTTGTAGCAATGTGGCAAAATTTCCAAAGCTTGTTTCAAATCATGCAGTGGAAAATTATTGGAACTTAGGCTGGATAATCTTTTCCCTTGTTATGTCAGGAGCAAATGACAGTTTGAAGTGAGTTCACTGCTGCTTCAGCTCAGCATCTGATGCGTTTGCTTACCTGATGCAGAGTTCTCAGGCAGTGATTAATGACAGCTCTTGAGTCAGAGCCTGTAACTGTGATGAGCATTAGCAGGTAAGCCTACAAACAATAAAGGCAAAAGCTCCTGAGGGAGGCAAAGGTACTGTCTGGCATCTCAGTTTGACTGCTTTTATATTGGGCCCAATCAGACTGTTCAGAAGTCGCTACATGTCAACCAAAGCATCTTAAGGGTTTGAATATATTTATTCCTTAGGAAAAATGTTTATAGCCAAATCTGACCCCTACATAAACTGGTGGCTAATTTCTCTGGTTTAATCAGACCCAGGGTGACAACTCATATTGGAATGCTATTTTTCTTCTGTGGCAAAATCAAAAGTGCCACCAGTACACTTCTATGTAGAAACAAGGAGATGCAGAAATGCCTGCAATGTTAAAAAAGATGGTGGAAGCTCCCTGCTTCATACTGTGCATTTAAGCATATGTCTATTTTTAAACAAATGCTTGAATATCACTGTCCTTCTCTGAACTTTGATGGGACTTTGGGCCTCTGTTCAAGGACAAATATATATTTGTGCTCCTTGTACACCTGAGATGGGCTTGCTTATGACTTTTTTGCTTTTCAGGATCAGGGTTTATAACCCTGTAAGTTGATTTCTATCCTAGTCTGTTTAAATATTTCAGACACATACACAAAAATAAACCTAATCTTCTGCCAATATTCCACCTCTCTGGTCTCATGACATCCAGGAAACAAACCACTGATCTTTCCAGTGATCTGACTTACAAATCTAGTTTCAGAAGGCACCGGCAGCTAATCGCTCTGCAGCTGGAATGCCTACATTACTGCATCTCTGTTGCATGTGACTAGCTTGGAAAATGAAGTTAAACTTGTACAATAGAAGTAATTTAATACATGATTTAGAACTTTAACCATCGTACTACAAATTAATTTGCATGCCTACAACCCTTTACTTGTATGAGTAACCCTATGTGTTTTGATGAGGAAGGAATATTATGAGCCTGTTGACTGTAGAAATGATTGTATCATAGATCCATGATAATATTTACATGAAATGTAGCAGTTCCACTCATTGTTCAGGGCAGAACAGTTTCTATCTTTTGTCTTTTCTTCCTTCATTACCACTGCTGAATCTCACATTTTTGAAGAAAAGGAGAGCAGAGTCAAGGTTTGTATATTTCATCATGTTACAATAATCTGAATATGTAGGCAATCTAATTATTGATTGCACTTAACCTGATTATACACCAAATCAAATCAGAGCTAAGATTTAGATAGGTCACTGATGTAATAAACCATTTCTGTTGACCCCTGACAAAACTTGAGCATCTTTTATGGCTGGTGGAAAGGATACTTAGTATCTTATGGAACTGCATTTTTGTGAGATACATTCATAGAAAACTTTAGGTTGGAAGGCACATCGGGAGTTCTGTATTCCAAGCTTCTGCTCAAAGCAGGACTAGCTTCAAAATCAGATTAAATTGAGAAGTTTTGAAAATCTCCAAGGGTGATGACTGAACAGCCCCTTTGGGTCCCTGTTTCAGTGATGCTCCAGTCCCACTGAGATGATTTTTTCCCTTCCCACTTAGTATTTCCCTTGTTGCAGCTTGTGACTGTTCCCTTTTGTTCTTTTGCTTTGCACCCCTGAGAAGACATGTTTATGTCTTTCTTCAGAAACGTCTATGTCTGTCTTCTCCAATGGATTAAGGTAGTGGAAGACTGTAGGTACATCCTGTCTTGGGCTTCTTGTCTCCAGCCTAAGCAAGGCAGTGGCCTCTGCCTCTCTTTGTACCTCAGGTGCTGTGGTTCCCTTATTGCCTCAGCAGCCCTTTCCTGGAGTCTCTCCAGGCTGTGAGCAGCTGTTGTTGTGTGAGCCCCAAACTGCAGCTGTGGGGCTGTTTGCTCAGCCCTCAGGCTGGCCTGGCACACGGGGCACTTGTGACAGCAGGGCACAACTTCATTTGGCTTTGTTGAACCTCATGAGGTTCCTGCTAGCTTGCTTCTCTGGTTTGTTGAGGTCCTTTTGAATGGAAACCCTGCTCTCTCCAGTGTTTCACTCCTCCAGTCTGGATGTCACTTGATGAGGTTGTGTTGTGTCTCAGCATCCAGGGCCATATGGCATAGCAGCAGAGTAACATATTGACTTAGTCAGCGAGTGATAATTTTCAGCTTATCTGGCAGGAATAGAATTCTTGATAATTGTTGACCAGAATTCATGGAATATTTTTGGCCACTAGACTAGACTGAGTATACAATATACTTTGCAGTATATGTTACCCTAATTAAAATTGAGAGAGAGAGAGATTGTATTTTGATTATACATATCCAAATGCGTTTTAATCTAGTAAAGGTTTTTCCAATGAGCAACTTTGCATGGAAAAGAAATGGAAAATAGATGATCAGTAATATATCATTACATACACATAAAGGAAGTGGTTGGGATTATCTGAGTAGAATAACAGTGCACTGCTTAATACCTGGGACTCAATACCTGACTCAATACCTGACCCTGCCTGTTCCAGCCACCCTGATCTGTGTGGCTGCACCACATACCTTCCAAAGGCACTATGAAGCTCTTGCTTGCTATTCTGTTGTGCCTTATAATTGAGATGCCACTACTATATGTTGTGATGGCTAAGCTGAAGGAAGGATGTGGTGTTTTGGAGAAGTGGCGGTGTTTTTAATTATTGAAAATACAAAGCAGAAATCTTCTCTCGGTGCACTAACCCACTGTGCTGCAATAATTTTCCTTTACTGACACTCCTGGTGAAGGGAAGCACACACTCTGTCAGGAAGTGCAGCCTAATGTGACAGTGTGCTTGGCTTTCTGTTACTGCAAGGTTTGCAGTATGCCACAATCTCTTTGCTGAGGTACTGGAAGAAAAAAGGTTTCTATCTCTTTCAACTTTTTTCTCTAATAAAAACAGGTTACACACTGTAGAAACATCCAGCCCAGCCTCTTCCTGGTTTACCAATGATAAAATAACAAGGAATATTCATGTTTAACATATTACTTCTCAATCTAGGCCAAAGATTCTCCTTCACAGAAGTTTTTCCACCACCCTTTGTGTGGGCGAGAAGCCACCTTGCCTCACTGAATCAAACAGTGAAAAGGGCAGAGGGCTTTCTGTGGGAGAATTCCAACTCTTTCCTAATGCAGGGCCCTCCATTGCATTGCCAAGTCACAAAGGGGGACACTGCAGTTCAAGAGGGAACGTGGCTGCATTTCCACAGGAAGAGCTTTTTGTGACATTTCAGGTTTGTTGTTGGGAAATGTCTCAACCTGTGAAATTGTAGCTAACCTGCCTAGGAATTTGGATCCACATTTTCCCAGAAATCACTGATATGTCTGCATCAGTTCCAATGGGCCTATTTCTTAAGAGATGAAAGACTTGGTGACTTCATCACAACCACTGTAGGTGAAGCTACAATGCAGTTTCTGCTCTAAGCCCTTATTTTCAATATCCATCTAAAAACCTGAAAATGGAGGGCTGAAATCTAAATGAGTTGGCCTCTGCCTAAGGATAAAAGTATGTGTTTGAAAACACTTTATATTTGGATTGAAAAGACTAAGAAAGTTTAATTTAAAATATATTTTTCTCCTGATATTTTAGTTTAAACAGCTTTGTGGCCAAAGTGGGTGAGATTTGAAAGTCAATTTGTTTTGATTTGAATTATAAGCATCTGAATATCACAGACTGAGTAGGTACAGTATGTTTTTTAGTTAAGTTCATTAAAAACATGCAAGTATGGAAGGCCCCTGTATTAACTGAGCGCTGTGAACTACTTAAATCCTCAGAATGGCTTTCCAGATCATGAGTTTCAAATACTACAACAGAACTAAAATCTGCAGAACAGATACTCAGTTTTAGCAGCATGTTCACATTCCCATTACACTGAGAATTTCATTTTCCAAACCAGACACTGCAAGTTGTATTATCAAGACATTGGTCATCATGTAAGCAAATGGAGGAAGGAATATTAATACTTTCAAAACCTCCTCACACTTAGACTCAGACTTTTCAGCTTGCTGGACATGACAGTTCATTATATAAGTGGGTCCTCGTAAAGCTTTTTAATTTAGCTTTTTAAAGGAAAATTAAAATGAGACAAAATACTGCAAAGGCTGTAATAGGAACTTGCAGTGTTGAGCTCATCTTTCAGCTGAATTGCCTAAGGTGGAATATGAAGTCAGTAGATAAACTGTCAACAGTCCTGAATTCACTTTCCATTAAACTGTGTTTTTTCTTAGAAAGTGTTTAGTGAGATGTCTGATGTGCTAAACAACATGTCTTTAAATAAAGCTTAAGGCTAATTGTAAAGGTACCTCTACTTCCCAGAGGAAAAAAATTTCCCACTTGTATTTACCAAGGAAGTTTTCAGTCCCTCAGATAATATGTGTCTAGGAGCACCATAAAGGTGTTCAGTGCTAGGTTTTACACTTCCAGTCTCAAGGCAAAAGCAATATACAATAAACACAGTCACTAGGCTCAAAGCTTGAGTTAGAGGAGGGGAAAAACAAGTTTTGATGCAGTGTTAAACCTCCTAATGGTGTTGTTAAAAAACTAATTTTTCACTGCTCTTTTTTATTTGCCAACAAAGGGATGACTGCTAGGTGCTGTATATCCTACCTCATATCCTCAGTGTGGATGCTTACTGGGCAACAAGAAGTGTCTCAGGTTAACTTTCCCTTCCTCCCAGTGTATCACTGTGTTAGCACAATTTTTATGTTTCACAAGTCTTTGTCTGCAAAAAGGGAACTTTCTACTTTTGTGAGACTCAGTGGGAATACTCAGGCCTACCTTTATGAAGTGTGATGACATTTGCTGACTTTGTCATGTCGAGTGACATGTGCAGATTGGCCCCTGGCATCAGGGGGTGAAACAACTGTATGGCACTTGTCTGTAGGCTTCAGATACAATTCTCTGAAAATAAAGCGGTTGTCCCAATTTAAGCTCATTTCATTTCTTTCCAAAGAAGTTAAATACTGTCACTCTGGTGACAGTGTCAAGTCATCCCTATATATTATTCTATTTGTTTCATCACAGTGTCTTTTCTCCAGGGAGCTCATTTGTATTCTCTTGTGTTAAGGTCATCTGACTTTTAGTTAGTGTCATGGATTTAAATTTGACTTATCTTTAATAAAAATTTAAATGTTGCTGTCACCACCAGACTGAGCCCAGAAACCCCAACTGTGGCTATTTAACAATCTATTTTAAATTCAGAAAAAAAGCCATATACCTAAATATTTTATGGCTAGTTGCCATTTGGCTTCAGATCTAGATCTCAGTATTCAAGACAATGCTTATTATTCTATTGCTGCATGCCGTTGCTTCTGATTATTTGCTGATACTGTGTTTAGAAATGTATTTTTTCTCTTTTGAGGAAACTGCACTAGAAGGGCATTTCAGCTCCACTCGGGGTCAGGCATTTGAAACAGCAAAGAGGTAGTCTGCTGAATATATTTTGATGAATATATATTGACTGTTTTTTTTTCATGGCAACTCTGTTTCTTCCCTTGCAGTGCTATGGGGTAATAAAAATATGTAGTTAGCCAGTGTAGTGATTGTCTGAATGTATGTGTCCAGCTCTAAGTTCCAGCATAGTTTAAAGTTTTTGCCATTGATATATGCACTGTCAGTCTGTGTGAAATGGTCTGGGTATCTGTAGCAGAAATTATTTTCTAATGAGACTGCTACTAGTGTGGAGTCATGGTCCAAACATCAAGTGTGGGTCAATGTTGTTCCCTAGCCTCCAGATAATAAGGCCAGGGTTGATATTCCTCTAGATCACCCTCTAAAACATCTACCAGGAAAGCTTATCTGAATGCCCAAAACAGCTTAAACTCGAGCAGGTCCGTGCAGTCAGTTCAGTCATAGGCTGACCTGTGTGCAAATGCAGGCTAACAAGACTGCTCTGGTTAGGCTCCAAAAATACCATTCTCTCTGCAGTTTGGGGGACTGTCTTTGAATGACTCGACTCACAAAATGCCTGGGTTTGGTCTCTTCTTTGCCCAGAGAGCTCTGTTCTATACTTGCAGGTCTTCGTCCACACCAGAGTCCAGCTGTACCTGTTATCCATCCTCCTTCTGCCTGCAGCCCAAAGCGCTCCCATCCAACTCCTGTCCCTCGTCCCTGCAGCGTTTCCGCTCTTTTGAACTCTCTCCCGTCCCTCTCCGTGCTCTGCACCGCTGAGTTTGAAGGCAGCAAAGGCGGCCTCTCTTCCCTGCAAGCAGTGAGAGCCCCTTCTCCCTACAGCGTTCCCGGAACGTCTGTGCCGCTGCCCTGGCTGGCCGGGCAGGCTGCTCACATGTGCAGAACCCACACGGGGTGCGGGTCCCCCGGCTCACGGGTGCGGGTCCCCCGGCTCACGGGTGCGGGCCCCCGGCTCACGGGTGCGGGTCCCCGGCTCACGGGTGCGGGTCCCCCGGCTC
>WBNO01012026.1:416539-468300 GCA_013400575.1 Peucedramus taeniatus
TGGGAAGGGGATCCGGGGAGGTGGGAACCCCCGCGCTGCTGCGCGTCTCCGCCGCCCCCGGCGCAGCGCCCGGTGATGGGGGCCGGGGGCAACCTGCGGGGCGTGGGGGTGTGTTTGTGCCCGGCGCTCGGCGCGCCGTCCCCCTGCCCGCCGGGGAGCCAAAAGGGCTTATTTTTTGTCGCTGTGTTCGCAGTCCGGCAGCGCTGGAGAGCACGCTAGCTCGGAGGTGGCAGTGGAGGTGGTTTTTTTCCTCCTTCTCTCCACCTTCCCAGCTCTTCCTAAACCCGCTCAGGGAGACTATGGTGGGAGCGAAGGGGTACAGTGGTGGGAAGCAGGATAGCCCAGACGAAGGGATATTAATGATTTTTGTTTTTCAGATGGTAATTTGTCTTTGTGGTAGGGGTGGCCCATTAAATTTCAGCTCACGTCCTGATGGAGATCAAAAGCGAAGGGGAGAGGGAGAGGGAAGCAGAGAGCCTTGTGCTGCTCCTTAGATCCGTGCATTGTTAGAAACTTACGGGGAGTGTATGGGGGGGTAGGATTTCCAGAAACAACCTTTGTCGATCCAGCTCCAATATCCACACCAAAGTTGGAGAGCTTATTTTCCAGCACTACCATCTGCTCCTGGTGCTGCCCAGGAGCACGCTTACTGTGAGTCCTCAGAGGAAACAAACAAAAGGTGTGCTTGCCAAGTCGGTCCTGAACCTGTCTCTTCATGGGCTTTTAGGTGGAGCATCAAGTATCGAGGAGTATCTATGTCCTAAAGGTTTACTGTTCTCTGTTGGCTCACTTTGGACTCCTTGATAATTTCCTGTCCTTAAAAAAAGGTCTCCAAACATGGTAGATGCCAGGTCCTGTTTTGTTCTTTTTTTGCTTTGGTTTTTTTTTTTTTTTTCCCCTAATTTATTTATCTGGTGGAATTGGTTGGTGTTTACAATTTTTTCCCCATTTCTTTTATCGTCAAACTGTTTATGTGTGGATATATCTTTTAGGAACTGTAGTAAAGTTCCTTATTTTGTTGTTCAAGTGTTCCCTCTCATTACAAAAAATACTTATTTTCCTAAATTATAGTCAGAGCTGCAAGAGGTTTGATGTCTTTGCCTCTGGATGGGTTCAGTGGTAGGCTAAGATCCCAGGCTGCACTGTGGACAAAATAGAAAACAGCTAAGCTAGAAGTTGTAATGGACTTTGATTCTTACTGCTGCTTGAGATCAGTAAAGATCCCAGGTGAGTGAAGACAAGGAGGAGGAGTGAGGGTAGCTGGAACAAACTATTCATAAAGTACTCTCGTGATTATACATCTGATTTGTAAGCACCCAAGGTAGAAAACTGGTCATAACTGCAGACAAAGTGGCAGTGGATAAGGAAAATCCTGCTGATATTTAACTGGATTTTCAACAGATTCAATTTTTAAACAGACACTTGAATCATCCATATCTTTAATCTTTTCTCTTTTTGCACTAAAACTTTTCTGATTGGATTGGGTGATAAGTAGACTCGGCACTAGGCAATAGAGGGAATCTCTGTGTTTTATGCTATGCTTCTTGCATTTTCAGTGAAGTCTAAGCAAGCTGTTCTGTTTTTTTCTCTATCTTGTTTTCTTTCATTAAAGAGGCCAAGTTTTTGTCCTCCCCTGCCAGGGACATGCTAATCCTGAAGTCATGGGGGAGAGAGAGATCCCACCCTTCAGAATATAGATATTTGCTTTGTTCATCTCCCCCAGCCTGTTGGGCTGATGGAATTGGCAGTGGCTGCCCTCCGTGACCTCCCTCCCTTCCTGCAAAAAGCTGGGGCAACCAGGGAGGAGAAAATGTGCAAACTCCAGCAAGTGAAAAAGCACAACCCCAGAGGACAAAAGGCTTGAACAGAGAGATGCGGGGGAAGAGGTTCTGCACAGAAAATGACTTTTAGCAAACTGGCCTTGATCAGTTCACTTTGACTGGAAATGATGGCATGGGGATTCATTCAGCAGGAATGTGAGTAGCCCAAGAGAAGCTTGATACAAATGGTGCCATGGAATTTTAGTTGCTTTGCAGTAAGATGAAAAAAGTTCCCAGAAAAAATGGCTTTGGTCATCCCCTGTGATTGCCCTTTATTCCACAGGCCGACAGCTGACTTGGGGGAACATACTCCCAGACTATAAACTCTTTTCTTCTTACCTTGTAGTCAGTTGTAAAAGTGCTGCTTGACTTGGGCATACACATGATAGGGCCCCGTTAGAGGGAAAGTTCCTGGGGAGTAGGCACTCTGTGATATTAAACATGGCTCAAACAATAGATTTCTATTTTAGTCAGGACGAATAATCATGCGAACCGACATACTAGGGTTAAATAAGACCATCTGCATGAATATATCTTCCCGAAAACAAATAGATGCCGGGCAAAGTTCTCAGTGTGCAGCCGGGGCTGTTGCCTTGCTGTTCGGCAAAAGGGGGCAGTATCCAACAGTGCCAGGGAGCGATCTGCCGCTGCCGCCTCCCTGTCTCGAGCGCTGGCTGGTGCATGCTCTAGCAACTGGGATCTGGGAATTTCGGGTGTTATCCGGTAGCCCGTATTCAGGTGATTCCTTGTAAAGACATCAGGGAGGTTAATTGACTATCTAAAAGATGCAAGATCAAAGCGGTAATTGTTTTACTTTGTGGTTGCATCACTTCCATATGCTGGTAAACGACTGGAAATTAAGGACAATGCTGTATGATTGCAAAGCTAGTTTTGTTCACATTTAGTAGGCTGACAGCAGTAACCTTAGCCTGTTTTTACTGTACTGTTTTTAGAGAAAACATGGTGAAGCCGTAGCTTTGGAGTGCTGTTGGTATAAATGCCCTCCAAGGAATCATCACTGTTTTCCATAGTAAGAAAACCAAACAATTTCTTCTCTAAATTTAACTTTCTTTGAGAACTTGTTTGTTTCCAGCCTAGAGAAATATATTGATCCATCTCATAAAATATTGGTTTTAGAATGCATTTAAAAGCCTTTTCACCTTTCATTTATCTACATGCCTGCATTATTAGATTAACATTTCTTAGTTCATTTTTTCCTGGAAGCCATGGGCAATTTTACTGAGGGTCTGTCATTGGAAAGCCATGCACTGGACTCCAGCTTTGTCAGGTCTCCTAGGTGTTGCTCACTGCCTTCATGACAAGAGCTGCAGCAGCAGGGGCAGACTGGCCCCAAGAGAGGGGATGTGAGGAGTGGGAGTGAGTCATTGTAATGTGAAGGTCTTCCACTGCTGGGGTAGTGCCGAGATTCAGAGTTTAGGTGCCGTTCAATGTGAAGTCTTCAACTGGATTTGCCTTGCTGCAGATCATGCCCACGAGATCATTTCTGTATAAAGCTGAAAAAGGGAAATTTAATTACCTGCAGAGAGTGGTGGAGACAATTCAGAATGGTTCTCTAGGGGTAAAATTCATCAGTGTTCATTGTGTAGCAGCTGTGTAAGTACCAAATCACACTGAAATCACAAAGTCAGTCTTAAGTGATGGACTTACGTTTTACGGACTGAATACTGTGAAGGTGAACTGCCACAATTTTGGGTTGGATCCTTGTGATTTAGTCCAGGAGACAAACCATGGTGTATTGCACTATCCCTGCTGTGCCTTTAAATGGTCTGTGTCTGAGTGTTGTTGTTTCTGAGGATCAAGTCAACAGCTCTTTGTTATTTTTCTGTTACTTAAGGAAACAAAAATCACCTCACTGAAGGCACTGCGTCAGATAGTTTTATTGTAGGGATTGTTTCTCTTCCTTTTAGACTGCTGACTTGTCCACTGTGCCCAGTATCAAGAGTCATCCCATCTCTGTCCATGGTGGCAATTTTCATTAGTTTCACTAGGAGCTGAGTGTGAGACTTTGACAGCTCTTTGAGCCTGCAACTGTGTGGACAGTGCTTTGCTTGCTTTAGAGATTATTCTTCAAGCACAGTTAACCTCAGTATTTATTTCCCCACTGTTATCATTGTTGTCCAAAAAAAAAATACTTACTGCATGACAGCCGTTATTTCTTACCCCAGGCTTAAACCATGTGAGTAAAGTGGAGCAGAGCTCTGACTGCACAACTGTGACTTTCAGCACGCAGGGTCTCCTTGACTACAGCACCATGACTCCCAAAGTTACCTCTGCTTCAGAACTCATATAAAGCACAATTTTTTAAGGTCCACAAAAAATCACTCCAGGTGATTTTCTGAAGATGAGTTTATCACTAGTAATAGTCCATTACTGTTATCAAAAATGTATCTACAAACCAAGTGGGTTTGTTTTGTTTCTAAATGTAATAACTCGGGGAGGTAATTTGCATGTGAAGGATGTTACCAAGTTACAAAGTATGACTCTGAATTGGTGTCAGGGCTATTCATCTGCTTATAATTAAACATGTACCAAAGCACTGTGCTGGTTAAGGACTGGTGTGTCTTTATTTACTTTTTAGTGAGCTCTAAATGAGACAATAAGTAAACGTGCTGATTACTAGTTTTAATCCCCAAACCAATTGTGAACGCCTGTAAAGTTTATAAATCGTATGTGTAATTTCATTGGTGTTCAGAAAGGGGTCATTTGTGAGAGAGGACAGAATATTTTCTTCCCAGAAGCTGCTGTGAAGGAGCTTGATCTTACAAGGTGCTGCATGTTCTTCATTGTTGTTAACGCGTCTCCGGGAAACAGCACCCAGTGCAACCAGACCCTGATAAACACAAACTGCAGCAGTGTCTGACCTCCGTGGCTTTGTTGAGCAGGCAAAATGCTTATGGGCTTGTTAGTCTGGATAACATACTCCCTATTAGGCTGTTGCTGCAAGTTAAATAAATTGCAGAGTGCCAGTTTCAAAGGTTTGACTTTATCCATGATGCAGCAACACGTGACCAGCTGGGACATAGCCACCTGCAGAGAAGAACCTCAGTCAGAAGTTTTATTTCTGCCAAATGTTGTGCTGCACTCAAAAGCTTCATCATAAATTCAGACCCATGAGGCAAACCTGTTCCATAATTGGGAATATCATGTGAGCATCTGGTGTTGCAGAATGGATCCTCCAGTAGCCTTGAACCCTCTGTGCTATTGAGGACGTACCCTGATGCCAGATAGTCTTAGATGTTAAGCAGAGATGCCACCTGCAGTCCTGCAGAACAGCCCAGCTAAGACCTGCATAGATGATCTCTAAGCCATTTGCAGTTTAAGGGTTTGTAGCTTTGGAAGTTTGTGTATTTTGCAGATTGTTTGTGCCATAGTCTTCAAAAACTGTTAACTTTTAAGACAACCAGATGGCTTTAACAAAATATATTTGCTGGCACCTGGAACAGGTGGATCTGGAATCAATTTATGCAGTGTAATTTTTTCCACACCCCTTTTGGAATAATTTTATACCCTGGAGCCACCTAAGGTGCTTATTATGTAGCCAATAGGGAACAGCTTCTGTCTGACTACATAAGATTTTACACATCTTTTATAGCTAATGCCTAGATTGAAATGCAAAATTTAGTGCTGGGAGCGCATGTGAATTTGTGAAACTCCCTGGAGAAAATGTGGGTGCATGTATCAGTGAATGAATTATGCTTCTCCACAGACAAGGAGTGCTTTTTTTTTAGCGGTAACAAATGTCCCGTGTTCAGTGTTTGTCATTTTAAAAGCAGTATTTTTCATTTCAAGTGCAAACCTTGTGCAAACCCTGTGCAGGTTACTGATGTAGAGTGAAAATGAAACAATAGCTTCGAATTTATTTGAAAGGATAACAGAATGAAAACTTCTTATGTGGTATGAAAGTGTCCTGACTCAGAGATCAAATTGGTGGTTCCAAAATATGGCTGTGACAGTTATGACTAGTTTTGTGGAAAATAAGCAGATCCTGCCTGTTTTCTCAAAGTGCAGGAAACAAACTAACATGAGACTTTGGCCACATCCTCATTCTTGCAGCAGATTCAGGGACAACGAGTTTACCCAGATGTATGGATTCATAGTAACTTCAAAGGGGTTTTGAGTGGGTGCTGTGGAACCATCTGCACAACTCAGAGGTAGGATTAGGAACTAAATCTGGGAATACTTTGGCTCTTAAGGGAAGAGGAGTTTGACTACAGATGGCCTGTTGGGCAGGTTTAATTGCTTTGCTGTGGTACTTGACCACGTGGAAGTTGTTTAGCCTGCTGTTTCAGCTAAAGGTTGCTTATTTTCCTCCTATGGTGCTGACTAACAGCACATCAAAGATAGGAGGAAAAAATAAGGCAAGAAAGGAATGGGTAGGAAGTTCACTCTGGATAACTCAGTTTGACAGGATAATATAGTAAATTCAAGAATGCAGAAGGAGATGCTTTGGGGGCTTGTATATATATAACATATGGAAGGAAAAATAGGCTAGGTCTCAGAAGTTTGTTAGAGTGATTACAGATCCCCTTGCCCTGCTTCATGTTCCTTTCTCTGCTCTCCCTTCCTGATTGAAGAAGATTGTCTGCCAGGAGGAGATTTTCAAACACATGGTTTGGACAGGGCAATCAGTCTATATTTATAAAACACTTAATAATTCACTCTCTGACCTTTTTGGGGTCCATTCTACATATGAAGTGCATTTTCATTAGAAACACAAAACTGAGACTCAGTTTCTGCCTGTGTCCAATGTGCTCCTCCAGTCCAAAAGAGCTTAGCTTTTAGTTATAATTGCAGCTTGTAACCACCTACTTAAAATAAAAGACAACAGGGGGAAGAATATCATTAGTGGCTTGTGGTAGGATAAAGATACATACTTTCTCAACATGAGCAAAATAGGAATATGCACTGTAACTGTGTGCTGTTCTAATGCTGACAAAGGATGAGGTGAGATAACACATAATATGAAAAATTTCACAGTTCCTGCTTTGTGAGGATAATCAAATGATATAATAGTGCAACTTAACCTTATTTCCATTTTAACATCCATGCTCAGCAGTCAGAAGTAATAATCATCAGGGACAGAAAGTGAGGCATAAAAGGACTGTGGCCTGGAGAATTTTGTGCTCATCTGTTAAAGATATCATGAATAATGATGCAGATGGGTGCCAGGTAGGGCTGCCAGTGACTGAAATCTGTACAAATTAAACTTTGAGGTCTGTGAAAAGCTGGTCTTATGTGACTTGCTCAAGGTCAAAGAGTGTGTTAGTGGCAGAGGCAAGGTTACAAGCCCTAAAAACAGTTATTCAATTACTTAATTCTGTAAGTGTAGTTAAATCCTATGAGTGAAATGTTTCATCTCGTTGTTTTCCTGCCTCAGAGCCCTAAACTTGTGCCTAACAGGACTATGCCTTTATCTCCATGCTCAACGTTGCCAGTATGTAACTTAATCGTGCAAATCCTTTACTCATCTAAACAGTTCAGTGTAAGTTACTGTGACTGTGGTTCAAGAAAATAAGTACCCTGCTTCCATGTGCACTATTGGTCCCAACATTTTAAAGATGAACTAGGGATTATTCCTGTATTTTGCATTTTTGCATGCATACCAGACATGCATTTATACAGGTTGAAATAAAAAAAAACCAAGTGATTAACATCTTTAAAATTTAACATTTCCCCCCCTTAACCAACAGAAATTGCTCCCGAGAGAGTAATTTACTAGATACATTCTGTATTTGTATAGGACTGTACATCAGTAATACAAACCATGATTTTGCTAACGCTATGTGCTCCCTCTAATGAGTCTTTGAAATATTAAACCAGCTTATATTTGGAATGAGTTTTGCACACTTCCTTGTCTATAGTAGCTTTGCAAATCCAGGCTTCACTGTTTTGCCTCAGAGAATTATGAGTTTATTATACTCCTGGAATGCTAATAGCACTTCATTTTCCCCCTAAATTTCTTCTTCATATTTATTTATTGATTCTTCATTTGAGCACAGTTTCACAGATAATGATGGTACTACTGAGAATAGCTGGTGTGAGTTAATTTTAAGAAGGCTGAAATTACAATGCCATCCTTTTTTGCCAAAAATTTCTCTGCAAAGTTCATATGCTAAGGCATCCAAAATGCTAAATTAGTTAAGATGACTGGATAAGATTACTGCCAGTGCTATATTTCGTTCCTGGTTTCATCAAAACAAAGCACATCAAGGCTGACAAGTCTAAATTTAATTTTGCATTAAAAAGTCATGGGCAGATTTGAGGATGATGTGCTTTGGGCAAGCAGTCTTTGGTCATTTGGTTTTTGTTCAAATGGAGTTCATTGACCTGTGAGAGAACACATGTGAACAGGGTTTTTAGCATTTTACCCTCTAGTTTGCATTTTACTTTTGATTCCTGGAGTTCTTCCCCATCTGGTCCCTCCTTCCACAGTGATGGACTCCAGAAAGGTGCTTCCAGTCATTTTTTCTGCCTTCCCTGAAGGCACAGACCTTCCCTGAGCCAACTCATGTTCAAGCTGGTCAATTGTTCTATACAAACATCCAATTTTGATTTAAATATTTATGAAGGGAGAGAACATCCTGCAATTCTTGGTTAAGTGTTTAAAATTTAGCATCTCTTGTTATTATGGTGCCCTTAGTTGCTAGGTTCTTAGTCCTGCTATGCTCTTATGCATAGAGGAGAGCATCACATTTTCTTGCTGTGGAAATACTTTGATCAGCAGTCAAGTAATCTCTTAATTTTTCTGTGATATTTCAGTATGATACTGGATTTACCAATGCTTTTTCAATCCTTGTTGCTTGATGGCTCTTCTCTGAACTTTCTAAGGATGCTACTGACCAAAGAAGGCAGTAGAACTGACAGCTACAAAGGTTTGGGAGAACTGAAACAGCAGAGGATGTAGAGCAGAACTGAGCAGATAGCAGGAGATAAGGACTGCAGAGTTGGAATGCATAAGAAAAGGATGGTGGTGTAGGAATCTCTTGGCATGAGGAGCCTGGTGTGTTACATGCCTGGTGAAGAACAGGAGTGGCTGCAGTGGTTAAAGGCAACAGCAGGTTTTTACTGGCAGAGGAGGATAGCTTGGAGCTGGATGGGGATTGCAGCAGCAGCACTGCTTGTAAATCAGAGCAGTGTTGTATCAGGGGAACTCTGCAGGGAAATGTCAAAACATCTGTCTGCACTTTGCCTGGGCATAACCAGACTCTCATTCAGGAGCACTGCAATGCAGGCAAGGTGAAAAGAGACACTTTAAACTAACTGAGGGCAGAGTTCAGGCAGAATTTCTGGTGAGGAAGACATTCCATTTTTGCAAGTGTGAGATCTGAGCCTGCAGAATCAAACTCACTTTTGCAATCTGTACAAATTCATTGTGCTACTAATTTCATTAAAATGACCTGTGGATGAGAGTTTACTGGCCTGAGTTCTTGATTGCTAACACAAGGCAAATGGTTAAATTATTTGCAAAAGTTATAGTAGTATCGGTTTGGGTTGCACAAACCTTAACTGTGATACCTGTGGTTAGAGAGGACTAGAATCTTCCCATAAGTACTACAATTTCTGTTTTTAGTTTGGAAAGATGTTATCATTTAATGAAAACCCTTTGTTTTCTGGCAGCCTACTCTGCTATCCATTTACAAAGCTCTCAGAGGGCTTGGACGTCCATGAAAAGTTCAAGAGCCCAATTCTACTCACAGATAGATGAGTACAGCCTCAGTGAAGAGCTGTGGTTGTGCTTGGCTGAGGACTGTAATGCAAGCCCAAAAAATCAAAGACAAGTTTGTACCTATGGAACCAGATTGCATAGGGTTCATATTGGTCTGGAGGCACTCTCCAGAATGAGGTCTGCCAGATTATGGTGTTGCAAAACCCAGCACCAATAGAAGCATTTTTAATTTTAATTAAAATTAAAAAAAAAAACAAAACAAAACAAAAAAAAACCAAAAAAAAACAAAACAAACAAAAAAAAAAAACCTTGAAACAACATGATCTCTATTTCTGCTGAATTTTAGGCTTCCACATGTTTGAGCATAAGATGCAGAAGTAATTGATGAAAAACAGAAGTAAAATAATGAGGCTTGCTTTTTTTCCCTTTCCCAAACTGCTTCAACTGAGCAAAGGAAAAAAACTTCTGAAGAGTTAACTTGAGACGAGTAAGACTTTTCTCCACAAATAGACCAAATGAGCTACTGAGGTGCTTCAGTGAAGTTATCACAACAGCCTTGAGGCAGCGGGATTATTTCCATGGCAGACTTCTACCTGATAGAAACAGGGGTTTAAATTAATAGTTTAAAGAATTGGAAATAATCTGATAAATGTAGTTCTAATGGTCTAAGATATTTGTTGAAGAGACAAGAGCCTGGACCTGTAACAAGAGACATCAGTAGGAAAAGTTCAATTTTTGTGAGTTAAAATTTGATTTTTCATCTTAAAAAATCCCAAAGTCCATATTTTGCAGTCCTTATCCAATGAATATTTGGGTTTGAAATTGGCATACTATCTGAGTGAGAGCTGCAGGAGATGGCCCCACATTTTCAACCTGACAGTGCCTCTTTAGAATGCAGCAGTATAATTTAGGCATCTCTTATTTGTTTTGAATAGCAGAGCTTACATGTCTGTCAGTCACAAAGACTTGATAGTCATGATTAGAAGGCAGGAGATCAGGAAATGTGTGCTTACCACAGCCAACTCTCCCCAGTGAAGAAGTGAGTGGCTTGGTAGCACATTTACAATTAAGGTGTAACTGAAAGCCTTTTTAGAACTGTGCTTTGTAGACTGCATTGAAATAGTGTTTTCTATTATGACCAGTTTCTGGAACAGATTATCATGATTGTAGGAAGCACTTCAAAGCAGATTGCTGTAGGAAGATCTTTCACCAAAAACTTCAGCTTCTCTGTAAAACAGAAATCTACAAATGTGTCTGCAATCTGTGTTGTTTCAGCTACAACAGAATTTATTTGATAGAAATGGTCTGCCCTAATTTCCAAAGTACTACAAAGCTCTTTTTATTTTGCTGGCCCCTCTATTTCACAGTGGAGTTCAAAGGTTGTGTTTCCTTTCTCCCATATCCTTCTAAATTTCTGTTTGGTATTTTTTAAAGGCTAAGATTTAAAGATTATAATGAAATACTGAGCTGCAGCTGATAAAGTCAGACACTAATTTAATATATTGGCGGCCAGACTTTCATAGAACTGACTGTAACACATTGTCCAGTCCATTCCCCCAGCTCAAACGGCATCAACCAGACCTCCATCATTTAGTGGAACACATGCGCAGCTGAACTCAGAAGAAGGTAAACCATGGCAGGAACTGTGGTTCCTTAAAATGTATTCATTTCTGAATTTTCCCACACAAGGATAGTGATATTCCATGTCATCAAGACTGGTAAATACTTTACTTGTAGGCTAAAGTCTCTATCTTTGAGAATTGAAGTCTTCTGCTTACTAGCACACACAGGAGCAAGTGTGAAAAGCCATCTTTCTGGTTGGGATAAAACCAGGTGGTAACAGCACATTGAACTGTGGTGGGATGCCAGTAAATTCTTCTTGGTTTTCAAGGATGTTGAAAAGAGAGGAAGCTTGTGCAGAAAATGAAAGGCAGCTGTAAGCACAAAGACAAGAATCAATTAGAACTGTCTTGCCCCACTATATTTAGTAGCAGATGCAGAGGACAGGAAGAAGAATTTACAAAAACAATCATTGTTATTTTGTGCCTTATCCATCTGTAATATAACACACTCATTGCATTGTCCTTTATGAGTCTTAAGTGAACAAATTGATTTTTTACCAAGGAAGAAGATGAGACAAAGAAGTCAAGTCTCTTATCTAAGCTCGTAGAGGGCGGCAGTGAAAGACAGCCCTGCAGCCACAAACATTTTTTCTTGTTTGACAGCAGAAATATGATGGATTCTTTATATTAAAGATGGGCCTTGAAATTGTCCCTGTACATTCTGGGAAATTATTTTTTCCTATAAAGCAAGGCTAATTGCACTTGAAGAATATATTATGAATACTTATGGTAAGTGTTAAAAAATAAAGATTTTTTTATCCTCAGTGTCATTAAATAAACAATTCTGACAATTCAGAATACAATTTATTTATAAAATGTGGTGAGTAAATGAAGTTATCTTATGCAGAGGATTTACTCTGGTTCTTTGAAAAACCAGAGTTTTTTCAAACTACTTTTTTCAAAAGTAGGGATCACACTCAAATAAGCTTGTAAAGTAGACAACTCTGTGAACACTTCCTTACCATTTCTTTTCTCCAGCATAGAAAATTAATAGCCAAGCACCAGTTTTGTCTGTATTGTTAATGAGCATAAATTAATCTACTTAATATGTAGCATGCTTCTTGCACTTACACATAATTAAATCATATTTGTTCTTAGAAGCTATTAGTCCTGTGTAAACCTGCTTCCTGAGTAAATATTTCTTTAATTATTAGAACAAATAGATTGTGGGATTTGGAGTTGATTATCACAGCATTTCTTTCCCTGATGTGTGCTTCAGATGTGCACAGCAGAGAGGTGTGCTAAACACAGCCAGGAACCAGCTTTTTTGCAATTTGAAAATAAATACATCTTATGAATACTTCACACCTACAGAATCCTTCATTTGGGGATTACAAAGTGCTTTGCCATGCTTTGTGGGTATTATTTCCATTTTTGGGAAAGATAAAGTGAAGGGGAGAGAGAGACTAGGGCCCATATGCAACATCCCCATGTTGTATTAATAGAGACAGCTGTACTAAAATGTATATGGTTGTATGCTGCTTGTGTAGAACAGCAGAGGACATGGCTTTTCCTACAGGCTAATGAGGTACAGCCTCTATTTTTGGATGTCTGGTAGTGCATGTCTGGTCTCAGGGGTCCTAAAAGCTCAAAGCAGATGGAAGTCATGGAGAGTTAAAGACACTAGGGATCTCAGAACCATGGCTCTCCAGCAGGGCACCTCATTGTCAGGTTTGGCTGCTGGGGTTCAATGGCTTATGACTGGGGTGTGCAGTCAGTGGCAGAGCTGAGAGAGAAGTGCAGGTGTCCAGTTTCCTGGACATGTTGTGCTAGAACAGAACAATTTAGTCCAAAATGCATGTCCTTGTCTTCACTGCACAACTCATCTAGGAGGTTGGAAGCTCTATGTGAATAGTACAACAGCAAAGCCATGTGCCTGTCCTCAGTGCCTGTGTGCTTGCCTCTGGGAAGGTGTGTGTATGTGTGGGTGTCACTGTCTCCCAGGATTTTTTTTATGTTGAGACTGTATAGGATTAACCCCACAGAAGTTACGGGAGTAATATATTTCCTGTGGGAAGAGTGTTTAAGAGTTGTCAGCATCTTCATGTTTCTTAACTGCAGAGTAAGGAGTTTCTGATAGGGGAGGGTAGATTTTGAGCTCTGACTTTCTTTTGCTGAGTTAATTAACCAGTTTAAAGCACTTCCTCTCCTGAGCTGGAGTTTCTTATGTGGGAAAGAGAGGTAAGAGACCATAGTGAAATGAGATCCCCAATTAAGAATGCAGGTGAACAAGGGCTTGTAAATGAATGTCTTGAGTCTGAGCAGAAGACCATGTCTGCCAGTAAAATACTGTTTGGATATACCCTTAATGAAAAAAAATGGTTTACTGTGGAATCAGCAGCCAAAACACCCTTTCTTATGTTAGGATGTAGCATGTCACATGTGCTGAGCCTCTTCCTGGCTTTTCTCCAGGATTATAGGGAATGGAGTATGCATTTGGAGGAAACTTTGGAATATCAGAGCTCAGAGGGGCAATGGGATGCTGCATGATACCATGTTATTGGGAAGAGTTCTTGGCACCTACTTGTCTATTGATGGGTTAAATTCATAAAACCATCATCACTCATGTATGTACTTAAAAAAGTCCTGTCTTCTGACAGTTGCTTCTTTCTTTTTTCCTCACGGGAGCTTTTAGATGTAGCTGAACCTGGTCAGATGATGGACTGTGAAGGAACAAATACATCACTTAAACAAAAACCTCTTTAGCATCTTTAGGCTTAGAGTTTTATTTCTCTGTGCACATTAGCTCAGAAAGCTCACTGTTCCTTTGTGGCCCCTGAGGGCTCTAGTTTGACAGCAAAGGTGTCAAGTGCCCAAGTAAATACTTGGATTTTGGTAGTGCTAATTCAGCCTGTGCCTTGTCAGCTATCACAGGTGTGCCTACCTGTGTAGGGGTTGCATCTCCTGCCTGAGGTGGAATGGTAACTAAGAAGTGCCTTTATGTGGTTTAGTGTAATCCTCTCAACCACAAGAAGATGCTCTGACTGTGCAATACAGTATCTACTCAGGGAGTTAATAGGAATTGCCTCTTGCAATTTGAGATTTACATCCTGGATTATTGGGCAATAATTTCCTTTTTGCAGGAAGCTCTAACTGATGCAGAGGTCAGATGATGCTGGGACAGGAAGTTTAGACCAGCTCCAGGAGGATGTCTGATGAGTGCTCTCTGCCTCAACTTTCCATGAATGAGCACTGGAGTACATTTAGTCTGTTTTGTTTTTTGAGATCAAAAGTTCTTTGGGGATGAGAAGTTACTCTGTGGATGGCAACTTGTGCAGCGCCACTCATGTGGAACCTCTGCCTGACTCTAACTCAAATTGCAGTGGAATCCATCTGAAATCCAAGCACCTTGTGGTTTAAATGCTTTCTCTGTGTTTTCAGATAGCAATCTCTTTAGCTCTTTGAGGCATTTAATGAAAATTGTTTTAACAGGACTGCAGCATCATAGAGAGCATTGTGTGTGTTTTCATGCAGTGGGGGGTGCAGCCATACAGTATAGCTGGAGCTGGAGCATTTCACTGTGCTGTGACAGGTAGCATCGATTTTACAGTTAGGTGAGACTGATTTCAAATGTTCCCTTGTTGAGTTTATTGGCACCTACAACTAACAGTGTTAAAAGGTTAAATGGTATGTACGTTACACTGCACACAGCCCCAAAATTTGTTTAGAGAACAAAACAATAGTCTCTTGTGACTGGTCCCTTCACCCTACAAAATTTCTGTAGGTGGATGTCTGTCCTTAATGAGGTTGTCTGAGAACACATGGTCTTACATCTTCTCTGTGCCTCTTATGGAGAACATTTCTGGCTGAAAACTGAACTGAAGGAAGGGCAAAATGGACTCTTGAGCTGAGCATTGGCTGAAGACTCAGAGAATGTTGCGGTACGTGGGGATGGTGAGGTGACACAAAATCGAGGTTTCATGCAGCAGAGAGAGTTTATTGGTCTACACAGCTCTTTATAAAGGCTATTCAAAAGATTCTGTATTAAACTCTGGTTGGTTACCACCCAGCTCATTGACCAACAGCTACCTGCTTGCATTTATATCAGGGGCTGGCTCTCTGTAGCCAAACCCCTGCTCCTCTTGTGAGGCATACAAACCATCTGTATGCTGTCATAAGAGAACACTTGAAACACCTGGGAACGACCTGGACTTCATGGCTAGCATCAAGTCCTGTCACATGCTTACTCTGTGAATATGTCCCATGAACACTCCCTTGTTTGTTACTCAGCCCCCTACTAAGCAAACAGTACTTCACAGGGATTGTTGTAAGGCTTTGATATCTGGGATTTGTAAAGCTCTGGGAACACTTAGTCTGGGCCAGCTATAGAATTGCAAGTATTAATATTGGTTGCATTCAAGAAATTCTGTATAAATGTCACCTGCTTTGGTCTTTGGTAACAGTTAGGAAGGGACATGAATTGACTGAGAAAGAGAGACGTGCTGTGATTGCTTAAATACAAACCTGGGAGTTGGTGAGTTTTAACTTCTAAGCTCACCTCTACCAGCAGCTCACTCAATGCCTTGGGCAAACACTTGGGAAGTCAGTATCAGGTTTCTCTGTTGAAGTAATAATGCTTAAGGAAAAAAAAAAAGAAGATAGCATTTTCTAGAGTTGCAAGAATTAATCAAAGATTGATTTAGAGAATTACCTGAAAAGTGCTATGTGTTTTCATTTTTTTCTAATCCCTGTATATTAGTTATATGCATAGGAAATAATCAGTCTGAAGCACAGCTCCCATTTGGTGATTTCAATTTGAAATGACCCTTTCTTACATCAAAACAGCAGAAAGGACAGATATGTGCTATTAAAAAAAAGATGTTCTAGTTCAAACTGGCAGCATTATCTCTGAAACCCACCCTGCTGGAGCAGTGCTTTCCAAAAAAGTAGATTCCCACCAGTTAGCTGCTGCTAACCCTTTAACTTGATTCCTCAAATTTTTTGCAGAACAGCTGGTATTAGCTGCCTTTACTTCCTTTGATGCAAGAAGTTTGCATTTCCAGTTCTTAGATTCCTCCACATCTGTGCTCCCAGTAACAAGCAGTGATCAGCGGTGAGTCACTTTGACACATTGAGTGTCTAGTGTTGGCTTTGCTCCTAGTGACATGTGCCAGCCTGGGTGGAAAGAAAAAGAAATGAAAAAAACATAGACCCTAAAGGCATGGTAACTTGAATTATTTCCCTTCACTTCTTCCCGAAGTGGAAATCCAGCTTGCATATGGAGTTCATGAACTGGAAACAAGCTGCTGACTCTGTGGCTGCTGTTGGCCATGAGCCTCCAAACCTCAGCATTCAAATGGAAAGCCAGACCTCTCTGGTGCATTAAGGCTCGCACGCTAGCTTTAATTGTTGAGCTTCCTTTCAGGACTAAGAGATTACTAAGGAGTTGCCAAAGCTCTCTTGTCTGTAGTCCATGTTCCTATGATTCCCTAGATAACTTCACTTTGAAGTGGGCTGCAAATGAAGATGCTCCCCATTCTCTCTTCTCCAAATGTACATCCAATGGCCATGGAATTTCCATTGGCCTGATTAGTTGGCACCAGCTCTGACATGTTCTAAAATGATGAGAGCAAGTAGTCTTTATAGACTACCCCGCTAAAATTTACTCAAGAAGTTACTGTATTTGTTCCTTGGGAATTTAAAACCTATGGATTTGCTATGAATTTCCAGCTACGGACCTGATGCAAAGACCGCTGACATAAAAGTGAGGAGAGTGTCTTCAAATTCCTTCCACTGTCTTTGAGTTAGGCTGTCTTTTGAAGATACTTGTCTTCTAATCTAAAACAAGTATTCTCGAGGACTGTGCATGTCTTTACTGCTTCAGATTTTTTTCATTTCACTCCTTCATGCGTGCCCAGTTAACAGTTCCTCTCATTTAGAATGGCTTGTGGTCTGTAGAAGCAGGTTGGTTTTCATTACTGCATCCGACATGGATGGCTACCGAGATTGTATTTTAATAGAAGATAGAATAGATCAATGTTGTACAATTGAAGTTAGAGCCAATAGCATATTTTACCTTTAAACTAGTGAGTCTACCCAAGTCAGTATTTTTAAAATTGGAACAGGGGCTGTACATCTGTGCAGTACAGCTGGAATACACATCGTTAAGGGCAGGGTGTCCTCTCCAGGGTCTGGGTGTAGCACTTTATTTGCTGTCCACCTGCGAGGGACTGTTTTCACTTGGCTGCACTGAACTGTGGTCATGGTTGAAAATAAGCAGATTTGTTATTTAATACCTTTGGCAGTCTGACAGGTAATTTTAGTAAAAAATCTAAAGCATGCTTGGTTGGTATCCTGTTCCCATCAGGAAGGACTCATGTAACAACGGATCCCTGTGCTTGTCCTCTTCTGCTAGGGGTGTTATACCTGCTAGAGAGAGAAGGATTTCTAGGGTGTTGCTGTTTGTTGAAACCAGTTTGAGAAGAAGAATCACAGTCACTGCTTCTCAGAAAGAGCCTTTTGGCTCTGGCTGCCTTCTTTGGTCAGAGGTTTGAGGATAGCGTTTCTCAGCCTAGAGTTCCTGATGCATGGAAGTGTTTCTGTGTTAGCCTTCCCTTAGAGGTTGTGGATCTGTTCTGCTGAATGCAGGAGGGCAGGTCTCTGTCGTTTTTCTGTCAGAAATCCCCCCAAGAGCAAGAGTAAACTTCAGTTGAATTGCCTCTCTTACAGGCTCTTTAAATTATGAGGCTCTTTTAGATGGAAACAGGCTGAGCTCCAGCCTTTCTCATGCTGTTTGCCCTGTAACCTCTGTTCCTTTCCCAATTCCCATCTGCATTGTAGAAATGGGCAAGCTCCTGTCTTCTGCGGGCTGGGCTGCTGCTGACAGGATTGCTGCCCTTCCAACAGGGCAAGGCCCTTCCCTCCCTCTGCCCAGTCCTTGCAGACTGCAGTGTTTGGATATTGTCCTTTGCTTTCATCTTCAGAACTGTACCTAATCCAGTGAATACAGCTGTTTGTGTTTCACCAGAAAGCCTCCCCATCTGCCTGGGGGGCTGGTTGGGGTGGTAAGGGAACGAGGAGTTTTCAGCTACTCCAACTTTGGGCTGAAGTACAGACTTTTAATGACATTTTCTCCTGAATGTTAACGTTAGCTGGTTATGAAGCCAAGAATGTGTCTCTTCATGCCACTCGAACACTTTACTGAGGGTGAGGGCACGATTAGTCATTCAGCAGGCAAACATCTGGTGCTTTTGTGTGCCCTGCAGCTCTTCCTAGTCGGGAGGCCTCACCTCGGCCTGGCTAAGCAAGGAACGTGTTACCACAGGCATTTTAATTTTATGCTTTTAACCACCATCATACATGAGCAGGGAGTAAAACTTGGTTTCTCATGTACTCTTTTTCAGTTCTGTATCCTTGTATTTCTAGATCCCAGCTCACTCTGAACAATAATTTGTCTCTCTAGGTATGTATGATAGATAAGAGAAATAGGATTTTCAGAGAATTCCTAAGCCACTAGCTCTGTCCTTTCATGCAGAATAAGCATCAGAAAACTAGGGAGAATAAAAGATGTCCATATACAATCTCTGCTCCTTTCTTTCCCATGCTTGGCTTCTCTTTTGAATCCCAGAGTTACCGTTTGAACATGGCAATTCATGGCTGATGGTTGAATCATTGCAAAACCTCCTTTTGTTTATTTCCCCTGACATTGTTTCCTTCATCTCTGGTAACCTACACAGGCTTTTAATTCTAGAGTGACAAGTTTCTTTGTTTTCCATAGATGGGGAAACTTCCTTTTCCAAATGTCTCTCCTTACTGCTTACCTGAAATAACTAACTTCTCCAGCACTTCCAGCTCTTAGCACACCTTTTTTCCTGTCTGTGCATAAAGCTGCTCACTTTTCTTTTGTTTGTGTCGTGTCATCTTCCAGGAACTTTGTGAGATGTGCTTGAGCTCTTAGTCCGCCTAGTCTAGGGTTGATGCAAAACGTGTTGAAATTTGGAGCCTGAGCTGAAAGTGCATTACAGCTGTTAGGAATGCAGACAGTGTTTGTAGCCAGAGCCCGGAATTGCTCCAGGTATCTCAGTAGATCTTAATCACAACCTGTTTTCTTCATCCAGGCATAACTTCCAGGCACACTCAGACTCAGAAAGACAAGGTGCAACCGCTCTGTTGTTTTGCAAAGTGCAAGGAGGTCTAGGTAAAGTGATCGTCACCATCATTTGGCAAGTAAAATCTCTGTGGTGAAAAGGCTTCACTGCATGATATTTCAGTAATTGCAAGGTGACAGTACAGCACATTGTACAGGGAGAGCTTTTACTCTGTGTCTGTTGGGTAGCGTGCATTTATGGAGACCAGTAAGAATAGTGGGGGTCTGAACCTTTTAACCCAAGAATTATTATTAGTAAATCATAAACTAACTAGAATTGGAAAAGGCTGACAGCCTATCCACTTTATCTCTTACTAATGTGGAATTGCCCTCTACAATGCATTCTTTCCTGTTGGCTTTAAATAAGTAAGCATCTACTGCTTCCCCGGGGAAGGCATATCATTGACCAATAGTGAACTATAACAACCAGCCTAAACTTTCCTTAATTTTTTGTCCATTCCCCCAGTTAACTCTTTCTAGATATTTACACTTTTCCAATGTAAAAGTATTTCCTAGTATTTGTAGATGGCTCTGTTGCTACCATACTTTATGTGAGTGATCAGTAAGCTTCATTGTTATAAATTGCAGTTTAATACTATTACAAGTTTCACTATGGAGATGTACATCTTCCAGTGCCACCACTTAGGTCTCAGCTCAAACTCCAGCATGTCCTTTGTTAAACCTGCTTGTGCATCTTATGGGCTCTGCACAAATCTCTTGTTTTGGATACCTTTGAAAATGTGGCACTACAGGCTTGGAACAACATGAGTTCATGCTGTGGAAAGCCACTAACCCCCTTTTTGATATGTGAACACCTGTTTATTTCATTGCCCTAGGAAAGTGATTTTGCATGATAAGTCAGGGCAGCTTGGGAGTGGAGGCTTGTGCATGATTAGTACAGATTGCTGTTACAAACTGTGTCTGGGTGGGTGTGTGTGTGATACATGGGTGCAAATGTAACTGATATACTTCAGTCTTCCCAGCTCTGAGTTAGGGGTGTCAATTGTGGGGACTATTGTAAAACTTCACAAACCAAATACTAATCACTATTGTGTCAAAAGTGTGTCTTATCTTCAAGATAGGCTCAGCCACCACCAAATCCTAGAGAAACCTTTCGTCTTTACCAGATCTGAATCTGAAAGGTTTCAGAGAAAATGCTTCTTTTTAAGCTGTCTTTGCCATCCTTTAGCCTGATGATTAGGCCACCATTTTCTTGTATTTCAGCTCAATGACAAAGCTATCTGGAATTACATATCAACCCCTGTTTCATATATTTTATGATTCATTGTAATTTAAAAAGAATCCTTTATTGGAAGCCTGAAATTTTACCACTGGTTGAAGATCCAGAAAATCCATTTAGAGGAAAAAGACTAGTAAAAGTATGAGAGGATAAAAAGCATCACTGGCTATGTCTTTTGGTGTAAATCACATTCATTTCATAAAAGTCTTGAACACATCTCCTAAACTTTAATACCAGAATTTCAAGCCCAGCAATCAGTTGGGTTTTTAGCACCAGCCAGAGAGTGCTCATAGTTGGCAAGCAGATGGTCCTTTCCCCTCTTTTACATTCTTTTAACACACTATCTCTGCCAGTTGGGCATTTGAAAGCCTCATTAATTTCCCTTGCTGTTTGGCAATAAGACCTTGCTTGTTCCTTGCTGTCTTCCATTACAGAAACCTGTGAAGTTTTCAGATTGCTCCTACCTGTTGTTTTAATGTGTGGCTGGATTATTTGCCTTGCTCAGAAACCAAGTGGTGGAGATGTTGAATGATGTAGAAACACACTGGGATATGGTGCCAAAGCACAAGTGGTTAGAGTATAGAGGAGAAGTTTGGTGTGTGGATGCAAGGAAGGAATTAGACATGAGAAAGAAAAGGACATGTCAAGACAATATTGATGTTAGATCCAGCAAATTCAGAGAAAACTCTTTTCTCTGTTTAAGTTATCTGTGCTTTGATGCTGTGGAATAACAGTGGTCTTTTTCTCTACTTTTTGGTGAGGTTTCAGGTTTCTGTGAATCTCTGGAAGTACACTTAGCTACAAAAAATACTAGTTTTGCTGAACTCCTTTTCTTCCCCCCCCCAACAGAGAAATGCTTTACTGCTTTACAATGTAGCCATCTTTAATAAAACGAATCTGAGAAGTGACAGCATAGGGCTGCATGTTGAGTGGTTTTGAATGGGTCTATATCTCGTTATCCAGGTTACAGGGTAGATTTTTGATTGCCTGCCCTGCAAACTCATTTTGAGACAGGTGTGTTAAAAATGCATGTGTCCTTGGTTACCTGGAGAGAGCAGAGGTTCTTTGTAGCTCAGAGTTAAGTTAAACGACTAAAGCTTGTATTATTCATCAAGACAAAATCATTTTCTGAATCTGGAAGAAAAGAAGCTGTCTTGTCTTTGAAAATCATTTATCTGGCCTTGATTTTCCTCAGGGCAGCAAGTAGAAGTCAAGTTTAAAACAGAGATTAAAACTCTTTTTCAGTGGGATCAAGAAAAGTAAATTGCCAGCAGAACCACTTTTGATCAAATGAGTGTCTGCTGCAGGAATTGACTGTGCTGCCTGTGCAGCACAATGTTACAGTGTTCATCTGCTCTCCAGTCAGTTAGCACCACTTCGTGCTCTCCTCTTGGTGTGCCTGGCAAATTGAGAAAGATGGATGTGTAAAAAAGGTTTTGTCTTTCTGATGTGGACTTCTTGAAGGTGGAGAGCTCACTGATAGATCAGCAGCAGTTGCATCTGTCAGCACAGCACAGAGAAACCAGAGATGCTGGGGATTCGTGTACCAGCACCTCTGCTGATTGCTTGGCAAACAAGCAGTGGCTTGTTCTGTCACAGCACAAAGAGGACGTGACTGGTATTGTGCAGACCTCTACCTGAGGTGGGATTTTCTGGGTTCTCACAAGTTGAGAAGAGTCAGATACAGCCAGATCTTCAGTGCAGAACCGAGAGTGATTATTACTATTCATGTGTTGAGTTCCTCTGCCGAAGGGTAGGATGTTGCTGGAGTCATTATCTTTAAGGGATGAAGTAATTCTGATAATCTGAACTGTCTTATCACGGTCAGTATCCATCCATTTCATACCTCAGCGCTCTTTGCTTTTGAGTCCCTGAGTCCTGACAGGTGGTAAATTGGATCAATTTATATTCTTGGTGCCACGGTGAGATACAGAGGAGAATAAACCTCCAGAGAAATGTGTTTTGGGCTTGTGTGTGAGTAGGCACTAAGCAACGTCACCAAGGGGATCAGAGCAGGCACAACTGAGGGGAATGTGTGTGACAAATAACAAAAGTAATATATTGATTGATTTTCTTGAGCTTTTACACCGAGAGGGGCTGTGCAGAAATTTCTCCATACAAAGAATTAGGATTGATGAGTCTGAATAATCTGGATTCATATTCACTGTTGGTCTATCAAACAACAACCTCTCTTTTAAATTACACTCCTCAGACTTGTTACAAGTAAGCTCACCAACCAGCTTGTGAGACACAGAAAAAAAATGTATTTTTTCCCTAAAAATTCAGTTGATCTCTTTTAATCCTTGATGCCAGTGATATTGTTATTATTTTTTCACTGATTCTCTCCTACCATACTGGTAGTTAGTAAGGTAAAACCAGAAGAGATACAAAGAATGCTTTTAGCCTCTTCTCCAAGACGAAGCATTCCAGGTGTTCCCTACAACAAGGAATGTTCAAGATATTGTGTATTTGAGTCTGCTTGTAATTCTCCGTAGCATTTCAACTGGTTATGGTATTCTTTCTCGTCTCTCCTAAAAGATTTGTGCATCTCTATGATACACAGTTAAATATATAAATAAATAGGAACCTGTAACTGTATTGCTGGGCAGGATGGAATGTCTTCTAAGGATAGTGCACAAAATACTTCATCACTCTGAGCCTGAGCTAATTCTACCATGAACAGTATATATCCTGCCTTCTTAATAATTCTCAGACTTGTTTTCTTTTAATGGATTAAAGAAAATCTACTATTTTTCTTACTCTTTTGTAAGCTATACTAAGTTTTCACCCAGATTCTTGCAATAGCTTTTTTTTTGGCTGCTTTCTCTTCTTCATTATATACCAGAACTTAATTGAACTGAATGAGCTATACATGAACATGAAGTGGTGATTACTCAGCCCTGCTCGTGTTAATTCCCAAATATAATTTAACAATTTAAAAAAGTCTTAACTTCACTCAGTAGTTTTAGAGCATCAATCACAAAATTAATTAAAGCTTTCTAAATACGTCATGCAAATTATGCTTTACACCCCCAAATACATAAATCATACAGAATTTATAAGTGTCAGGGAAGGTTTATTGCTGCAGCTGCCTGCAGTACACTGGTGTGACTACTTACATCATAGCACCCCAGTGTAATGAGCTACTCTTTGATGGCTGATTCTCTGCACAGTGGAGACTGCCATCAAATGTGTTGTAGTTGGAGTCGACCTAGAGTAAGATGTTATCACTCCAGCTGCTCATCTCCAAAATCTTGCTGGAGGTTATTTATTTTGGTTAACGTGCTTCACTCATTTGCAATGGGCTAGGAGCACTCATGGAGTCAATTTTTTTATGTTCATCTGACAAGTGGTAACATGTTACCACAAGATTTACTGTTGTTTCTTTATTGTCTAGGCATAGCTATTGCTTAGATTGTAGTTGTTGCATGTTTTTATTTACCTTTTTATTAACACTCCTGTTGTTGAATTCTTTTCTTCCTCAGCTGCTACTCCCCTCCAATCATTCTGCCCTCAAACCTAGTAATCTTCCCTTAAATTTTGGCCAGATTGTTTTATTAGTTTTTAAGTAGGATGCCTTTTGAATCTATCAGGTAAGAAAAAACATAGGAAAGCTACAGTATAGTAAGAGTCCATCATTTTGTGATAAGCCCTTGTATGGTGGGACTTTTGTTCCTCACCAATTTGGGGAGTCTCAAATACCCCACAGAAAGGCAAGACTGGGATGACATCTCCAGACTACTGACCCCGATCCCTGTTCTTGGTAGGTGGTATGTTGTTCAGTCCCAGCAAGACCCACTTTTAATAGTTGTCTTGTTCCCACTCTTCTCACTGGAACATTATTAAAGAAACTCAGCCCTTTGATAGCCAGAAATATTTTCAAAGGTGTAAGGTAATACTATTCAGAGACAGCTTATATAGCTTCATTTCTTGTATGAACACTTCATTTTAACCTAAATAGCTGTTTTATACTGATATATTTGTAGTCAGTGATCTTCTCCCCTCTCAACTTTTGTTTTCCTTAACCAGTCTAAGCTCATGAGATCCATAAAGTGTCTGACAGCATGAGTAGCTTTTCTCTGGACCTACTCAAGTTTGAATTCCTCTGCTTTGGGTACAAGACAGAACAACTCTATTAATGTTTTTTTTACCCCTGCTAAAAAAATGTTTTTTAATACGATGATGTAGTTTCATTTGTCTTTGTAACATCTATGCCCTGATAATGGCTCAGGTGGCTTGTGAATGCAATTATGAACCCAGGTCTTTCTCTTTCTAGCCAGTTATATCCACAATATTCTTGCTGAATTTTAAGTACCCTATCTTGCCCTTTGCTTTATTTAACTTCTTGATTCATACCTCTTATGTCATGTATGATATCACTGTTCTCTCCTGTATCACTACATTTTTTGAACTGTGAATCAGCATCACCTTTCTTTAGAACACACTGCTGAATTAAGAGCATGTGAGATGTAGAACTGGGGCTGCAAGTTATACTGTGGCTCTTGCTGAGTGTCTGCCTCATCTACAGGGACTTAGTCTGTAACGAAGCTACAGAAGTTGCAGTCAGAAAGTTTTCATCTTTCAGCTCATGGTAGCAGATAACTCTGAAAGTCTTCAGTTAAATCCCCAACATACCTGTCATGTTGGTTTCTAAGATCTTGTGCTGTGCTGGACTATTTCAGTGTGTGCATACTTCAAGGTACTCAGCATATGCTAAGACAAAGCTGCTTTGCTCAGGGTAGCTTTTCAGCAAGATACATTTCTAGATGTGCCCATGCAGAATTCTTTGCAGGATGGCAGCCTAAATCACTTTCAGTTTGGTTGTAATACAGATGCAGTCTATGTCAGGCTGTGTAAGGGTGTTTGTGCCTCCCTGTGTGTGTAGAATTTGGAGGTCACCTGCTGTGACCCACTGTCATTCCATTAATGAAACTGGAGCAAGCATGATTTACTTCAAAGCAGTGGAACTCCATACGGACGAAATTTATGCCTACATGGAGCTCTTAAATAAAGCAGGATTTTATGCAATATTACCAGATCTTCTAATCTAGACAAAGACTGGAAATTCTGCTTACTGGCAAAACTTGAAACCGGTCAAATTCCTTATTAAAATTGTCTATTGCAGGATCCCACTGTCCTATTCAGTAATTCAAGTGAGGTTACACCAGAGGATGAGTCTGGCCAGTTAATTTACCCTTGATGACAGCAGTTGTGCCGCTGATCTACACAATTGGATTGTGTTTTGGCATTGGAGGGACTCCGGGGAATCTCACGTGATCTGTGCTGTGAAATTAATTTGATAATGCACCATTGTTTTTCCTGAGCTTGCTCATTCATTCCCTGCTGAAGCTAAGGCCCTCAGGATCGGATTCATCACGTTTAGAAACCAACTACAGCTTTCCATTTACAGGATGTCAAAATCCCTGTGTGGTCTTTCTCTTAGGGAAAAAACAAAGCACAGCACTGTGTACAAAAAGAGGCCTGATGGAGGTTTCTGCCAGTGAGGGGCACATTATCATCCCTCAGGCTTTACAGTTTACTGGGAGCACTGTAATCCATAATCACTGCCCCATGAAAAACTGGCATCATTGAGTTTCCTTAGAGCCGATCGTGGGTGAATCTGCAGGTGCTCATTCATGAAGGAATTGATGCAATCCATTCTGATGAACGTGAATCCTGCCAGGTTCAGAGGGAAGCATCCAGTCCCTCCAGGCTGCTGTCTTTCTGTATCATGCCTGCAGATTTTAGCTGTGCCAGCTGGAGGCATTGGGCCAACTCCAGCCTTGGTGTAAATCCATTAACATCAGTGGAGCTGCCTGCACCTACACAGGGCTAACTTTGCCCCACTGTGGTTAAACTTCTGTCAGTACTTCCGCTAAGCCCTTTTCTTTATTCATGGGTTTAGAAGCTGGCTGTAAAAATGTGCTCCATGCTGACATTTGGCATAGAGCATCTCCTCATCCTGGGAGTACAGAGTACAGATTTTCTCCTTCTGCATAACAAAATAAAACAAATTTTAGTCTGATTTCCTGGGTTAGAAATAAGTAGGAGTTTGTTTCAGACTTTTTCGTATTCACCTGTGTCTCTGGGGTGGATTTGTGTTAAAGATTATTATACAAATCTGTGTGTACATACAGAGAATCTGGTTTTTTCTCTTGTGTGTGTGATGAGAGCTTATATTGCCTGTTTTGGTAGTTGGGGTGCCATGACCCTTCTAGAAAATGCAATGTGTTGCTTAGGCCACTACATCCATAAATCAGTGGCTTGTGCTAAACAGGGAGCTTCTTTGTGACTCGAGATCTCTTATCTAAATCACAGCAACTGCTTTCAACAAGCATAAACTCTGGTTTTTGTCTTCACACAGGGATTTGTGACTTGATAAATTTGTTTGTTACTTAAAGTAAGTGTTCATATAGGCTTTTATGGAGACAAATCTCAGTTTTAGAGCTGCTTGAGAGTGACCCATTGTGGTTTTGCATGGCTCTCATTTGTTGGTGGTCGCTGGTGTAATGTACGCAAGCCACATGTGAATCTGTCATCAGTCTGAGTGAATGGGAGAAGTGTTCACTAAATTGGGGGGCTTAAATGAGTCAGTTTTGCAGATGTTCATGCCAAAGCATATTTACAGGAGCATTCATGAAACTGCCAGGATTTCCTCAGTGATAGTTCTTCATCTAACTTTTTTTTTGTTGTTGTTTTTTTTTGTTTTTTTTTTGGTGGTTTTTTTTTTTGTGCAAATGTAAATGCTTTATGGACTACAGTAAAATCAGCCTTAGAACTGTTTGTAGACTAAAATGCATTTTCAGTGCTGGTTAAGAGGAATTGGCTGGAGGGAGTTCAGATAAAAAGGGAACCTGCCCGGTGCTACTGCCAACACCCGGGGGTGAGATCAGCTGAGAAGTGGGTGCAGTAGGGATAAACTGATTTCTGCCCTCAGTTCTGTCCTGGATCCTGGATGGCTACAACAGACTACACAAAGGTAATTAGGAAATCTGGGTGTGGAAGGAGTGTGTCTATTAGAATATTTATCTATTTCACCAGGATATTTTGAAAAATAGTCATGTCCATGCGTTTTAAACAGCTGTACTGATTTAGGTTGTTACTGTCTCTCAGCTGTTCATTATCTGCTGCTCAGCTGACTGATCATGTAAGTATTCCTAATTTGTTTCAGTACAAAGTGAAGCAATTCATTTAATGAAGCTTTTAATGAAGCTGATAGCAAGAAGGGATGGTCAGATCTCAAAGCACAAATGTTTTCAGAAATAAAGATAGGGCAATAACTGCAACATTTGCAAAAGCCTTTGAAGGTGCAGAGAAAGAATTGATGGTTTGGTTCATATTTTTAAACACGTGTCTTGCCCTATATCCATGGGATATACTGTTTTTAAAACATTTTATGGCTTGCTTTCTTTCCCTTGTAACAAAATACAAGGTCCTGGAAAATAAAGCCAAAGAAAACTGGGAAAAAATATGTTCTTGTAAATGCAGACTTATTGGAAATTAAATCCAGACATTACAGGAAAGCTGTAGATTCAGACTTAACAATACTCATATTCCTTATTGCAGCAGTGTTAACATGGCCAGTGATGAAAAAACCCCAGTGTTCACAGATCTTCTTTTTTAGACTAGAACCTTCACAGATTTATGCAGTGCCTTGCCATTTTTTAGCTCATAAATCACCAGTCCTAGGAAAGCATATGTCCATGGACCTGTGGGCAGCAAGACCTTGTTTGGTTCTTTGTAATGGAAATATCACAGCCCATCTGCTTTTCCAATTGTGGAACTGTCCTGGTTGGTGTCTCACTGGCAGAGCAGCTGCAGGGAGCACTAGACAGATACACATTTGGTATTAATGTACAGTATACAATCTAGTACATTTTCACACGCTCCTTTGATAACCCTTGTGCTTTAGTTTTCAGTGCTTCTGAGGCTGGGGAAATATCAGGCCCTGAGGATATGCTGACTCTACTTTTGAAGACTCTGAGCTTCAGAGGCAGCCAATGGAAGCTGTGGGGGCTCAGGACCTCTTAAAGCTAATCCACAGGATGCACTGTGTTTGCTCATGCAAAATTAGTACCTCATCTGCAAGTAGTTCCACTTGCTTCAAAGCAATCCCCAATTGGAGGAGGTGCTTTGCTGTAGGAGTGAGCCCTAGGGCCAGGTGACTGGAGTCACTGAAATAAAGAAGGGTGCCCAGGGATGCCTCAGCTCCTTTTGGAAGGGTCAGTCCAAGGATGTTTTGGATCATGATAGGATATTTCTGCATGCTGTGCACCTGCACCAGCTGAAGATCTATGGCCAAGGGACGAACATACTCTGCTGCATGCATGAAGACCTATTGTTACATTACATTACTGTTTTCAAAATAGAATGTAATACCCAATGTTGCCATTATGTTTTCCATATGTTTTTTGTCTTGGGTCAAAACCTCAAAGCTAGTTTGATTTTTATCTTGACTAAATTTCCCTTTCCAGCTCTGTGTTTTCTTCGTTACTGTTTTCCCTCTGTACTCTGTATTTGCACAGAAATAAAAACAAGTGGAACTGTTTCTACGAGTCTCCCTTGTAAAGAAAAGCTTGATATTGTTATAAATGTAGGATAAATAACCAGTTTAACTTCGAAAGCACTTTGTGATACTCAGCATATCATTGAACATGTATTTGTTAAAACAATGCAGCATTTTTCATGGCCACTGGTTTTTACTGCTCTACCCTCTGAATGTCCTTCACTGAGTTTCTGACCATTTTGGTGCCTGAGCACATAAGAGTACCTGATGCATTAGAGTATAATGGATTTGTTTCTTTGCTTATTAAATATATGACCTAGTTCAACCTGAAATTATGTCCAAAATGCAGGAATTACAGGTGATATTCTGTACCCTGAGTAATTCAGAAGGTCATCATAACTTAATCTGTCTGTAAAATATAATAATTTGTCTAAACTTGTGCAAGCATTTTAAAGCACTGCAAGGTACAAAGTAGTCTAAACAGAGTGAAGAGCCACCATTAGAGAGGAAATGAAAACAGCCTGGCTTGCTTGGGCCAGCAGAGCGGAGGTGGAAAGGTAATGTAAGTGTTCATAAATATATCATGAGTGTTAATACCAGGGAAGGAAAGAACAATTTAAGCTAAAGTACTAGGCTGGCACAGGATTAGGTGTGTATCCATTGGTTGTGACTTCAGACTGGAAACTGTAATGTTCAGGCCACTAGAGAAGTGAGAGGCAGTTTTCTGTCACAGCTTCTGAAAGGGAGAGTGTGTTTAGTGGGGATCATGGTTGTTTATGAAAAGGATCAATAGTATGGTTGTGTGCGAGAGCAAGAGACTGGATGACCCAGCAGAGTTCAATAAAGGAGCACAAACAGCCAAACTTTTGTTACAGGCATTGAAGTGTCCGATTCAAACAAACCCCAGCAACACTGCAGTTCAACTCGTCCTTAGCTTACCCCACTGCACACATTTCCATGACTTTGTAGAGCTCAGATTTGGATATTATGTATAAGATTTTACCTTACCTTTAAAGTAAAACTTGACATTCTCATGATGGCCAGCATACTGCATGATAGGAAAATAAGTATGTTTTCCTGCTTGTCACTACTTTATTTAGACATGATCAGGTAGAATAAATCTCTTGAGTTATCCTCCATATACAGTACTCTGTATCTTCAGTGAAGTTTAATGAGAAAGCAAGGTCACAGAACAATAATGGGAAATGGCTGTATTCAGCTATGAAGAGAAAAAGATTGATTCAGTCAATAGCCATTCAAGTCAGAGGAAACCTTTACATTGATTTCAATGAAACTGGATCAGAGCCTCAGTGAGTAAATTACTGTCTGGTCTCAGCACCGTGTCTGTCTAGTATCGTGATATAACACAATTGTATCTGTGAGGACATTTTTCTCAGTGTTTGTGCTGTAAGGCATTAGGAATAAAAGAAAAAGTGATCCCAGCTGGAGCATTCTCCACACTGCAGAGGTCATTAATTTTTATCTGGAGCTGTGAAATGTAATTCAGAACTCTATAGAAAATGGACATTGGCATTTGTGAGCTCTTTTTTAGGAACAGTCGTTTTCCTTCTCGAGGAAAAAAAGCAGATAATCACTTTTCTTCGATCAGTAAGGAGAGCTCTGTACGTGAGTGGTTTCAATCAAATGAGGAATTTTCTTCCTTGGTGAATTAAACTACAGATGAGTCCAAGCTGAAATGTTGGATCCTAAACCTATGACTCTGGGACAGGTTTTTAGATATCTACAGGTGTTTAGTTGACACTACCAGGGGAGTGGCTGTCTTAGCTTATTCTTGTTAGTCTAGCAAAAAATAGGCGGAATCTGAAGTGAGGTCTACAGAGTGGTATTGTTATAGTTGCCCAAAATTGTTTGTACCTTTTCACCTGTAGCACAGGCACAAATCACGTTCCCTACTTAAAATTCCATTTTTGAAATCCATTTTCAAGATCATAACCAGGATAACCAGGGCTGCAGCCAAGACTGAGGGACTGAGCAGGGGTCAGTGGCAGAACCAGTACTGACCCTGGATTGTCTGTGTTGCAGTATTTAATTCTAGATACCACCATTTGGGTCACTGAGCTGCATTTTAAATTCATAGCTTTCTCTAGCCTCAATGGGCTCCCATGTCTTCTGAGTGTGGAGGAAACAGCATTTTAAAGAAATACTTATTTCTTCTAATTAACACTGAACGTTTTTAGAATGTGGTATGTTGGAAGCTTCCAATATAAGTTCCTCTTTCACCTTCAGTATTATCAGATAACAGACCAAAGCCAAGCAAAGGAGGACATGGAAAATCACATGACAACTTAAATCATATAGCAATTCTGATTATTTTAGGTATGCCATCCTTTTTTCCAGTTATGCAAACAAAATTGTCCCATATAAATCAAACTATCAGGTCTTCAGGGATGGAACCCTCTCATCAGAGCACTGTTTAGTGTGTTAACATTTTTTTTCTGAGTCATCCACAGAGAATACTTGAATCTGACTATTGTGTTTGTCTGGGCAAAGAGACACCTCATATATTCTCTTTGGCAGCATTGCAAAGCCTCTACCTGGGATGCACACGCTGAGTGTGCGTCCCAAGTGGGGTGGCTTGGCCTGCCCTCCCCCCCATGGAATATGTATGTATGGATCCTGGATGCATTTGCATGGACTTATATTGAGCCATTCTGGCAGGTTTTTATTTTGTACCATCGCTGTGGGTTTTCCAGGCCACAGAGGGATGGCTCCATACGTGAAGGAAAGCTAATAGTCTTCCTGGTTTATAGCAAGTACTTGGATGTATGTATTTAACCATTGCTGAGTCAGAGGAATAAAAATTTTTAGTGTTGTGTGAGAAAATATTTTGAGCAGTGAGGATCATGGTCATGTACTGGTCACATCTGTACTGGCTGCACATCTACAGAGAGCTCTCAATTCCTGAGAACCATCTGCCATCTACTTGCTGGGGAGTGCTGGGACCTCTGTCCCATTTGGTGAGCTTGTATTGAAGGTGTAGCTTGTCAGTGCATCCTTCACCTCACCAAGGGCCTGTGCTTGGAGAACAGGGCCAGCACATGTTGCACCCCAGCAGAGGTGTGTGCTTCCAAATGTCTCCAGAGCTGTTTCCTGTTGTGTGATCCTGTGTGTCAGTCATATCCTCTGTGTTAATTGCTGGAGGAGAGGAAACAAGGAGTCTCCAAGTGCTAAAGTTAGAAATACGTTCTCTCGAATTATTCAGAAATGTAGAGGATGTTCCCACGATACTGCTGCTTCTCATCTTCCACCCTCCTGAGACAGGTCAGAGAATACAGAGCTGTCTTCACCATTTTCACTCTGTTTTCTCCAGCTTTTAAATGTCAAATCTGTGTTCCTATATTGTCTTCAGGCTCCAGCTGTGTTGGTGTTACTGCCCTCTTAGGTCAGCTGCTCATTATGTGGTGCGAATGCGCCCCACTGTTTAGGTGCGGATGAGCTGCAGTAGAGTATCTATTGTTTCAGCTCAAGATAAATGACCTTTCTTCTTCAGCTCTCTGATTGTTGCTGAGGTATGGCTTTCCTGATCCCACTGCAATGGGAACTCATGTTGAGTTCCTTGACTCCCTGACTCCCTGACTCCTTTCCTGGAAAGCAGTAGCTCTTCAAGCAGTTCTTTAGCTTTCCAGCTCTCTTAGATGACTGATCTTCCCCCAAACATTTGACTAAATTAACTGTATTTTTTTGAGTAGAACCAGAATATAAAGAAGTCTGAAGCACATTGTACACTCTTGGACTGTGAGGACCAACTGAAAACATCCCTTATTAAAGGCAGCTCCTACTTTCTTTGCATTCCTTAGCCAGGTCCCTTTTTTGGCTTTGGTCACAATCTGTACCTCAAGAACTGAGGGTATGATCAAATTCAAACAGTTAATACCTGTGGACCCAAGAGTTACTATTCCAGCTAAGAGCCCAGCTCCATGTTCCAGGATCCTCTTCAGCATATCTTAGCTCTGCAAGTGTTCTCTCTTGTCACTCCTTGTCAGATGTCACTTGTCACCCCTATCACCTCAGGGCCATTGGGGTCAGACAGCTCACATGCTGTGAGGAGAGCAGAGCTCAAATGCTGCAGTGCTCAAGAGTGCACCTTTGAGATGGGCTGAAGCAAAACTGTCAGGGAAAAAGAGACCTGGTGAGTGTGCAGATTTGAGAGATGTCTGTCTCCCCTCTCCATACTGATGAGTTTAGCTTTAAACTCTGTAGCTCCAGTGTGTCTGGCATTTTCAGCAGTGCCACAACACTGTTGGTAAGGCAGGAATTTCTTTAGGAGCTGGACATGAATAGTTTTCCCTTCCCTGAACTGACATTGAGCATACCCGGCAGAGAGAACTCACAGGAGTCTCTTTGTTAATGCAACCAGAACTGGAACAGATAGGACATATGTGTGAATCAATTCCTGACTTCCCCATGCATGTCTTTATATTCTCCCATTCCAGCAGTGTGCTGGAAACAGATAGTATCCTGAAACTTTTTCTTCTGCTTTAGCATAAAACACACAGGATACTGTAGAGATCAAATCAGAAATGCATATGAGCATATTTTATGCACAAGCTAACATGCTCATCTCCCTAGGTAGGAGGCATTTAAAATTATCCCAGCACATTCAGAAACGCTAATGCAACAGTTAAAGGAGTTAATTGCAGCAGCTTCCTGAAAGGTGAGTGTAGCTTAGTGTATTTGGTCCTGGCCTAGGACTGGGGAGCTGAGATTCTCTGAGGTTATCAGTTTTTCCTGTGCAGTTTTCCTGTTTGTAAATAAAGACTTATATCCTTCTGGAGAGCTTTAAAACCAGTTAAGGAAAGTCATGGGAGAGCTGTAATAATAAAGAAACAGCTTGGTTTTTGAAAACAATCTGGAATTTTACATTTTTGTACTAATACCTATGCAGGCTCCTGTTCTTGCTTGAGGGGTCTCTGTTAGGAGTGGGTCTTCAGCATATCCCTTCAGCATATGGGATGCTTTTCAAACGGGCAGTGTTTGAAAACAATGCTGACCAAGCCCTGAACAGAGGGGCAAGTGTTCTGTGCAGCTTGATAGACCCCAGGCCCTGTTGCAGTTAATGGAACACTGCTGCCATAAACAGTTTGTGGGATGGATGGATGCCTAATTAAAGAGTAGAGGCAATAAGTGAGCATTGCAGTAGCAGGGAAATGGAGAGGTAACTGGAATAAGTGGGAGTGGCTGAGCAGTCCAGATTGCTCACAACTGGATTTACAATTCTGGTTTCACTTATGAAAAAAATATGCTCTCTATGCATGCACTTCTGCTTCCATTTAAAACTAAAACTATTTTTTAAACTTATGTTTATCTTCAGAAACCTGTTTCTGCCTGTTTTCATTTAGTTTTTTAAATTACTAGTTTAACCCAGTAAGACTTACCATGGATTTTCTTAAGGGGAAGAAATGGATTCTGCAATTTCAAGCCAATAATGATCTGTCCATGTACAACATGAAAGAAAGAAATGGAAGGAATTTTTTGACAAGGAACAGACATCTCTGCCAACTAATCTTTTCTAAGCTAACTGTGGAGAGATTTAGCTTTCTGGTGTTTCCCATGGAAGTATCCTTAACTCAGTGCTGCTGAGTAGGTCACTTGATGTGATATAATTAGCAATAGGTAATGAACTGGTGAGCCCACTGCTGGTTTTGCCAGGGAAATGTTTAGGACTCTGCAAAATGTCCTTTGTACATCACATGCAGTAGTTGGATCCATTGAGACATTTCTCCTTAGCTCACAAGACACATTTTATGCACATACACATGTGGTGTGTATATGGGGCATAGTGCAGCCACAGGAGAATGTGACCACATCAAAATTGGGACTTCACTAACAATTCAGTTCTGACAGCTGCCAGCACTATTCCCATGGATGGCCTAGAGAGGAGAAGCTGCCAGGGGAGGATGGGAAGTGGAGGAACTGGTGTATAAAAGAGCTGTGTGTGTGGAGGGCAAAAAGCCTGAGGTAAGTGATGTAAAACCCCTCTGTGAGTACTCAGGGATTGCCTGATCCTGCCCATCGTTAGAGGGAGAAGCTCCTTGGGAGAGCAGATGTCTTCTCCAGAACTAGTCACTGGAGTTTGGAAAGGATCTCAGGGAAATCCGCTTTATACTCAAAAGCACATGTTTTCTGAAATGCTTTCTGACTGTGCATGTTCAGCACTAGCAATAATTTAGGCCCCAATCCAATACCCACAGAAGTAATGGGTGTCTTTCTGTTAACTTCTTTTTAATAGACCAGGCCCATAAAGAGAAGACAAGCATATTTTTAAGAGCCTGCTAATCTGTGGAGCATGTGTTACTTTGAGTGAAATCCCCTAGCACACTGTGAATGGAACGTTTCCAAAAAAAAAAAAAAAAAAGNGAGTAAATATCCATTTGTGGAAGCTAAGAAACTGCAATGGCTGAAAAAGGAAAGGTCAGCTGCATTCCAGGCTGAAAACTGACGATCTTCATGGTTATGAATGTGCTTTTTCCATGTGTGGGAATTGTGAAGATGCTTCAATATTAATTTTATAGGGGAGTAATTAACAAGAAATCCATCCAAACAAAGCCCAAACCCACGCACTTTACCTCAAAATAAATTGCATGGCTTTGTAACTTTATTTGATATTGTTTCCATAACTCTATTGTGTATTTATTTTTCTTTTTAAAGCAGAACAGCCTTTGAGTGTCTAGCCTGATTTTCTGTAAAACTTCAGAACATGGAATTTCACATGCTAATTCTTGCATTTAATCCAATAATATATGACTGTGTTAGAACATACCTATACTAGGGAGAAATTCAAACTTTTACATCTAAGAAATTGACAGTCTATGGCATCCTGTGTGGAAGGAGTAGGTAAAGAGTAAAATGTCTGGTTTTTCCCGTTTGTTTGTCTAATTTCTCCTTCTAGTGCTTTGATGTGCCAGATTAAAGGACTGCCTAGGACCAGATACTGTGCAGATACTTACAGACTGTGATCAAATCTTCTCTTAACCTGCTCTTTGATAAGCTAACATGATTGAATTCTCTAAATCTCGCACAGAAAAAATGTTTTCTAGACCATAAGTCTTTCTTGGCCATTTGTTTGATACTGTTGCACTGGTGTAAAATTGGAGGTGTCCAGTGGAGAATCAAGCTCTGTGCTTTATTTATTTTGTAGAGGCTCTTGTTCTTTGAAAACTATTAGGCTTTAAATACCTTCCAAAATGTGATCAGCTCTATATTTCTGCCAAAGAAAAACTGACAGTTGTCTAGAAGCATCTTCCCTTGTGTAAATTCACAATTTAAAGTATTTGCACACTGGTAAATATTTCAGAGAGGCAGTTATGGTGAAGTAATATTCACTGAGCCTCTGGGGCTCATGAAAAGCTCTGATGGAACCAGAAAATGTTATGGTTGGACCAGTGTGGTATGAATGCCAATATGATGTTTTTATCAGCTAGGTAAGTGAATCATCTGTCTTGATGATCCTGTTGCTGATGAAATCAGTAGGGAGTCCTCCTCAGACTCCCGTGGAAGGAAGAGAGTATCCAACCACTGTCATCTCCTTCGAGCTGTACCTGCTCAGTCCAGCCATCTCCATTCTGTGACAACTGCACTTCTTGGGAAGTATGAGCTTTAAATATTACTGTGCTATGAGTAAGTACTGAGTTTTTGCTGAGAGCTGGCTGCAATTTTGCTGGCCCAGACAGAAGGAGGTCCCTTGATGTTTGTTCAGTGTTCCAGTAAAGAAGGAAATTGTCTCTTGGTTGCAGTAGCACAGGATCAAAACTGACAGCCATCAAAACTATCAGAGTTTAGAAGTTCTCCTTTATGTCATTCATTAGACATAGCACTCTGAAGCCCCGTTTCTCCTGGTGTCTGCCTCTGACAGCAGGCAGATGCTCAGGGCAGAATTTATGCAGTATGCACTGCACCAGTGTATAGAGAACTCATCCCTAGAAAGCTCTCCCTGCATCCAGGGGTGATGTCTTCTTTGGTGCTCCTACCTTAACCCTTTTTTAAATTACATTGTTTGAGCTCATCTTCATCAGAAGATAAATCCACATTTCCTAGCTCATGCCAGTGTTAGATTTAGGAATACAGGTTTGTTCAGTCCACCTGTAGAGATGGTAGTTAAAGTTTTAAGTCCTTTTTGTCTAAACTTGCCATTTGGTGTACGGCTTGGAAGCTTATGTTTTCTGGATGAGGAGATGGATTGAGGGATTAAGGGATTAAGGTTTAGCCAAAGAAACATAATATGTGTCCTCACATATATATTTAAAGGTGGAAAGTAGGTTCTGAAAGGAAAGTCAGATCCCTTATCTGACTCCAATTAAAGGCAAAAGTACAGTGTACAAAATTTTGCTTTTTATTTCCTGGTTGTGCAAAGGAATAATTCATGATGTTGGGGAAGTTATACCTGGTTGATAACCAAGTAAATGACAGCAAAAGCTAGCAGTGAGCCTCCTTCTACTATGGACAGGTTCCCCAGAGGCTGTATCTGAAAAACTTCTTGGGACTGTAAGCATTCAGTGAGAGCTGAAAGCGTTCAGAGTGTTAAAACTTATATACCATAAGCATAAGGAATTTGGTCAAGGCTTCAAGATAAGGTATAATCATCTGTGCTCAAACAAGTTTAAATTCATCCCCTGTAGGCAGGAAGCTGCAATGCATAACACGTACACGAACACTGTCAATATCCAGCTACTACAATTAGTACAACTGTAGCTGAAGTTGCATTGATCCTGAATGAAGAATTCCTGTTTATGGCTGGCAGAGGCAGCTTGCCTGCAGGATCCACTGGGGTTGGCACATTAAGCACTCTTCAGCCTAAATGCACGAAGTTCAGCCTCTTTTGCTCTGCTTAGGTCTGCTTATATTTCAGATAAACCACCAGCAGTTTGATGTTTATAGTGGAATGCAATCTGAAAATCAATGTTCCCTTGTCTGCTTTCGCTATTGTGCTCCGTTGCTCTTTGTGGTGTTATGTTATTAAAATTACATCAGGTGTGTGGCTGTATTGTTTGATTTGGTAGTTGAAACACAGATAACACTTGGATTATTGGGTCAGACGTATTTATTATCTGTTCAGAGAGGCTGGATATCTGATGTGAATTTCTGGAAGTGTCTGAGTCAATTTTGCAGGATGAGGACAGCTTCCCCACCATTGGCTGCCGAGTGCAGACAGTCCTCTGGCTGCCGCTTACCTTTCCTTTATCGTCTGCTCCGCTGGAGCGTAATGAGCGTGTCTATTGGAAATTGCTTGTTGTCTGTGTGGGGAGAGGCAAAAACCTGCAGATGGAATCCAGCATCCACTGATTCCCTGGCAGAGGAAGAAGGAAATGGATGTTTCTTGAACCTTTGTACATGCTATGTGGGGCGGGCACTTGGGTTTGAGCTAAGACACTTCTGTCTGCACTTACTGAGGGTCAAGGGAGTGGCATGTGTTGATACAAGAGAATAGCTCCAGTGATCAGGACAGTCATGAGCACTGAGCAACTGGGTGTGTTAAAATGACATCCTGTGACACCTGTCTTACTGTTACCTTTCTGCTGTGTCCACGCTGCACTCACTCAGTGTCTGTGGATGCGGCCTCTGTCTTGCTGGGTGTGTCCCTCGGGGCGGGTGGGGCAGCACCTCCGTCAGGCAGGAGTTCGGCCGTGGGCAGCAGCAGATGGTTTGCCACGGAACGCAGCTCACGTCGGGCAGAGCAGCATTTCTTGGAAATGCCCAGGTGAGCCCGGGAGGTGCCTGTTTAACAATCCAGAGCCAGGTGACGACACCAGGGTGATGCCTTTTTGGGTTAATTAGTCTTCCTTGGAAGCAGGTTGCATCAGCTTGGCAGTGTGGTTACATTGCTCCCAGGTGCCAAACAGAAAGTGATTATGTTTCTCTCAAGGCTCAGCGTAGCTTGTCGAGAGCTGTCTTGGGTGTCTGCCCAGCAGTGCACTCCTGACACTTACTCTTGGATATGGAGGCAAGTTTAAACAGACTCATCTTTGCACGGTGAAGAGAAGGGAATCATCCAAACCAGCTTCACAGCGTGGGGCTGGACTTGTGCAAAGGTGTCTCAGCCAGGATGAACAATTTGGCCTCACTTTGGAAGCTGAGTAATGGAGAAGTGCATGTGTGCCTAGTGGCCGAGTTTATAGGAGCCAACACATGAAAAATCCCCAGCCCCTTCCCTCTCTTCAGTCCTCAGTTCACAGGCAGAACCCTGCAGGTTCAGAGAGACTTCAAATGATTGAATCCCTTACAAACTCACATTCAGCTACCTTTCCCTCCCCAAGAACCAGCTCCCTGCTCAGCCTTTTCTTTTAGGAAGATGTGGGGTTGTCCTACACCTCAGCTTCTTCACTCAGGTGCCTGCATGCTGGAGAGGAGAGGAACAGTGCCTTCCAAGTGAGGAGGTGTACTCAGCCAGCAGCTGCTGAACTTCCCTATCAGGAGCTGACACTTAGAGACATAAAACATTGAACTCAGGTTCACCTGAAGTCTTAAAAATACTTTACAAAGCTATATGCATATTACTCACTAAAACAGATTGCACCTGGCCAGCCCTTGCAGCTGTACATCAAAGGGATGTACACAGAGAGGAGGGAGGGAGAAAGAGAGCTGGGGGGAGATTTCTCATTAGATTGTTATCTAGGAAATGATGCTTGGCTCAGCAAGCCTGTTGCTTCCAAGGTTATAGTTGAGAGTTAATTTTTTTGCTGCCACTGTAATGGCTTCTGGCTCCTGAGTCTAACTTGTCAGACTTTCTCCCTAGGATCAGGTATGGTCTTTGTCATACACTTATTTGGCTCTTCTCTGGCAAGGTCCAGTTTGCAGGGCAGCTCTTTTTGTCCCAATCAGCTCATCAGGAGGGACCTACCTTTTTATGGGTTGTATTTGTAGAGAGCTGTCAATAGCTTCTGGGCTCAATCCATGCTTCTCTCTCTTGTCCATCTGGGACCTTGAGGTCCCTCACATGCTTCCTTCAAGATTTTGTTTCCTTCTTAGTCAATTCCAACCTTGGGCCTGCATACAAATTTTTTATGATTCTTTCCTTCTCTGCTAGTTCAGTTCAGTTCTCCTCAAAACCAGTCTGGTAAAAACAACAAGCTCTTGGTATCTTGTGGTGTTAGCACTTGCCTCTGGGCAGCTGCAGCACTGACTGCGCCTGGGAGCTCTCTGTGTTGAAGGACAAGCTCAGGCTGCCATATTCCTGTCTGCAGATGCCAGTGGTACTGAAAAAGGAGGCTCACACATGTCTGGGGTGAGCCCAGATGTTGCTCTCCCTTAGGAGAGGGAATAGGTGGTGCTATCAGCCCAGTGCCTATTAGTGTGCCATACACCACTGGATATTTCTGTAAGCAGCAGTTCCTGAATTCATTTTGATCTACCTTGGTTCTGGATTAAGCTTTTGCAGAGTTACAATTTTCTTTTTGTGAATCCCAATTTCCAAAGCAAAGGGAACACCTGGAGTGGAAGATACTGCAGATGTCAGAGATTCAGGCTATAAAATTATAGGATAACTTATTTTTCTCAGTATGTGGTTCAGCAGCAGCTAGGCATCCAGGTATTTAATTTTAAACTATTAACACATAACATGGATTTGCAGCTCTATTTTCAGTGCAAATATTTTATAAAATATTAAAATTTAACACAGCTCTATATTCCTTGTTACAGGATAGTTAAACCTATAACGGCAGTTTCTTTCTTTATCAAATCCTGTAGAATCCTATTAGCTGTTCAGCTATAAAATCCAATTGGCCTTTTTCCCGTAAGATCAGCTGAGAAGATGTGATATAAATTCAAAATATTAGCACAGACTTTAGCCTAGGGCAAACACTGTTCTCTGCAAGGATACAGGGCCTTCACCGTACTTACACTAATATTTGTGACATACCCTTTACCCTCAGTTTGAGACTTTGCTTTCCCAATCAACAAACCTGTCAGCTTGAGACTTATTTGATGAAGCAGTTGAGGCATCCTGCTGTGAAAGTAAGCACAGCATTCAAGGGTCATTTGAAGTCCAGCTGACCAAGTCTTTTCTTTAAGACCATTTGAAGAGGGAGGGAAAATTGGAAAAAAACTCTCTGAAGAGAAACTTTACACCACAGGAGCAATTTGAATGACAATGTTACGTAGCTACCTGAAGTGGTGGAAAGAGATGACCACACAGGGTTAATTGCATCTGCAAAGTGTTTTCACATTTAAAGAAAAATGTTAAATCCTACACTTTTCTTGTCTGCCAAGTCCATTATTAAGCTTCTTAAACTGGCATGTAGCTCTTGACTCTGAAAGAGTAAACTCTTTCAGGCCATAATCATGTTACAGGTGTGATCAGGAGGGGCCAAAAGACACTTGTGTTTCTCGTGGGACAGGGGAGAACCTGTGCTGTAACCACCACACACTGAAAAGGGGGTCAGGAATGGTTCTGGCACAGCTGGAACCAGTAAACATGGCTGAGGCTGGGTCCAAACCAGCAGAACACTCAAAGAGCTCTGTTGCTGCAGCTCCCATGGCCCTCAGGTCCAGAAAGATTTGCTTACATGTAGGATTTGCTTTTAAAGGACCTCTGTGGAGGCTGAACATATTAAGTTCAGCCTAATGAGATCTGGGGAGCTGGGGCAGATCAAGCAGAGCTTTTCAGCTTCGTCTCAGAGCTGGCCATGCAGAATCCATGCTGATTGACAGTAGTGAGGTGTCTTTATGATTTTTATTTTGCTGTTCTTGTTGTTGTTTTCTGTTACCTAGGGCATTCCAACTTCTTGATACTTTGGATAGCAGCATGCAGGGAGTATATGTCATCTGTTTTCTTCCCATAGCTAGAACATAGAATTTAACACACACCTTATAATTGGCATTCATTATAGCAATAAAAACAGCAATTAACCTGCTACCCTTGTCTGAGGTTGACAAAACAAGGAATTAAAGTTGTTGCTCAGCAAAATGGGATCTTTTACTTTCTCTCAGAAATAGGAAAGTTTTGAAGGCAATTCACTTGAGATCACAAGAAAAACTAACCATCAATGGGCTTGCACCAAGGAACTTGAAAACATATCGATGGCTTTATTGCTAATAATCTTGTCTTTCCATTACATTAAGGTATAGATGCAATATGTAAAAGGAAGCTTGCATGGCCAAGCTTCTTGCTTAGTGAGTTTAATACCATAAGCAAGCACCTCTCTACTTCATGCTGCAGGTGAGGTTTGGGTTGTACACACCCAGTAGGAAGCATCTTGAGGGTCAGAGATGATTCTTATGTGAGATTGTTGCTTCTTTGGCAGGATGTGAGTCAGCAACAGGTCTTGTCTAAAATACATGACTGGAGGGGGTGAGTTGGGCCATTTTCAGTTACCAGCAGGACAGAAAGTCCCACCTCTCAGCAGTGTGTAATCACAGCCTTGGGCAGGTTGTGCCCTTGCCTGATCTTTTATAGGAAATTATATTTGAACAGGTCTGGTCCTAAAGAAAGACTCTTTAAAGGTGTTGGCAGATGATGACATGGATGAGAGAATTGTTCCTGATTAATTGGTCAGGCATGGTGTCACTAGTCCCCCCAAAAAGAAATAATGTTTCTGACATTTGAAATAATTAATTATCACTTAGCATTTTTCAAAAGTGAAGAGGTCCTTGTTCCATTTTGCATGGTTATTTCTTGGCAGATATAATAGAATAAGAATTCATGTAGGATTATCTTCTCTGTACCGTTTAACAGCAAGTGTGTATTAAGCAGTGGCCACAGTGATCTCTAGCTCCAATCCTTCTCCAGTTCATCCTCTTTTTCATACATGAGGCCTGAATTAATTCAGTTTAGAATTGTGGCCATAGTGTATAAGACACCATTATATCCTCCCAAGGAAAGTACTGTAGAAATTCAAGATCAGTATTTTAAAACACCCTCCAGGTCTGGACTCCTGCCTTAAACTCTATCTGAAAATAAGCAGAAGTGCCAGACACTGCCTGTTTTGCCCTGCCCCTGGCCCCCTGCCTTCAGAGCAAATTAGGAACAAATGTGGAACTCACAGGCCTGCTTAAGCACTCCAGCAAGCTTAAAAGCAAACATGATGATAAAAAATCAACAACCTTTTCATCGAGTTTTAACTCTCTCTGACTCGTTACTAATGATGGATATGTATTATGTAAAATACAAATGTAATATATATTAATTTCTTCATGATGTCTCTTTATAGTTAGTAAAGGAGTAATGGGGTAATTGAGGGAATCTATTCATATATTGTTGGAGGAGATAAACGAACTTTTTCCTCACTGATATCTTCTCCTGTGAGAGAAAACACATTCCTTTTCTGATGATGTTGTGACTTTTGTCACGCTCTGCTTCTGAGAGTGTTTGTTAATTGGCACCTCTCAGATGAGCCTGTCTGTCAAAATCACATGTAGCACCTGGATGCATAGTGTAACAAAATACTCCCAGTATTTGAAAGGAATCCAGATTTAATATCATATTCTATAAATAAAGACTCCTTGCTGATATGAGATTGATGTGATATGCCTTTAATCATAAAAATGAAAAGTCGTGTGTGCATTTTCTTTCTAATGTTGAAGCTTTCAGATCCCAGATCAAGACAGAACTTGGACCCATGAATAAGTGCCACTGAAATCAATGACCCCTAGACATATGCTGAATTTTAAGTAAATGCTTCTTAAATGCTTAAAAGGGAGGCCCCACTTTCCTTAAAATCCATTAGATTTCATTTTTAGACTTTATTGGTGTCCTAATTTCCGTGGATTTGGAAATGTCCCTAAAAATGGGGATAGACTATATAGTTTCCACAATACTGCTTTGGCCACCGTCCTGCAGCCACATCCAAAGAGTGCAAACTATTTTCATAGGAACAGAGATTTCCTGGATGCTGTACAAATCTATAATCCCCCTTCTTCACTTGTAGCAAGCTAAACTTACATCCAGGAACAGACGATCATGCAACCAAGTTAATGGAAAAAATCCCTGACATTGGAGGAAGGGCTCTCTATTCGCATGGCACATTTCCCAAGTGAATTACATTGTCTGTTCTCATGTCCTGTGTTCCATGTTAGCAGCTTTGAAGGTTGCAGGTATGCTTGAACCTCTTGTTTAGTGATAATGACTGAAATAATTGAACACAGATAATCTCAAGTAAAGCCTGCTGGTGTCAGTGAAAAGGTCCTTACTGACTGGTTTGGATGATAACCTTATTTTCTGTTTAGACCGAACACTGAAGTAGGAACTGAGTTTATGAGAAAGTTCAGCTTCGTGCTGAACACAGGTGTGAGTTTGGAGTCCTTTTCCTGGGAGGTGGAGATCTGTGGATATTGCAAAGAGAAGTGTTCTACATTCTTACTTGTGTGCACAACGTGGGAAGGCTGGAGAAGCACGTGACTGAGCATAAAAATGAAGGATAAAGTGCTTTTCTTGCGCTGATGAGAGCGAACACACAGACAGAGAAATGCACGCAGACAGAATGAGCCCTTTCATGCCGGGAGTGATGATTTACTGATGTGCTGGCTGCATACCAAGTGCAGCTGTGACAGGAGCAAGGCTCTGCCCCTCAGGGGATTTGGGGCAGACACCCAAACACCTCAAGTCCTGTTTTCTTCCTTACACCAATATTGTTCCACTGACTGCATGAATTTACTGCTGACCTATACCAGTATGAGTGTTATGATTTAAGCCCCTTCTCATTGTCTCTTTCCTCTATTTCCAAACTGGTGTGAAAGGCAGTCAGCTGATACCCGCAGTTTGCATGGCTGTCAGTATAATGTGCTTTGCTCAGGTGTGAATAACTTTGGTGGCCGAGATATGGGCCTACTTCCTTTAGTACTGATGATCACTTACGTTGCTGTAGACATCACTGGGTCCCATTCTGCTGGTTATTGCAGCAACTCTGAGGAAGAGACAATCCCTTTGCCAGATCAAGGGCCTGAATCTGATTTCATGTCCTCTGTGACAGGTTAAATGGGTTGAAGTCAATGGAGCCATGCAGGGTGAGAGGAGAACGGAGCATCCAGAGTGATGGATCTACCCACTTAAGGAGTTTTTATGGCTCCCAGAGCTGTGATGTTTGAATGCCTCACAAACTTAAAGACCACTCCTGTGAGAGATGGAAGCACTGTCGTCTGCCTAACAGCTGGGGAACTGAGATACAGTGAGATGAAATACCTTGGTCAAGGTCACTGTGGAAATCTGTGACAGAACAAGGTCTGCCAAATTAAACCTTGCCAGGTTTCAAGCTGCTATGTGGACGACTGGGCCAGCTTTCCTTGTAGCATGAGGCGAATGGGCTGTTCCTGCCTTCTGGCCCCCTCTGCCCCTTCTCTTTCTTGAGCTGTGATGGTGGGAGCTGCCTACCTGCAGGCCACTGAAAAGGATCAGGCAAAGCCCTGCCTCTGAGATGCTCTCCCCAGCACATGTTGGCTGAGGTCCCCTGAGGTGCAGGCAGAGGATGGATTCCTGTTTCCCAGGAGTGTGGGAATGTGGGGTCAGCACACCAGCAGCCTGTTCATTACCAAGGTCTGAACTGTAGCACCTTCCCCTCTCACATTTCTGTTATTTAGGGTGACTAATCATAATAACAAATTGATTAAGGTTAACTGGATAAAGTCATCTAAGTCATATTTACTGCTAAACTAACTGCCCAGGGAGGTGAATTAATGATCTTTACAGAAACCTTTTATGGTTATTTGGCCACAAGGTGCGATCTGGTTTGATCTTTTATGCAACATAAATCAGTTTAATGGTTAAATCTGTGCAGCTAGCTGTTGAATTTAAATGAGGGCTTTTTAAATGAAGTATGATGCTTTTTCACACACAGAGGGACATTGAGCAGGTGTATATTGCAATTAAATGGGAAAACTTACAATTAGATAATGTTAAGTTTGTGACACTGGCTGACAGAAGCCCAGAGATTCATGGTGAAAGTCCATGATCAATCATTAATCCCTGCCACTGCAGAAGAAGTAAAATTGCAAATGGTTTCAGCTGAGGTCAAAGCAGTGTGGGAGAATGACGTGGGTCGTGTAGTGGATGTCTGATATCAGCCATTCATTTCAATAGCCTTGGGTTCAAATACTCTGTTGAGTTACAGATGGAAATTATTTGGTCTTGTGAGACAGTTCTCAGCCTTCTAGTATTTATGCTGTTTTGGTTAACACCCAGGAAGGTCTGGCAGAAGTCATGGATCTGTTACAATAGGCAGCTACAAACATGTCCTGGGAGATGGCTTCAGATGGTTACAGATTTTCCAGGGTGGGAAAATGCTAAAAAGGCATTGGTAGCTCTTCCAGCCTTCCTGCACTTTAACACTGCTCCTAAATTGTCTGGTGTAGTCACAGCCTGTCCTCCCTCATTTAGACAGCAGTGATATCTCTCCCAAGGGCTTGTTGTTTAAATAGTGAATGCACTCTGGGAGGCAGAGGCTGACAGACCTGTGCCAGTGCACCACAAGTCAACAACCCAGATCTGAAAATGAAACCAGAGCTTCTGGTCTACACAGCACTGCCTGCTGGGTCTCCCATGAGTCCTGTCTTCACCCAAGGATGGAAAAAGAGATCAACTATTAGACAGGACAGCTTAACCATGAGCTACTTCCCAGGGGATTTGCTGGACTTGAGAGCAGTCTGTTAGACACACCTGTTTGCTCAGGTGTTTCCTAAAGAAAGGGAGGAGTGTTTGTGATGTTGATTGAGCACTGGGAAAAAGCTGTTTGTGTTTGGGAAGGCATGGAGAGGAGTGAAGGCTTCATGTTTGATTGACTTCTGTTCCGAGTGCTCCTATGTTAATGTTTTACTGGCGATATTAAAGAATAGGCAAACAGCTGAGATGGGTGGATGTAGGTGAAAGGATTCATAAATGCTCAGAGAGGGATTGGTCCAGGCAAAATAAGACACTTCTTTCCCATCCAAGTCAAAGTGGTTAATGGGGCATGGTCCTGCTAGTCTTGTCTCCTTGTTGAGCAGATGGCAGTTCCTTGTTTTTTCCTGTAGAGCTCAGTCTCATTAAGTGATTTGTCCAGGTCTTCCTGCATGTTTGCACTCCCTGGTGTGACCAGGACAGGCAGCACAGCAATGTGCCCACAACATTGAGCTGGGACTTGATCATCCAGTTACAGCCTTAACTCTTGTGTGTTCCCCACCCATGTGCCATCATGGAAAACAGATCTAGTAATGCAGAGTTCTGGTTAAATACTGCTTTTAAGTGTGAGGATAAAAATGGCTGTGTAAGAGTTAAGCCTACTTCTCATAGCTGTGCCTTAAGTTTACTGTTTGAAGTAAACAGTCTCCATAAAAGATCCACCTGTGTGCAGGGTCAGAGTGCATCGTGGGCACTTCCTGGGTTACAGTTTTCAGAACTGCCAGCCAGTTTGTTTTGTTCCTCTCCAGTGGTTCACCTGTGCTGAAGTTCTCTCCCAGTAAAGTCAGGAATAATGTCTTAACACTTACAGTAATCATTTACATCTTCAAAATGAGTTGCAAACACAACTGGAGAGTTGTTGTCAACTAAGAAATCAGTTTTGCCTTTTTGATTTTCAACTTACTTTCTTAAAAACCCTACCTGAGTACTGTATTAAATGCTGCTCACAGAACAAGGAAAGGAAAATTCCATAGATTTCTTTTTGTCTTCTTTTTCTGGTCAAAGTTGTGATTGACAAAGTTTTAATTCATTTTTTTTTCTTTATTAACTGGCCTGAAACACAAAACAACAAGAAAAAGAAATTAGCTACATTCCCTCCAGCCTACTTTTGCTGTGAATTCGCAGTATTGGAAATTGGGGCTCTTTGGATTCTAATGCTTTTGCCTTTAGTTCATTACCTTTTTGTGTAGAACAAAATAAAAAGAACATCACAAAAATATGTGAATTTTTTGAGCCTTAAAAAGAGAATGTGGAGGTTCAGGATAGTGCCTGAAACTGCTTCAGACATTATCTTTTTGTATTGCATTAAAGTGCAAGTTGGTACATTAAATCTCCCACCACTTTGGTGAGGTAAGTAAATATTATGATCCTATTTAGCATATGCCTCAAGCCATATAAAAAACCAACTAGAGACTTGGTGTCCTTGGAAGTAAATCATTAAAACTGCAGCTCATTAAATGAAGACTGAATTCTGTCCAAAGAGAGGATGTTAGCACTGGACTTAGACTTGGTCATTGACCCATCTCCTGTCCCCCAAACTGTGATGTAATGACACAGTGACATATGAAAAACTGTACTGATGATTCTGATGGCGTTTCAGATGTTCACTATTATGATTGTTTCCCTGATTTTGTATCAAAGCTCATTGTTTCTGCTGTGCTTGGGCTCGTATAAAGGGTCATAACCAGCCTTAGATTTGGCTGGCTTACACTCAGGGGGGTGCTTGCCTGGAGCCCTGGTACTGTATGAAGCTGGGATCTCAAAACAAAGTCTGAAAACTTGACTGGCTTCAAGTTCAGTCTATATCATGGAGAGCATAGGATTTACACCAAAGTGCATAAGGAGGCTTGAATGCATGCAGAAATATTTTAAAGAAGGAGGCAGGGCTGTTGTAGCAAGCTTGGAAAGTGGTTTTGTTTTGAAACAACCTATTTTCTGTAGAAAGACAGAGGCTGAGGCTGGGCGGAGAATGTCGGATGCCAATTGCTTTGTTTCTTTACCACTTCACAGAGAAATTGGCTTATTTATTATCAGAACTTTCAGGATTCTGAAAATGAACATTATGATTGCCCTGTGCCCAGCCTGCACTGGTCTATCAGTCACTTTTATGTATATTTCAGGATAGAAATCAAATCAGAAATCATAGAATTTTTTTTTCATTTCCAGACTATTAAAGTTGTCTTGTTCATGTCATTTTGATGTGAGGTTTACATTTAAGAAACTTCCAGATATGGCAGCTAAATTCTGTCAGCAGAGAGAGTGAATAGTGGTCATCTGAAATATCTGGCCCTGACAAAAATTACTCAGGGATGCATAGATCAGTCTCTGCTCAGATTATATGACTTGATTTTCTTAATTTGATGTTTCAAGACTGATTTTAAAAATAAGGTTGGCCCATTCTGCTGAAGAAGAGATGTAGTCACACATCACCATAGCCTCACAATTTAGTAAGATCAAATGCATCTTCTTCTTTTTGTCCCACTTCTCAAGGAGGAAACCAAGAGGAAAAGGATTGTGTGGGCACTCTCTCAAATCACTTGCAGAGTGTCAGCAGTTACTTGCCTCAGTTGTACTTTCAGGTTTGTCCTGTTTGTACAGTTAGAAATAAAAAATAGTCTTGGAGCCTGACTGTGGAACTCAAAGAAAGAGCCAGTTGCTAAGCATTCAGCATTGCTCCCAATTAAAACTGCTATAAAATACAAAGCAGATGTTCAGAGAGGATGCAGGCACTGTGAGAAGCAAAGCAAGTGAAGGTAAATCAGCTCTGCTTGCTCAAATGTCCACATCTCCATAACTCTGCCAGATATGCAACAGAGAGGAATGGGGAAGTGATCCAAACACTTCAGGAGCTGGAATCAGCTTGCAGCTGGGGGAAAAGAGGTCTCTGGCTGTAGCACTTCTTCATTAATTGTCAGAAAAGTTTGCCCACTTGACACTGCTGCTCCAAGTGCTCTGTTTTCAGTCCCACCTGACTGTGCTGTAACTCATTTTCTGCTTGTGCTGCAGGAAGGGAACAAAGCAGCACTGCCACTTTCCCTGCTTTATCCTTGAAAGGTGAAGACATTCCATTAGAGGCAGAGAGGAGCGGCCTATAGTAAGGGCACTAGCACAGGACTTGGAGGATTCTGGTTTAATTCTTGCCTTTGCCACAGACTGCTTGTGTGACCTCAAGGAAGTTGGTTAATCTTCATGTCCTTTCAGTACTGCAGTTGTAGGGATAATCCTTTCCCAGCCTTTTCCTTCCTTGTCTTGCATATGAGCCGCTCGGGGCAATTTTGGTCTCAGTTTCTTTTTCCTAATGCAGTAATGGGACAGTAGGGCTCCATGGCAGGAAAAATAGAACAAAAACCCAGGCCACCCTGAGCTGATTCAGCCCTCGGACAGATGGAATCAGAGGGTGGAGAGCTGCTGCTTGCCAGATTTGTGAGAACTGTGCCCCGTGGGTGTCTGCAGGAATGCCTCTCTGGGGAGAACTCTCACAGTTGTGCTGAATGTCTCTGTGTTGAGTGTGCTGGAGATGAGCACTCTGTGACGCTGCAGTGCCATGTCAGCCACAAGGGATAATGAGGTGCTCTGCTGATAGGAGAAATTATGTGTGTGCTGGGCAAATTCCTGTGGGTCCAGATTCCAGAGCAGTTTCTAGGCAATAAAATTCTACTACTTGCAGTTTTTGTTTCATTTCCTAGGCCTGGGACTTGCTTTACTTACCTGAGGTTCACAGCACATCTGCAAAGATTCAGAGGAACCTAGAGGCTAAAATGGGATTTGTAACTCTGTAGGACAGACACCATTTGAGTTCAGCCTCATGCTGGAAATGATACCAAGAGACTGTTCTTATGGTGAAAAGTCACTCCCAAGCTGGAACCTGAAACAATTTGCCACAAATCCCAGTGGCTACATTTTAAATGGTCTCATGGTGCTAGGTCACCGTTACAACATCCTGAGGCTGTCAGTAACTCAGTGCTGAACCCTCCTCACTTCCAAACAGAAGTGAGCTTTGCAGGGCATCTGCTCCCCAAGACAAAGCAGAGCACAGAGGGTAGGAGAAGACAACAGCAGAGAGAGATGGCTACTAGCCAGGTTTGATGATACAATTTTCAGGAAATTGTGAACATATAGAGAAGACTTCTGTTTTCCCTGATGTGTTAAGGATTCTTGTGGTTCCAAAGCATTTGAGTGGAGAGGTGGCATGAGAACCTCTATTCAGTTCTGCAGGAATAAATGGAAACCTTGTAATGCTGTGGGACAGCCCCAGCCCTCCTTTGCAGAGAAATCTGAATAACAAACCAGAAGTGGCCAAGCATGTGTTGTGAGCCTGCAGACCCAGCCCTGCTGAAAAGCTCTTGAGCACGTTTTGAGTAACCTCAGAAGGGTTTGTGTGTTTGATTCGGATCTGGCATTACTTCTGTCACAGCCTCGATTGGCAATGTCCCTGCAGTGACTGGGGCCCGAGCAGTGTGATTTACAAGTGAAGTTGCTATGTTAAATAAAAGTTACATAAGGAATAATTTACCCCCAGCTGCGCACAATAATGCTGCTGTAATGCCGTCAAGACACTGCTGATTTCAGAAATGGCCCGTGTGAAGTTTGAGTATCTCGTTTTTCTCCCCAGGCCTCACGGAGGGGCTTGGAGCCGCAGCTGTGCTTCTCTGCTGCCCGTCCTCCCCTCGCAGGCAGCCACAGCACGGGAGGCACGGGCACGCAGCCCTGGCAGCGAGGAGCCCTGTGCCTCCCAGCACCAGCCATCCCCCACACAGGGCGCTGCAGTTTGTAGGGGGAATTACCCTCATCTCTCCACACTTCTGGCTGGCTGGGTGCAAGTCAGCTCCAGCCCGGAGGCTGCAACCGGAGCCTTGGCATGGCACAGAGCTAAGTGCCTCCTCGGGACTTATTAACAAACTCCCCTTTGATGCTCTTTGAAATACAGTTCTGTGGCTCCTGGTCTGCATCCAGAGAGCCCGGGGTGTGGGTAGACGTGGTAAGAGCACACACACCTGACCTGCAGGCACAATTGGCAACATGCCAGAGCAAAGGCCTTACGGATCTGGAGGGCAGCTCTGCCACTGGGCTCGCTGGATCCTGACATCTGCCTGCAAGGCCTGCAAAGGGCTGGGAGTGTGAGCGGGGAGTGTGAGCGGGGAGTGTGAGCCGGGAGTGTGAGCGGGGAGTGTGAGCGGGGAGTGTGAGCCGGGAGTGTGAGC